>VZRM01001564.1:381256-736039 GCA_013397955.1 Grantiella picta
TTTTTTGTGAGATATTGTGGTGTTAAACATAACGAAGACTGTTAAGTGGTAGGCCCAAACTGATACTTTAGAAAATATAAATCTGACTAGAAATAGATGCGAGCATGGCACAGATGCATGGTGAGAGGTTACTCAGGGCGGAAAGTCTGAAACTTAGCCAAGAGGAATGATTTCTCTTGTGGTATTTCTGACCAATAATAAACAATCCTTTTTAATTGTGTTGCTCAGAGTGTCAGTTTACCTTTGACATTAATACTGCTTTATGCCTGGGCCATTCATTTGCCACCCTTGAGGCACAGACAATGGGCTGCAGCCTGTAACAGAGCAAGACAGTTTTTTCTCGTTGCTTGCGACAGCGTCGTTCTGTGAATAAAGGTGGGATCTAATTCTTCTTGACAGTGCATTGCCAAACATGTCAAGCAATATTTCCAAATCTGTAATGACATTAAGTTTGTTCCCCAAAGAGGCATTTGCTACATATCAAATTTTATATTCATGAATACACCTATGCTGATATTTACTCCACTGTTGTCACAACAGAATCTCTTATATCAACACTAATAGCTGAGTTTATGTGTAATTTGCTGCACTTCATGGTTCTGAAACACAAGATTTTGAAGTAAAAACTACAGATAATGTGTCCCTCTTTTTCTCATGCTGTCCTTTTGAAGCATGCCTTCCTCTCTGCCATTTCAGCCCTACACATCTTGACCTACACTGCAGGAGAGGTGGTGTCATTTCTTTGTTAAACACTTTCTGAGGTGCTTAAGCATGAAAGATGTTGTACCAAATGAAGCATCCAAAAATTCTGCAAGAAATGAAGGTAAGGATATTCTACCAGTCAGCCCTGGATAAAAGATAAATAAGATTCCATTTCTCTATCGGCTGCACTCTTCACTGTAAGTTTAGAACAATTCAGAAAAATTTGGGGTAAACGGTTATAACAAATAAGTCAACAGCAATGGCTAGCTATTTAATATTAACTTAGTATATAGTAAAATAATTTAACATTTAATTTCTTTTGGTTGTTTTTACGTGTGTCGCAGAGCCATTCCGGGAAAAGCCTGAATATCTGTGTTATCTTGCACTTGGGACAAGCTTTGCATATGCATATAGCGAATTGGCACATTCATAATGAATGGCTTTTCCACAAGCCTGAGCTCACAATGTATTGATGTTTAATGTGTTGCCTATAAAGTCAGTATAGTGACATTTCCCAATTTATCGGGGTATTACGGAGATAAAACCATATAAGATTGTGATCCTCAGTTAACAGCATGGATTTGAAGTGCTCAAAATGGAAATTGCAAGTGAGGGTACAGGCATGGTAATGGTGAACTGAGATGGATACTTTCTTCTATCAGTAAATAAAAAGAAGTCTCCGGAGATGAATATTCTCTGCTACTGTCTGCTGGAAAGAGCAGAAAGTAGAATTTTCCATTCATGGGTGCTTTTTTCTTTCTCTACCAGCAATCAAATTACACTCTGAGAGGTCTACAGAGGATATATAAAGTATAAACCAACAGAGTAGAGGGTAATGAGAAAACAAAACAAAGCAAAAGAAAACAAAACAAAAAAATTTTAAAAATAAAAGGAAGTGAAAACTGTACTGGTTGTGGGACATGCTTAAGAGAGTGACCCCTCCTCAATGACCCTCTCCACTGAGAAATTTGTAACAGCAGCACCAGACATGACCTCATAGTATAATGATTCTTTTTGATATTGCAGAGCACAGGAGGAAGAGTGGGTGGCCCTGAGAAGAGGTATGTCCAAGACAGCTGGAGTCATTGTAGTTGGGTGAAATGATGGAAACCTATGGCTGGGACTACCAGAGTTTCACCCTAGGGCCTGAGATGACCCTGCCTTTGCATTCCCATGTAAACACAGGTTTTGCTTGTTCATGTGTATCTGGTGGTAGAGCACGGTGGGAAGAAAATAGAAATGTTATTTGGGTAGTCAGAGGAACCCAGGGAACTGACTTAAGGATTGGTACCGAGCAAGTAGCATGAGCTGGAGGGGTTTATACGTTACTCATTTCTGTAGGCAATAGCTGTGTTTTACGGTGTTCTAGCAAATTCTACTGACTCACAGCATATTCCCTTCTTGTTTTGAGCGCAATCTTATTAACAATAATCATGGAGGTTTTCCATTTAAATTGTGTCTTCAGGATAGATGTAGTTTTTACATATGCCCGGATAGTGCCTCAGGCTGATACATTATGTTAATTGGCAATAACTCATTTGATCCATAAAACATGTGGAAAATGCCTATGATTTGTATTGCAGTAACATAGCAGTGTTAAGATGGTCTGTATAGTATTTTTTAGTTCATATTTACTTCTCAGCTTCAGGATGCTTTCTTCTGGTCCTTACTCTGTGTATTTCCCTCTCTCCTTCCTCTGGCTGGGCTTTTTCCATCCTTCCTCATACATGATCCAATAATCTTCTAGCATGCAGAGGGTCTATAGATGTTTTCTGGCTTTCACAGATGGTGCTTGTGTGCTAACTTTATTGCTGCCACCTTTCTTTCCTACCAGAAATTTCAAGCCATACACTCATCTCACAGAGAAATATGGTAGAAACATCCACATTCCTGTAACCACTGGGTGTGTACTGAGCTACCTTTAGTTGCCAGATACCACTGATAAGGCAGTTCCTATGTGCATATCCATTTCCTCTAGATTTGACATCCCTTTCCTACCCCAGCATGCCTACCACTGCCAGTGCTGCAGTGATATGCCAGAGGACAGCTGGTGTGGGAAGAATCTTCCAAAAAGCAGATTTTTAGTGCACAGTGTAAAAGACAAAAATTGACTCAAATAAATTTTTTGAAAAATCATTAAATTTGAGATCTGAAAGCTGCGTTACTAAAATAACTGGCTTCATCTTGCCATCATAAATGAGATCTGCTTTGAAGTAACAATGGGTTTTGCTGTGTCTGTTAGCACAACAGGTATATTTTGGGCCTGCAATAGAGCACAAGCCACAATAAATGACCTTGTGCAGCTCGTCTGCAAAGGCTGGCTCACATGAGAACCTAGCAGAACTTGGCATGAGGTTGACAGCATGTCATAACCTGAGTTTTACTCAGCTGGAGAGGAAGAGAAGTACGTCATGCTGGTAGCATCCAGGTTTCACTGCAATCTATGCTCTTTTGAAAACTTTGTGTGCATGCCTTTATCTCTGGTGAGCTTAAAGAGCCTTGACTCTTCTGGGAGTTGTATGGAAAACCCAGCCAACCAGCTCATCTTTGCTTCATTCTTTCACATCTTGCAGTACAAGGGAGCCACCCTGGAGCTGAAATAGGGTAATAAAGAAATCAGAGCTCAGAGGTGAAGGACAGATAATTGCAAGTGCCCAAATATCAAGTATTGGTCATAGACATATGTAGCCAGGTAAATCATAACCATAAGATTCATACTGCAGGATGGAAAAAACGTTTTTTACTTCAACTATTCTAAAAACAACATTTGAAATGTTTCTCTAAGAAAGAAATTAAATTGGAGTGAGAAATATGAATGTTATATTGGAGTTATATACCCTGTCCGTTTTATTTCAGATGTTAAATGTACCCTTCAGATGCTGTGCATCAGCAGTTTCCACCTTTGGTTAATTGGACACATTAATATTTGATCCCTCAGGCAAAAAACGTTGCCTGTTTAGAGTTTATTAATGTATCAGTCCTGTAGCCATAAATGTATTATTTGTTTGGATCTACAGCACCTGTATTTTATACAAAAAATAATTTTTTGGTTAAGCATAAAATATAAGTCAAAACCAAACAAAGACAATGGAGATGGGAGATATGTTAGGCTATAACTCCATCAATGTTGAAAGACAACAGAATAACTACAGAGATAATGCAGAAATTATTAGTGCCACCTATTGGCAGGCAATGCAAACTTTGCAAGCTATAAAGCAGAAAAATAATACAAAAATAAAATGCTAATTGGTTTCCAAAAGTGAAACTGCCTTTAAAAAAAATTGTGGTTTTCTTATTTTTTTTCCTGGCATTCTTGTATGTTTTATCTTCCTCCATGCAATTTGAAAAATATTTATAGGAACAGCAATTTTTAAGTAGATAATGAAGATGGAAGTGAACAACATCACTTCAAGTTATGAATGCTACTAATTAAAGAGAGAAGCATTATTTTAAAATTTCTCACTTTATTGTAAAGATCTTTGCTTGTTCATTTAGGAAGGAAAATTAACAATGTTATTCACATATCTAGCCAAATAATATGGGGTAGACAAGCTTAAAAATAACCTATTCACAGTATTTTTGAGAATGACACTGTTCATTATCAAAACCCACTGAAATATTAATCTTTTCAGTACTTTTCAGTACAAAAATGCTCAAATTATTACAGCTTACTTCAATTTATTTTTATTATGGGCTATGACAATTTTTAAAGAGAAATCTTTAAACAAATCAAATTTATAATGAAAGATATGAAAGATATAAAGTAACAAAAATATTACAGGAAACACAATATGGTTTTGTGACTCTGTGAATTTAATAAAGCCAAAGTCTGATTATACTTATTTCTATGCTTAATATATACAAGGAAATGTTGCTTTGAACTCAAGATACATATGTGAATATGAATGTCACAGATCTGGCAAGGTCAACCAATTGGTCGAACCCTATGATTCTTCCTGCAGGTTTGGTAAGCACTATGTCAATTACTTCTCCCCAGTCTTGGAAAATAAAAGAGCCCGAACTGTTCATTACTTCCTAGAATCATTCCAATTTGACAGTGAACTATTGGTAAGTGATTTATCAGTAAAGTGATTCAAGTCTTTTTGTGCCCACTTTCTATAGGTTTGTTTGGAACAGACTTCCTTGGCTTAATTATGAGAATATTATGAGGCAGTGTTAAAAGCTATTTGTGACATCTGCTACTTCTTTTCTATCCACAGTTGCTCTCTCACAGAAGAAAATTAGATTATTCTGATATAATTTTGTCTTGACAAATCCATGTTGACAGTGACTAATTTCCTTGGGGTTTTTTTTAGACGCTTACAAACAGTTTGATTATTTGTTCTAGCATTCTTCCAGGAACTGAAGTTTATCTAATTTCCTAAAATTGTTTCACATTCCTTTCAAAGATCACTACTGCATTCATTCTTGATCATCACCCATTGTCCTTGACTTTTTATAGCTTCTTCTATCATCTTTGATATTTTATCAGCTTATTCTTCAAGTATCACAGCACCACAGATAATTGAAAACATCTAAATTAGTAATAGGTATTTAACCTGTTCCTTCCCACTTAGAGCCTTGGTCTTAATTTTCTCCATTGCTACTTATTACTGTAATATTGAACTGTCTTTCACACTTTTAAATCAGAGTGATTTAGAAAAAATACTAAAAATGTGTCAGTATCATCTCATGAGCGGTTTTCTTCTTTTTTTTTTAGTTATTTAGTTTGTCTTTGTCTTTTATGTTATGTGATGAAAGAATAATTTTTATCATCGTAGTGGACTTTGGATTGAAATCTATGTGTGCCTTGGTAATTTTTGATTCTGTAGCATCACATTTATGCAATGCTTCCCTACCCTTAGAAAGTGATCTATCTTCAGCTTTTCAGATGCTTCCTGAAAAGGTAAAAATTTGGCACTATTTCTCATAATTTAGCAAATCTTATACTTTTTCTTCTGGTTTAGTTTGGATTTATACCCTCAACCCTTAAGTATCTGCTAGATTTCTTAATTACAGTGTTTTCTTACAAGACAACTCTTGTTTACTTAAACCTACATTCCTGAAATCTGCTGGTTTTATTTTGCTGTTCTTTCCTTTTCCCTTCATATGTCCCATGAACTACTACTGCATGGCTTTTCTCACTCACTCGTGCCTTTTGCCCTGATGTTCTTGACCAATTCTTCCCTAGTCTTCCAACAAGGAAAGAAGTCTCTCTTTTAGTTGAGCTTTCTGCCATCTACATCTGTGACTGTCACCAGGTCATCGCAAGGACTTTTTTGGCAGTTCACATCTTTTCCCAAAGGAAGTACACAAAGTTAAAATACCTTGCTACCCTCAAATCCTGACATGGGTATAATTTTGTCATTTGATCATAAGAAGTCTTAATTGCTTGAATATTTATGTTGATAGTCTGTTGTTTATTTGCCTGTCTTGACAATGCTCTTTAAAAAAAAAAAAAAAAATTATTTTGAAGAGGCATATAAGTATAGCAAAAAGACAGCAACTTATGAGATAGAATTCATTACACAGGCAACATCCCCCAGTAATCAGACCAGGCCCAGCCAGCATAGGATAACTCACTGAGAGCACTGAGGATAGACGTATCTCTCCAAACTCTGATTATGAGTCAGAAATATTTGCAAAAACCCTCTTCCCAAGACCTGCTCATTGCAACATTCCAGATAGGATTTTTCAGTTTGCTGCAGTAGAAGTTGACTTACTTACCTGGTTATTTGTAAGAAGATTATCTTTTTGTTCTTAAAATCACCTTTTCCGAAGTAAAATTAAAAAAAAAACAGATAGATATTTCCAGAAAATATTTCAAAGACTGATTCTTGGTTTAATTTGTATCAGTAAATATAACAAATGAGGTAAAAATCAATAGAATCGCTTCTCTAGTCATGTTTGTGAGATAGTTATAGATTTTCATTTAATCAAAATTAATTCCTTACCTTTTAGCTGTTCTTCAGCTTAATAGTTGTCTTGAAAAGGTTTTATTTCTTGCTGTCTGAAATCAGAGGGAATTTTGCTGCTAACATCAATGGGGAAAGATTTCACCTGGAGCAGTTCAGTCTAACGATTTCTTAATAAAATACTGGAGATTAGTTTGAGCTTTATTACGTCAGGCAACTGCATTCATATCTCTCTATTCCATGGATATTCTATTTATAAAGTGGATACTACTGAAATGCTGCTGATTATCAAGGTGATGGAATCTATACTAGAACAGATCCTTTCCTTTTAAAGTATTTATGACTAGAGTTCCACAGACTTTGTGGTTTTGTGAGGGGGAATTTTCAGCTGTACATCTTTCACTGCTGCTGGCAGATGTAATGTAGGGGACTGAAGCTCAGCAATCAGCTAATTGATTACAGCCTCTGGCTCAGTGCTTGCCACAGTCCCCCTTTTTGCCACTCTGATTTTCACAGTATCACTAGCTTCTTTTTTCTTTCCCTTCAGTACAGCTATCTTGTATCAGAACTACAAAAACACTATAAACTACAGAATGCAGGTCCTTCGCTTCTTTGTTTTCTCTTTCGGCATTCCAATAGAAAAGGAGACCCTTAGGTGCTGTTGAGTAGTAGCATTATTTTGTTAGGGAACTAACAGCCAGCCCAGGGGGACATTTCAGAAGTCATTGCAATGTCATATGGCTCCCCAGTGACACTGGACTGCATCACTTGCCTCACACACAGCCGTCTGATGCTTCTGAATCTGAGAAACAGCCATAAACACTGCAGTTATGGTGACCATTATCTTTTTCCTGAGGGACTGCACTCTTCCTTGAGAATCTCCAGAGTGATAGCACACCAGAACTGCAATACACCAGATAATGATCTCAGACACAGAGGTAGATAGGTAGGATGGGCATGGATAAAAATAATTCTCAACTGCTTTTTTGGCATGGAATTTTATTTGGGTTGACAGAAGCACAATTCTCTGCACACATCTAATTAGTGCAAACTAAACAGTCTTCTCCTTTGATAAAGAAGAAAAGGAAGTCCCCTGGCAAGTGGAACACCACTGTGTTTTGGGACACCTCAAGACACAACATCTTAAAGAAAAAAATGTATCACCCCACTGTCTTTGTCTCTCTAATGATTTTGGCTCTTTTTAAGAAACAATATAAAAAATCATTTTCTTGGTATCAAAACTGGTAAAGCTTTTGAGTACTACAAGCTGAAGAAAATGTCACTGAGCCTGCCTTCTTCATATAAACTTTCCTTTCACGTCCTGTGCAGGATGGTTTCACGCAGGAGACTGGATTTGAACTGACCTGGTGTGGAAGATCATACATTTTTATGTTGCTGCCAAGTTATTGACCAAAATATTGAATTTTGTTCTGCATGACATGTGCTATGAGGCAGACTTAGAGTGATTTTTTTAAAGATAACTCCATTGGGTAAACACTTTTGCTGAAAACCTTAAGCAATTTGCTGAAAATATTGTAGATTAAAGTATTATCAGGATTTTCTCAGACTACTGCAGTGAAGTGTCACTTCATTTTTGAGGGATGACGCATTAATGAATTTATCAGAAAATGTGTTAAAGTAATAGCCATAGCAAACCCAACTCTCTCCCACTTTAGTACATACTGCTCTTTCTAAATGTTGAAATAGCTTACATCTATAGAAGAGATCTCTAAGAGCACTCAATAAAATGTTAGTTTTGCCTCAATACCTTAGCATTAAGACTGAATCTGTGAAATTTTATTTTAGAATATATTTTTCAGGTGGAGACAAGAATAGTTCCTTTGTCATTACAACACACAAAAGTCTCTTGAGCAGGCAAATCCATGCATCTATTTCTAATGCCTGAAGAAGAAAAGCAAATCCCACATATTTATCCTCTTGAACATGATGTCCATGGGGGTGATATAAATACTATCTATGAGCTGAAGAGTTTGCATGACAGTTTTGTTACGGTTAAAAACTGTTCAGAGCAATAAAATATAAGTTTCATAAAAAGCCACTTATCATAGGAACTTTATTTTAGTAATAATCAAAATACTATTCTCTTTTGTTATGAACACTGTATTTATGAAAAGAAAGTATTTCAGGAAAACTAAGGATAAGATTGACTTCATGACACAGAGATATGGTGGTATGAAGACAAGTAGCAACTCACAAAAGCCACATAAAGGATGACTCAAGGGGTTCTTTGTAAGGTTTTCTCTGTCTAATGGAAAGCAAGTACTAAACCAGCTTCAGGAAGGAAGGTCAGCTCCAGTATACAATACTCAATTCAGTGCAGGTTACAAGTATATCAAGCTGCTCGCTCAGTTCCGGGAATTCTCTCAAAAACTAAAAAGGTTATACCGCTTAAAGGATCATTGTATTATTAATCGAACTCCTCAGTGTGTTGAGAATTGTGTAGTGCAGCTGTAGCAGAGCATCCCCTCAAAGCCTCCTCTAAACAGGGTTTTGTTGAGCTTTGTATTTATTTTCTAAGGAAGAACTAGATGGGGATTGCTGGAAAGATATTATTCATTTTAACCCTGGGCCACAGAAGAGTCTGCTAGTGCAGACTCCTGTGTGATGGAGGTCCAAGGGTAGCTTTGAGAAACCATGGGTAAGCGATGGTTTAGATAGGCAGCAGCTCGCAGCCCACAGAGCTCCCAAGCTCCACAGAGCTGGCACTGAGCTTCTGCCGTGCTCGGCATCCCCATAGGAACAGAGCTAAGCAGAAGATTAGCTGCAGCCTTGTGCCGTCACAGAGCACCACAGGACTGGTGCCTGAAGATAAGCTCGGCACTTGGGAAGCTCCCCTCATAGCAAATCCAGGAGACGTCATCAGTGGGATGGTGATAAAGGTGTAATATTCATGAATATCAACAAAAGCTTGATCTTTGTTTTCTTGCCAATTGTCTGACACAGGACAGAGTTGTGAAAAGCTAATCAGAGAAATACTCAGGAAATTGGAATTTCACTCATGGACACTTTTGTGAGGAAACAGAAATATCTTTTAAGTTTTCCCTGGTGGATACTTCACACCATTAAATGTACAACAAATGACTTCCTCACATCCCTTGACTGCCTTCCAGCTTAACTGTGTCAAAACAGTAGAGTGCTAAAATCGTTCTTTGGAGACAAAGTAGCACGGTCATGCTTTGAAGTGAAATAAACATGTAATAGTGAAAGTGCTGCTTACCGATGTGAAACAAATTAGTTTTAAAAGGTAGGACATTGCTTCCTCCTTTCTTGTTTTTAAATGTTCCAATTCCCAAGCACTAAAAAAAAGGAAATAGAGAAGTTGTCTATTTTTTAATAATGTCTACTTCA
This sequence comes from Grantiella picta, assembly GCA_013397955.1. Classification (NCBI taxonomy): domain Eukaryota; kingdom Metazoa; phylum Chordata; class Aves; order Passeriformes; family Meliphagidae; genus Grantiella; species Grantiella picta. The sequence continues at coordinate 391,243 of VZRM01001564.1, forward strand.
AACAACCCAAAATCCCTACAATTACATTTTGTGAAAGAGAAATCTTCCTTTCCTAAAGTCGTATTATCTAGAAATTAGATTCTTTTATACCAACATATAATTTTGAAAGAAAAACAAATTGTTACTTCTTGTGTTTTGACCAGATGGACACTATCTGTAGGTAAGTGCATTGCTACCATTGACTGACGATAAAAACCCACCAGACAGAGACAGCAGAGAGGAGAAACCTTTTGAAGGCTTAGACCAGGAGTGTGCTTTTCTTAAATCATAATGAGCAGAATAGAGGGGTAATTTTCAGACAGTGAGTACTATGTGGACAATCTAGCTTTGGTCTGCAGAATACAGACTTACGTTCTATAGCCTTGTCTTGATCTGCAGAGGGACCAGAGTATACTGGCTTTATGAGAGCAGTTCCTCAGTGCTTTTCTAGTCCTCTAAAGATTAAGGAGAAACTACTGGTATTTGTGAAGGATACCATTGCTTAGTCAATCACATCTCTGGACTCACAAATCAATGACAAATATTGGCAGAAATAAAGCACTGCAAGTTCCTGTTCAGAAAAAATTAGAAAATTATTAAGGAAAAGAGATTTTAGAAACATTCTTGTATGGTTATTCAAAACTTGTCACTGTAATCAGTAAATTAAAAAGCCCCAAATATATTACAGAATTTAAAATAGAACAATTTACTAATAATTTAGAGATATTTGGAAATGTTTGTGGGGTATATATTTAAATCTTGATATTTTTCCATATTTCATAGCTTTTACTGGGAATAGTATTTTCCTGAATTGTTTTCAGACCAATACAGACAAAAGTTCAATTGAATGAAAAATTTTAATTTCCATCTGGTCACTGGGGCCTCACAAGAAATAAATCTATGCTGCTGCCATATTTTAGAACAATGTTTGCAGAAAGCAAGTTTCAATTTGGGTGTGTGAACAATTTCCTGAGTATACCTCAGGGACAGAGGTTGCAATGGAAGCATGTTGATAAGACTCATGGAGGAGAGGAGATCACATTGCTGCTGCACACACTCATTCTCTCTGCCTCACAAGCGTGCAGATCATTTTTAAGCACAGAAATGTTAGTTTCAGAAGCCCTGAAAAACTTCAGTTACCTTCATAATCTCTGCAGGCAACATTTTTAAAAACACAGGAATTTGTCAATCTTATAGCCCAGCTGGCTCCCCAAAACAGGCTCTACACAGCAAGGTAGTGTTCTTTCCTTCTGAACACTGGCATTTTATTTTGCAGACAATGACAGAAGAGCACCTGAAAGGACTATAATCCATGATCTGAAACAGTGCTGGGTCTGAGAGGGAACAGCAGTGGACACTGGATGCTTAAGGAAGTTATATAAAACCAGACAAATTGGAATTCTATAAGAATCTGATAATTACTGATTTAACTATTTCTTAAATCAGTAATTACTTCAGATATTTGTATTTAACAACTCCTGAGGGATTTTTTATTCTTTCTGTAAATTTGTCTGAATCCATTTCTACATTTGTTCTTTATAATATCCTGTGGCAATGAGTTCCACATTTTAATTGCAATCATGTTTAAAAAGATCTTCACTTGTTTCAAACCTGCTGCTTGAAAAATATCATTTGACAACTTCTTGCTCTCTTTTAGAGCTAATGAATGATCATCACTCCTGATTTTATGTACTTGTACCATATCACAGCTTTTCCAAATTGGAAGTCTTATTCTGTTTAATCTCCCTTAAAACCAGAGCTATTCTGCACTGTTGCTCATCCTTGTCACATTCCTTCCTGTTTTGCTATTTCTGCCTAACCCTTTTCAGATGAAACCATTAGAATGCACTGTGTTACTAAAAAATATAAATGTCGGAATGATATATATGCTGCCTTAATGACAGTTTTGTTTCATTCTACCTTCCTTCCCTAACAACTTCTAATATCACACTTTGCTTTTCTGGGCTTAACAGGCATTAAGCTCTCTTCAAGGAAACATCATAGCAATTTTGTGATCCCTTCGATTGTAACAAATTTTTCAATCACATTAACATTTGCATCTGCATAGAATACATTACTTTTCCATTGAGCAGTATTTTGCATTTCATTGACCATTTAATTGTAAGTCAATTACTGAGTGACGCTGTCAATCCCAGGATTCCTTTGCACCTCTTTACAGGCAGGCTCCCCAGGCTTTTATACAGGGCAGGGATGATTATTCCTTAATACCCCAGTCCTGAAGATGCACTACCAATTGTGTGTACGGGACAAATGGGCTGATAAATGATGTCCTAACGTTCCCTAGAACACGGTGTCAGACACAGGCATGGGCAAATGGACAGCTGGCAATGGTAAAAAACTGTTCAAATATATTTGCTGTTTCTTCCCACTTTTTTTTGTCCCCTTTCCCAGCAAATTCCAACTGGAAGTACTGTTCAGTTTCATTCCTTTATCCTTAGAACAGCAAACATCTGTTTTGTCAACCATGACAAGGAACCATTGATGTAAAATAGGTACATGTAGCTGCTGGTTCACCATCAGTGACTGGAGCAGCCTTTGTTTTTCTGAAGTCATTCACAATAAATCCTCTGAGAATGCAGCCTTGAGCTTTCAAGGAGGAGAGGAGGCTACTCAATATAAGCCTGCTAGTTTACCATATCTCCTAAATCAATATTTTCTACTCCCTTCACTCCATTCCTTGGAAAACATTTAAGAGGTGTACAAGGTCAGAAAGAGAGACTTAGCTGTAATCTACAGTTAGAGTGCAGTATGAATCCCTATAGTTGGTGCAAAGAGTCCATGAGAAGTATTTAGAGAGGTATTGTGCACAAAATGCAAGAGTATCCTGAGGGGGAATAACCCTGTATTGACAAGCACAGCAGATTACTTCATTGTTTTCTATGCCAAATTTTTATTGTCGTAGAATTTGTAATTGGTTTTCAGTCTATCTCAGAAGCCTACTTGACATCTGAAAGTCTAATCTATTTGAACCATGACCACATGCTGATTAATGCTAAGGGAAATTTCAAAATGTGTTTCTCTATACACTTCTCTGTGGTGAAACACAATGCTAAGATATACAACCTCTCATGAAAGCTTTAATTTTTTTCTTTGTATGTATGTGTGTATGTATATATACATATATATATACACACACACACACACATATATATATATATATAAAAAATTAATCTCTCTTATCCTGATTTTGTGACTCTAATTATTTGAACAAATACTACCATCTGTGACTTCCACGTTATCACGAGACTCCCTTGGTATTGAACAGAAAGTCCTTTTGACATAAAGTTTACAGCTCAGATGGTGTTTATTTTACTCTTCCCTGTGGAATTATAAGTCTGTGGAAATAGAAGCTGTACTATATGGTTCTAAAGGAAATCAAGCAGAAAACACTGATTTAAAATGAAAAGATGAAAGAAATGTGTGTAAATTTGAAAACAATGGGACAGGCGGGGAAGCATATATAAAATAGTTTTCAAAATAGAAGACTGGTCAATAGGTTTTCTTTATGACTATCAGTTACAAAGCGGCCTGGCTTCTGAACTTTTTCAAATAAAGAATTTTTAGTCTTAGCAATGTGCCCCCTGAAGAAGATGCCGTCTTGGTTTGAAACCAAGGGCTGCCTCACACACAAATATTTGCAATAAAGCAGATTTCTCCAAAGGATAAATTCAGTAATATGGAAAGTAACAGTCCAGAAATAACAAGAAGCCATGTCCCTCTCCCTAAATAGTATCAATTCAGAACAGAATTTACCTTAGTGACATGGTGAAATAGGTTTCTTCACTAATTGTCTGTGTGTATTTGTAATATATTACGGTGAATCATGCAAAATATACTTATTACAGCACTTTTACGGTATTTCTAATGGAAAGTCACCATTTTGCAGTGAGCAGTAATACCCTATTTTGTATGTTATTTATAAATTTCATTTTTACTTATTTTCAGTGCTAATTTATTCCCCTAAATGCTGTTTTAACTATACAGAAAAAAGTGTATTCATCTCTATTGACAACACAAGAGGCCTAGACCTACTAGTAGCCTAATTAGGGCTGCTACTTTTGCCCTCTAGCCATAGCTGTTTTGAAAAAAAAATTAAAAATAAGCATATATTTCTCTATTATGACTTTGCATGACCTTTGTTGGATTATAATGGCACAAAGATCTGGTTTTGGATTAAACATGCTGACAGGCAGATGTTTGATTGGACCAGTAGTGACAAAGAAGACTCCAAAGGTAGATCAGTTGCTGCAAGGTGGATTATGAGATTTCTCTCCACATAGTAAATATGCTTTGGGAGGATGCCAGCCACAGATGCTCATTATCTTCTGGGCTAGAATCATCCTTCCGCAGCCACTCTAAACCTGCATCACCTCTGAGTGGCCATGGTCTGCAAGCAGAAGCTTCCACCTAGAGGTCTGGGATGCATGGCTGTGCTGAGGATGGAAAGGAAGGATGTCAGGAAGGTTGAAGGAGCTCCTCAAAACACTTATAAAAATACAAAAATGCAGATTATTTTGATGTTTTACAGGAAGCAAACTGGAAATTCACCATTCAAAAGTATAGCTAAGTGATGGAAATTAATTCAAAGAAGCTTTACTATGAAAAAAAATCTCTGTGTGGTTTCAGGCTCACTTCATAAAATATATACAGTTTTGATGTCTTTGCACTAGAAACGTTGCTCTTTAACTTTAGCTGGCATGAATCAACACAGTCTTCAGCAGAGCTACTCTGATTTACATGAGCTGCAGACATGACCCATTGTATTTAATTTTAGGCATCCTATTAGAAGGATATTCACATATTGGAGGAAGATCTGAAGAAAGCTGCAAAAAATGATTAGACTTCTGAAGTGATTGATGTATGAGGATTGATTGCAAGTGCTAAATATGCATAGTTTGTCTAAGAAATGACTAAAGGGGGACATGGTAACAATCTATAAATACTTGAAGAGTCTAAATGTCAAGGAGGGAAAAGCATTTTCAGGATATAGAAGAGATGCAGCAGGACAAAATTAGCAAAAGAAAAAAGAGAGTGAATTTTAAAAGAGCCCCCAAAGGAAGACCTTAGAGAGTGGAAAGGTGTTGTCTTTCCAAAAGAAAAAAAATAGATATAAATATAGATAGATACATTTACAAATGCATCTGGGATTCCAGATAATTTTTATATGTCCCCGAAATAGAAATTTTAAGGCCAGTTTTCTGCAAGTGATCAGACCACATCTCTATTCACATTGAAGCCTGGGCTACTTTTTTAGCAGTTTAGACAACTGTGACTCCACAAGGAGCCCCAAAATTTACAAAAAATGTGACTAAATTCATTGTAACTGAAACTGATTTAAATTTAGAACACCATTTTTAGCCAAAGAGTACCACTTTCACTTTGATGAAAATGAGAGACTAAAGATCTGTATTTTCTCTGGTTTTATTGTCTCTGTAGTCAATGGTATGGTTTAGGAAGCAACAAAGGAAAAGATTTCTTCTGGGCCTGCCTTCCACACTTTTCTGTTCAACACAGAATATTTTCAGAAATGAGTGGTGACTTTTGAAGCTGTCTGTATATAGCACTGACATGATCATTACAGCTATAGATTTATGTCTTACTATGAATTTCATTAAGACCTAATTTCAGGATTCCAAGAAGTGAGATGTATGGAAAAAATCAAATACCTGAAATATGCTAACAAGAAAGGAGATTCAGAGAAATGGGCCTGAAAGTAGTAGAAAAAATTGACGTTCATCAAGACAGAGGGGTATGTCCCCAGTTTCAAATGTGAGCGCGAAGATGAGAAAGTGTTTTGGGATTAGAAAGAGATGACAAAAGAACTGGGCACAGGCAACAACAGCTTCAGATTCAAAACAGGAATTCCTGAGACATTGTTTGTCTAAAGTTATAAATTATGTTTAAAAGTAAAAAAAAATACATATAGAATTTAAAAGTAAAATAGGTGTGCTTATCCAATTGTATCTCATTATATCACAGATTTTACAAATATTAAGACCAAAAGAAATCACAATGTTGCTCTTTTTTACCTCTGGCACAACACGGATTAGAAAATATCATTCATCAATTTCTGTCAAGTTGACCTAAAGACAACAAAAAAAATCTTTAAAAAAAATCTTTTAAAAATATTTTCAGCCTAGATTTAAAGGCTTTAAATGATGGAGAATTCATCTCATCCTTTTGTAATTCATTGTAGTGCATGGCACTCCTCTACTAAAATAAATTTGTCTTATTTCAACCTTACCTGTTACTAGTTTCATTTTCTAGCCACTGGCACTCTCTCTGTAGAATTCCTACAATACTTATTTCTCAGAAATACATTTATGACCCCAATAAATACTATTTTCATCTTTGGTTGAAGTTTACCCTCAGTTTTTCCTGGACACCACTTTTCAGAGGTTTGGTAAATATATCTTTAAATAAATAGTTTTCTTCAATGCATAATTTAATATCTTGATATAGATTCACAGTTATTCACTGAGAGAATATGTGTATCTATAGTGACCTGAGAGACCAAAATGGCATGCAAAATATTTTGCAGAAGCTTAACACAGACTGAATTGTTCTGGCAGGAAAAAGCCTCAGCTCACCACCACTCATCATTGCAAATTACATCTAGGTAAACATCAACATCTGGTTCCTGTGCAAACAGAGTCTGTCATCACAGGAGCCATTATTATGAGTAGATGAGATGGTTTAATATTCATTACAGATATACAAGCTGCAAGAAACTGCTTCATGCACATGCTAATGAGCAGTAAATATACGAAATTAATTCTACCAGTTTCCACAGGTAACTACAGCTTCAAAACTTTAACTCATCTAATGTGAAGAATTCCAGTAACATCAAAGACAGATTCATCAGTAATAGGAGTGCTTAGTTAATATAAGTTGTAAAAATTCAAAAGGACTAGAACATAAGAAAAAACTATCAAGTGGGCTTTAGAGTATCAACAATACTCAGGTTGCTACATTTTTTTTCCATTTTGTACTAATTTGTGTTACATTTTAAAAAAATACAATCCAGCTATAAATACCAAAATTCAGATGGTTAAAACAAAAAATCCTATCTTGTGAAATTTCTGTGTATTTTTGCTGATTTTTAGACTTGCAACATGGGAAAGAATAGTGACATTAGTGTGCCTGCCAACTCTACTCTTTTCCTGCATGCATAAATCTGTCAAGGAAGAGGCAGAAAGAACAGAGAATAAGTAGGGTCTTTTTTCACTTCTTACCACAGTACTCATTCACAGAGCTAAGTCACCAGGCAAAGCAAGAAACAAAATCATAAAAATATAACAACTCCTTTAATTTTCACCTTGCGGAATTCACTGAATTTTGCTGTTCTCCTTTTGATTTGGCTCAGTGTCTTCCTATCTAGAGGAGTCTTGTTCTGAACTGTAGCCTTAGCTTGCATCAAGTGCTGCTTTTTGAATGTCCGTGATGTCAAAATGTTTTCTGCTACCTATTCAAGTGACATTATAAGGGTACTAATGTGGTCTAACAGCAGAAGTCTGCATTTCATGTGCTTGCTTTGTACAGAAGGATTTTCACTGGGTAATCCATATAATAGACCTATAAAGAAGATACAATTTGTAGTGTTCTGGTTTGTATTCTTGTGAGCTTCTTGAATCCAGGTCTGCAGGATTAACAGTGGGGTCCCTAAAAATCATATTGCAGTATTAGAGCAATATCTAGTCAAGAACAAATCTAAACAGAATTTTTTCCCATCATGCCATAAGTTAACATAAAGACTTTTAGAATAGATAAGAAAATATAAGTGGTTATGCCTATAAAATCAGTGCTTCACCTTTTCCAGGAGCCTGAGTGACATGGGCTAATAATAAAAACTGAGATAAATAAAATAGGCATGGGGCAACCGTAAGGGATAGTTCTCAGATAAGCTATCAGTCTGTGAATTAGGTCATTCCAGACTCAGAGGTAAAATTTTTAATAGGTCTTAATGGGATTTCATTTTCTGAATTTCTTTTATTACTTTTTGAACTCATCAATGCCTTTGGCATCACTAGCACCATGTGGCAGTAGGTTAGACAACTTAATTATGAATACTGCACAAAATTAACTTATTTTGTTTGCCTGAAGCCTGTTACCTGATAATTTAATTTCGTGTCTGCTAGTTTCTGTGCTGTGAGAAAAGGTAAATAGTTGTTTCCTATTCTCCTGTATAGCATCAATCATGACACTGGTTCTCTGGATTTTCCAAGGCTACAAGGAAGTACCTGAAGAATCTGTCCCAAGATGGGATAACTACTGGTTGACTTTCTTTAAAAGGAAAATATGTGCAAATCATGAAAAAGTGATTGTATTTAAACAGCAATTAACTATGCCCATTATTTCTATCACTACTCCTTACTCCAAACATAGACTCATAGAACTGCTGAGGGCTATAATATACTGCAAAGTTGTTTTCTTTATCTTGCAATCCACCTTTTTGAGAAAGCTCTTGTAAGCATCGTATCTTTAGATCATATCCAATAATTGTGACTCTATAAACAGCAGCTGCATTTTATTTAATATGCACTTTCTTATTTCTTTCTTTTTCTGCTCAGAATGGCGTAAAATACATTCTACATATCATGCTAGTGCTTAGCAACCAACTTCAAGATACTAAAATAGTATAGATTTCCTACTCCCTCAGTCTTACCTGCTGCTCTCCACTATTGTAACAATGCCATCGATTCACTATCGGTGTCATCAACAGTGGCCAATTAAGTGACACTTCTAGGAGTTTATAATAACCCCTATGAAACAAAATGCTTTCATTTCAGTTCTGACCTTCACTACGCTTAGCAGCAATCTGTTCTTGAACTCTAAAGTCAAGTATAATAGCCTTATTTCATCATGAGTCTTTCTCATTCATAGCATGTTAGAAAATGGTCTCCTGTATTTCAACCTAGCAGAAAGAAAACATATAATGTGAGGTTTTGGGAGATTCAGGAACCCCTGCAATTTCAATTTCTATAGTAAATATAGCATACATCATTAATAGGGTTATTTTTCAGACATGAATTCTGTCTCAGCTATATTATAATGTTAACTTTGCAGAAAGGGATTGCAGTTATATTGGGGAGCAGTGAGAATATGTGGTTATCTGAAATTAGATAAAGCTTTAGTATTTATTTGTTTTCTGGTTTTTTAGCAGTTTAAAATTGTAGAAAGGCCCCCAGTCAGATCAATATAGTTTAATAACTCCATAAAAACTTTATTCAGACCTTAAAAACAGTAGCATGATTCAAAGGCATGCATTCCCAGACACAAAGAATCTAAACCATCATTCATTCTGCAGCAACTGAGCATGGATTCACACACGTGTGCACAGGCACAAGTACATACATACCAACTGTTTGGACAAAAAATGGAGCCTAAAGATACTCAGATGTTTCAGTCAAGTGTTTGCATAGCAAATTCCAAAGCCAGAGACACTTCTTTGAGGAAGCTAAGTGCTTCTTTTTACAGCAGACTGATTTTTGCCGAAGTTGATGGTTTTGACACTGATCTAAAGCAAGGTGATGCCTTGGAGTAAAAACGTCCTCATCACTGAGAAAGCCAAAACCTCAAAAGATCAGACTATGGGTATAGTTATATACAGATTCCTATGCTCAGTGGGGCAAAACCCACAATGTGCATGGCTTTCACTCTGAAATTGACACAAATTCAACACAGAATATGTAATAGTGTTCAAGCTGTATAGCAACCTTAGAAGGAAAAAGCTGTGAATTTTCTACATGTACAGAATTTAATAACTTGGAAACCTTGTAAAATCTTGAGGTTTTAGGAATTTTTATTGGAGGATAATGGAACTGCAACATTACCGACTGTTTTTCATTACAGAAATTCTGTAAGCATAGGTTGCAGATCACAGGTAGTACTTAAAAGGAGTAAAACATCCACGTGCTATGAAGAGCTTTTATTCTCAAAATGGGACAAAATGGGAGCTGATTTTCTCTGGAAGCACCTGTCCAGAAGCTCTATCCATATCATGAAAGATAATGTTTTGATACTCCAAAAGCAGGTTCTGGTCAGCCATTCCTGTTTAAAATTAGATACAGTTAGTTTGTTACCACAAAGATGCAAGCAGAGGATAAAGAAGTCTGCTGATTATTTCCAAGCCATTTAGCAGATCTAATTAAAATTTAATAAAAAACCCCAAACCATTCCGACTTTTATAATGCACAACTTGTTAACTACATTGCAAATTTCAGAATAAACTGTTTACAAACAGTATTAAACTATCAACGATTTCAACTGACTTGTTTTTAGCTGAACACAAAAATTCCTTTTTTTAATTGAAACTGACTTGGCAGCAGTCTGATAGCATATTTCTGTAACATACTTTGATATGCTATTTTAGAATGGATGATTAAAGATTAAAGAACATAAGGAAGATAGAAAACAGAAGAACACTATGCATTAAAGCAGAAGTTGACACATAGTTTCCTCTATACAGTGTGCTTATAGGCAAAACAATTGCAAACGTGTCCTCTTAAGCACATCCATTACCATATGCTTGCTCCACTTGGCTACCATGAGACTGCTTGATGGGATTGAAACCAGGCACATGTTTAAGGGCTTTGTTGAACCAAAGCCTAGAAAAGTGAGCAGAAAAAGAGTCAGAACAAATTTTAATTAAAATACATATCCAATATTTTAAAAATCATTTGGCACGTCCTTCAAATCTGAGTAGCTAACAGAAGACAAACTTTAATAACAAACCAATTCTTTTATAATTTGGTCCTAATTCTGCTAACCTCATACAGAACAAACTTTCAAAATAGAAATGAAATATCTCTGTGAATATGCTCAAGCTTCTTCCTGTGTTTTCCTCTTCCAAGAAACGAACTGATTTGTGTTTATAGTGTATTGCACAAATGACTCACTCGGGGAGCATCTGTGCTAAGTACTGAGTGGGACAACATTTTGTATCAAGTAAGATGACATATTTTGCTCTTTTTTGTTTGCAAATTTTGAAGAGATTTCTTGTCTTCCCCCAAGTTGAATATTTTTCTTGGACTTTGGATCAGCTTTGACCTAGCTCTCAATGAGGCAGAAGCTAATGAGTGTCTCCCAAGAAAAAAGGAATAAGGTGACTAAAGGTGAGGATTCTTATCAAGTGTAATGTGTGTTTGAGTCAGTGAAAAAACTTCAGCTGTAATAATTTGCCTGACTTTCTTCCCTGTCAAAGCACAGCCAATGACAGAGACCATAGACAGGTTTTGTAATCTGCATTCTCATGCATACACAGGAAAATAATCACTAACTTTTCCATTCTTTGTATCTGTCGGGGGTTGTTGCACATCAGACAGGGGACACTGTCATATTGAAAAAAACTACTCTGTTTCAGTGATATTCTTGTACTGTGATATTTAGCGATATTAAGTGATATTTAAGTGATATTCATGATGCAATTGTCATGGTAAGAATAGTAAGCGCTGTTGGCTTTTACCAGTGATCAGCAATCTTTGCCAAAAATCTGTTTTTTCCAATAATTCTTAATTAAATAATTCAAATGATTATTCACAACAGCCCAGTTCTGCAAAGAGTATATTCCATTTTAAAAATCAGTTGTTCAGGTGGAAAATAGTGCTGGAACAGCTGGAGTAATTATATCTTTCTGCAAGTATAAATGCTTAAAATGTCTTTGTTCACAAAAATTTTTTCGAAGTATTTTCCAGTATCAATATGCAAAATTAAAATATGAACTTAGGTGGAATTTACTTAGTGTAAAATTCAACAACAAAGTCTGTTACAAATGCTGGACACTGAAGGCATACAGAAATATTAATTTTCCCAAGTATTGCTGGCTATACCTTCATAATCTGAGTTTAGTTTAGAATGGATCTGGGTAATTTTTTGTGCCTGGCTGGTATGTCCTTATTCCAGTATACCTTTAATGAACACTAAGGTCATCTCTTGTCAGTTGACCAAGAAAAAAGTGAAAACTTTTATTTCAAAATATTGTACCAAGTGCCATGCTAGGCCTTATACTACCAAATCTAAGAAGGAAATGGGGCAAAATTACTTCACATTGTCCATTTTAACCAATTTTCCAATTTTAACCAATTAATTCAGTTTGGTACATCAAAAAAGAACTTGAAATTTTTCTATACTGTCTGGTATAAACACAGAATACCAAAGCAAACAAATGTTTGGGGGCACTGTAGAAAGTTCTCTGACAAATTTTCATCACACAGGCTGAAATGAGATAAATTAAGCTGTTACCATGACAAAACCCAGGAGGTTTGGAATGTCTGTGGGAGACAACTAGAAATGCAGAAGATGTATGAACAAGTCTTCTAAATACTGGAATAACAGATTGGAGACTGATTATATGACCAAGATTTTAATCATACATGCATTTCTTGCTTGGGTCCTTCCAGTAATACTGCAGCAGTATTTCCCTGTCTAATTGCAACTCACATAAAAATCAATTTGACAAATCCATAGTGCTTTTCTTTCTTCATGTTCATAAAGAATAATTTATCATATTAACCACTAACAGGTGGTTTATAAGCACAGGAACAGTGAAAGATATTCAAATACATGTTGAGTGCAGTATAAAAGCTCTTTCCAGTTGTCAGTACTTCTTTCTCCTTTTGTTTTCTTAATGTCTAAAATATTTACTAAGGCCATTTACACTGTTTGATTCTATAGCATTTGAATATGAGTCAACATCTCCCTTCATATCTTAAATTTGTAATCCACCTTTAAAAATGGCACAATACCTAGTGTAAACTAGTCAACAAGCAACTACATGTGATTTTATGAGATTCGTATCAGGGTAACTTAGAGCTTCAATGATAAATTGACACATATACAGGACTCTGGAAAGCAAATCCTGGCTTAGGATTCCATATATTTTAGCGAATAGGACAGTGCTTTGTTTGCTTCGTGGTCAACACAATATATGTGGGCATTACTAGTATACAATTCAATAACACATATAACTAGCATGAAAAAACACGCAAATTGGATAACTAATTTTCAAGCGAGAAAAATCTTGAAGCTGTGAATTACTTTAAATGCAAATCATAGAATTATGGAATCAATTAGTTTGGAAAATACCTTTTAGGTCATCAAGTCCAACCATTAACCCATCACTGTCAAGTCCACTATTAAACCATGTCCCTGAGCACCACAGCTACATGTATTTTAACTACCTCCAGGAAGGGAGAGTCCACCATTTCCCCAGGCAGCCTGTTTCAATGCATGGCAATCCTTCTGGGGAAGAAATATTTCCTAACATTCAAGTTTTTTTCCCAACATTCAAATCAATTTCCTGCATCCAAAGAAGCATGGTCAAAGAAGGAATGTGATTCTGCTTCTCTACTCTGCTCTGGTGAGAGGCCACCTTGAGAACTGGATCCGGTTCTGAGGTCCCCAATATGGGAAGGACACTTACCTGTTGGAGCAAGTCCAGAGGAGGGCCACCAAGTTGATGAGACGTACGGAGCATCTCTCTTCTGAGGAAAGCCTGAGTAAATAGGGATTGTTCAGCCTGGAAAAGAGAAGGCTTCAGGGTGACTTAATCATGGCCTTCATTGAGTGGCACAAAACTAAACACAGGATTTCAGGTGTGGCCTCGAATGTGCTGAGTAAAGGGGGACAATCCATCACTGCCCTGGTCCTGCTGGCCACACTGTTTCTGAGCATTTTCAGCTCCTGTTAACCAGCACCCCCTAGCCCTTTTCCAGCAAGCAGCTTTCCAGCTACTCTTCCCCCAGCCTGTAGCACTGCCTGGGGTTGTGTCCCAAGTGCAGAACCTGACCTTGGCCCTGTTGAACCTCACACAATTCACCTTGGCTCTTTGATCCAGCCTGTCCAGATCCCCCTGCAGAGCCTTCCTACTGTGCACCATAGTGACACTCCTGCCCAGCCTGGTGTTTTCTGAACACCTGCTGAGAATCCATTTGACCCAGGTCATCAGTAAAGTTATCAAAGAGGTCTGGACCCAAAACTGAGCTGTGGGGAATCCCGCTTTGTGGAGGTGGCCTTGGCCGAACTGCCAAGGGATGCCCCCTATGGGGATGAGTGTCCACCAGAGCCCTGGGAGGATTGATGGTTTGGCCCAGGACACCCCTGGTGATTGAATTGGTTGTGCCCCAAGGGGACGGTTCCCTGACTTTCAGCCCCTCCCTTGTGTCTCCCTAATACGGGATAAGTTCTAGAATGTTCGGCTTNCCGCTTGTGGCTGACCTGGATGTAACTCCATTCAGCACCACTCTCTGGCTGGGCCTGATCACCTGGTTGTCCTGGACATACCATGTGAGGTCACTTGGGAGGATCTGCTCTATCCTCAGCCTCGAGGTCAGGCTGACCAGCCTCTATTTTCCATGGGACACGGACATTCCTGCTGGCCCTCCTGGGAGAGAGGGCCTTGCAGGAATGAGAAACCAGGGCTTACCATATGTCTGTACAACTGGGAAGAAAGAATTTTCTTCAGAACAAGAGACAAGCGTATATGGATACCTCTTAGCCCCTTCTGGGAGCTGTTACAGCAGGTTGAAATAGTCTTTTGAAATCTGGCAATTAGCATTCAGGTTCCACGTCCCTCATCTGGGCTAGGGCTGACCGCTCAGCCGTGTGTGTGGGGGCTGGGAAATCCCACCTCCAGCTGCACGGCAGGCACAATTATCTTGTCCAGTACCTAGCTGTACATAAAGCTCAGGGACTTAGAAACAGCTTGTGCACATCTGAGCCTGCTGCTCTTCACTTTGGACTTCATTACTCATACCTTCACACATCCCAGGCAGGTACATTCGTCTCCTGTTTACTCGGCTTGCCCTGAAGCTTGTGCTGTTACAAACTATCGGGATCTTGATAAAATTTCATATAAAAGTTCAACATCCAGCAGCAAAGTGCTTTCAAACATTATTTTAAGGGTTCGGTTTATTACCGATTGATAGAAAAAACTTGTAATGAACTTTTTTTTTAAATAAGAAAATTCAGTTTCTGCAAATAACTTTTCCAAGACAAATGTTTTTCCAGTTAGGAAAAGCAAATTCTGCTCAGGTCAACCAGAAAGAGAAAAGTATGGGGTTTTTTGAAACTAATGGAAACATTTTATTTTGTAGCCTGCATTAACTTCAGTCTGGGCTTTGCTGCTGCAGGACCTCACCAGGGTTATAACTCAAACACACCCTTTCCTCTCTCTCTCAAACAGAAATTGCTCTGTGAATGGATTACATCGCCCACGACATATCACTGATTTTTCATGTTTGAATTTGCAACACATGATGAAAATAATATGATTATATCTTGACAGCAGATAATATGCAACAAAACTTAGCCAGGAAGAGGCATATGTCATCCTAATGAAATTATAGGGCCTTGGAGACATCTATTAATGTCAGCCCAAGATGGTCTAATATTTAACCCTTTCTTCTGAATTTTCTGTTTTATGATAAGGAAAAAAAAATGAAAGAAAAAAAAACCCAAAAAACACCTGCAAAAGAAAGGGGTCAAATTTGCTACCCCAATCAGCAAAAAACTCAAGTGTGAAAGAATTAGCAATTTCCACAGGACAGCTATTTCAATATTTAAGCACTCTGCTCAGAGACAAAAACTACTTATAACATTGTCTATAAAACTTGTCAGAATTTTTTCAGTAGTTTTTGCAATATCTATGTAGTTCATGAGACCTGAGAAGTACCTTACTAAATCTGAAGCAGCTACAGATTAGAGCGAGATAGATACTTTTCATTTTCATAGATAGAATTACTAAATTGGAAAACACTTTGAGACAAACACATTATTACTTTTATGTTGTGTTTATAAATGTATATATAAATATATATTTATGTCTGTTCATATACACACAAATTTTTATATATATAAGTATTGTCCCAGGAAATTATACTAGAAGTGAGCCTCTTGTGAGTTGAAATTCAAGATGAAATAGTGATTCTCATTTGTAATTCGGCAGCCAATTTGTGACTGTGTTGGTCAATTTGCAATAGAAGACATCAAGTCTAATTACATGTCCTAAACTGCACTAATACTGAATTTTTCTATATGTTGATTCAGGAAATGCAAACTGATTTCATAACAGTGGCAAAAGACATCTTTCTTAATATCTGGAAAATACTTGGCAGTGTGATATGATCCGTATTTTCAAGGACAGATCTTAAACTACACTTTCAAAAGGCAGAGACATAAATCAATGGCAAGATGTTCTTGTAAACTGGATACAACAGGTTTTCCATCTCTTCCTTCTCTTCTAATTTTATATGCTTTTCAAGTATCAAATGGAAATGTTGATTTGTGTAAAGTTTTCTAAAGCATAACTTTCAAGGCAATAGAAAAAATAATAGCACACCTGGCTGACTTTCTATTAACATATTGATGAAACTATAAACCATCAGAAATTTTTCTTCAACAAACTTTTATTTAATGCAAATACAGTTATATTGCTACCAAACTATTTTTTCATAATCCAAATTCATTGCTAATGAGCTAGTAAGAAAACACTACACGTTTTTGATTTGTCATTGCTGTTTTACTAATATAGAAAAAGTTTGTCATTCCAGAGAGTTCTGATCTTTGCTTGCAAGCACCAGACCTTCTGCCTGTATATGTGGGCAGAAGTTGTTCATGAAATTGTCTGAAGGTTTGAAATGTTCTCATTGTAGAGGACAAAGGAAAGTTTTGTTACCAAATAGACTTGAACACAGTCAATACCTTTTTGTTCAAATTATCCTCCCCTCCTCCTGCATTCCCGTAATCCTAATGCCCTCCTTCCACACATGGAAAAGTTTATCCAGAGTATGACTATAGCCAGGTATATGACCCTAGATAATTCATACCCTATTTTCATTTCACTTCTGGAAAATCATCAGATAAAAATCCCCCATATTTTTTTTTCTGAGCATCATCATGTTAGGGAACTGTTTCTGGTATCACATCAGAAATTCCACTCAGCAGTAACACTGTTAAAATAATACAGTAAAGTATCCACCATTTGGCCAACGCCATAATTTTTAAAACTGATTTACAGACTTGCAATTGCAAACTATCCTCTAGTCCTGGGTTTGGGTATAAATACAGAAGGTAGAGATGGATATTTAAGCATGGGCTATCTTCCATGTTCTTTTACAGAAGTTTACAGATCCAAACTGCACAGGTTTCTCTATTCTCAAAAATTGTTCATGGCTTTTATCTCATCTGGATATGCAACTGTCTGATTACACTAAAAAGGTAAATATTGAGTCTTCTGCAACACCATGTTACACTGGCATAGTACTAGAATAATTCTCTGGTGAATCAGTGTATTCATAACTCCACATAAATTGTCTCCAAAATTACTTGTTCTTATATTACTGCAGGTGTAAAATGGAAGTCTAAATAAGGCCATCCATCATAGCTAGTGAGGTTCTGTTGTATTGACAAATCTCTTTGACTTTGATTTCACAAGTCTGTATCTTCCCATTTCTAATGAGCAAAAAATTACCATGTATTCGAAATATCTATTTCATGAGTTGGTTTATTGGAGTTGGGGGTTTTGTCTGGATGTTTTGGTTTTTGTTTTGTTTTGGTGGGATTTCTTCAATAAAAAGATTTTTGGTATAGCTCAAATTTCTAAATGACATATGTTACCTTTAGCTGGGAAAACATTTGGATATCAAACACCTTGCAAATGAATTTAGCAGTCAGGTCCACCGATCCAACAATAATAAAATCAAACAAAATATGTCTTATCACTTGTAAATATCTCTTTATCAGAATAATTTTCAGCTGTGTCACCATATTTGTGCATATAGATGAGGAATTAGGCAATTTCAAAATCTGGTTCACAGTGATTGTAGAAGTATCATAATTTTGACTCTTGTGGCTTGCAGACTTTAATTATATCCACTGGAAGAGATGAGAGTACCGCTTGTGTAACTTCAGAAAAAAATACTATAAAATAATCACAAGCTATTAGTACTTTCTCTCTGCTTCTTGCCTTCACATTTCTTGTTACACAATGCAGTCATTTCACTCTAGGTCAGTCGGCTCAGCATCAAAACTCGGACAGACTATGAAAGTCAGGAACCATTATGTGATCTTGTCCTGGGAGTGTGTGAAGAGATTCAAATCAGAGAGGTTCTAATTCTCATGCCTGTCTTATCTTCAGTGAAAATAGAGAAGAGGTACCAACTACTGTTTCACTCTAATGCCATTTGGATCTCTGCAGTTTTGCATTAGGGTGAGTCCACTGTTGTCTTAAACTGAAGACAGTATTACCTAATGTAGGAAATAAACATAGGCCAGAGAAGACTCTTTCATTTTCCTCGCGAATGTGCATAACCTGAAGTTCATCGAGGCCAGGTCCTCATTTCTGACTGTGGTCAACACCAGATGCATGACAGGAAGGTATAAAAATCCTGTGGCAGTTGTATGGATGATAATGTGGATATGCAGGTTATCATTGATGCACATGACTGATTTGAAAGGACTTTCTCTGTCCATTGGTTTTTCTCCATGGGCTTTTGTTTTGAGAGAAATAATAACAGCTCCTACTACTGATAGGTTTAATGTAACTGGCAATTAATTGGGAGAAATTATGTATGCTCATTTATTTTTTAAGCTTTATAAATTCCATAATACTAACTTTTATTTTACTACACTCCAATAATTATTATGTGTATCCCATTAATCATCAGTAATGTGCATATTGCAATACAAAGCACAGTATGAGACACATTGCTCTACATTGATAAAGATAAGGCTTCCTGGGAGGGCAGCAGAAGAACTAATATGTTCAGAGGGAGATTTGGCTTCGCATAAAGAAATGCAAATCAGGTTTTTGCAGCCATAATCAGAGTTACTCTGTTTTACTCTAAGAGAATACATCAACTCTGGGTTCACGTAAAATACAAAAAATACAGTCCAGGAGACCTTTACAAACAAATCATAACTGTTGATAGCATTTCAGATTGATTGAGGTAGGCTTTTTTTAACGACATTTTAATTCTTTAGAAAAGGCACTGAAAGAATCAAAGCAGTAAAACAAAACCAGGAACTTAAAATTTCTCTGGGCATTTAATCAGAAAAGTTTTTCTGTCTCAAAGAAAAATACCAGCTTCATTTTTAAGCAAAGATAATAGCTGCTCTCTCTGTAAAAATATTTTATACATACGAATGAATACATACAACATCTTTGTGAAATGAGGAAGTATTGCAGTCTTTACGGACTGGTGGGCTCACTAAAATATGAAATGGTAATGATTTGCACAGAACTGTAGAGGTAAATCAGTCTGAGAGAATGTTGGAGCATCTGACTAATTCTCATGCTTCGATGAAATGCATTGCCTTTTCCCTCTTGCTGTTTCATTTCTCAAATGGCAAATACAGGGGTGTATATTTGCAGTACGGAGCAGATAACAATGCAATAGGAACTGGAAAACTCTATGAATATCAGCTTACTCATATTTGAATTACATTCCATGAGTGCTTAGGTGCTACTGCCCTTTCCAGCTCCTTGTTGATTCTTGTAAACAAATGGAGCTCTGAAATGCTTACCAGCTTCCACAATTACTTCAGCGTGTGCCACCTTTTGATTTTCTCAATTAGTTTAACCTAAATGTTGCTCATTATTTTTTCATCTCATAATTAGACTCTAGATCATGTTCAGAGACAATTTCAGTCATTAATGAAAAGATACCAGATTAACAATACAAATTTGCTTGGGATAGGTGATCAGCTCCTTTTCATTTCCCTATCATCAGCTATCCATAGTGCTCATTCCCACCACACTTGGCTTCCATTTTAGTTGTTCACTATAAGAAAATTATAGCATTTCGTTGTCAGAGAGGAATGATGCCAAAAAATTAAAGAGATGTGAAAAATACCTGTCTTGGAAGCACTGCTGATAAAGCACAAGTTTCCCTGATACAAACATCAAATCCTACAACCTCATTTTCTGAGTCATAATTTCTGCATAAATACTTTACGGTATTATAAATTACATAATACTGCATCTGACTTGGTGTTAATATGTATTGAGAATGAGAGACTATTAGGAAATGTGCTATGAGCCTAGATCTACTTCTGTAAAACAAACTATTAAAAAAAAAAAGACAGACATGCTAACAACAAGAGGAAGCCTGTATGTTGCTAGCAGTGAGAGCTTCAAAGCATTAGAAAGAAATAATCACCACTTTGTACTCACTTTTTTCTTTCCATGCCTACATGACAGACACCCACGTTTATAAAGAGCTTCTCTCTCAATGGTAAAGACAGAGTTGGATGATTTTTAAATCCTTTTCAAAACCATATGATGATCTTTTCCTCTAAATTCTAAAATTGCTTTAGACAAAAAGATGAATTTAAAGAGGTCTGTAATATATTCAAGCATCCATGCAGCTATTCAATGAAAAAGGAGTGAAAGCAAACACTAACAATATTGAGACATTCCATATCAGACGCAATTGACACCTTCTCTCATTTTGATCACTGTAAATAAGAATTTGGAATCAGTAAATTTATATTGATGTAAAAATTACAAAGTGTAAAAGCAAGAAGCCCCATTGAAGAGTTCTAATGCTGCTTTCTGCAGCAGCATAGCTGCTCTTCATTCTGCAGCAATATGTATTAAATAACTTAGGCCTTTTTCTCTCAAACATAAAAGTGCCCATTTCATTGAGCAGCCTTACCTGAGGCACTAGCAACCTGGAGGCCTAAATTCAGAAGATAAGAATATTTTTTAACTATAGAAGATCTATGTGCAAACTCCATAGACGACCATACATTATCTGCATCATAATATGCCCAAACTATCCTTGTAAGGCACATGCATGGAAAGGGTGTCTTTAAAATGTCATATTTTTACAATTACTTATCCACCTTGATTCTCCCATTCTAACCTTGTGTCATTGCACTGCACTGGAAAACAGTTAGGACTACTCAGCCATAGGATCATTTAGCATCACTGAACCATGAATGTCCTGCAACAGGAAGAAATTATTACGAGCGGATATCCATCAGAACGCTGCTCAGGCACTGAATGAAAATGGTCCATGCAAATGTTTTATAGCTGCTCCTAAAAAGTAAGAGTGGTTTATCTAAACTGAAGTTATTCAAAGGAGCATTGTAGTTTCAGATAATTTTTCCAAAAATTGTTGGTAACCACACTGTTATGTTCTTTCAACATGCGTTTTCAGTACTTTTGAATTTTTTTCCTTAGAAACACATTCTCGTCCTGTTGAGAACAAAATCACAGTAAAAATAAAAAGTAAAAAATCAAGGTCAAGGTTTACATTAAAATATGTCCCTTCACTGAAATCTCTGGTGCATTATTGCTTCCAGAGACACTGTGAGAAGAAAAAACTGAAATCCCAAAAAGATTATGGAATGAGAAAAATACTAGGCTTTGCCCAATGCTCTCAGCAGTTGTTCATTTTTTTGCCTTATTCTATATTGTAAATGGTGACATTCAAATCTAACCATTGATGACTTTGTACGTGGGACATTCACATAATGTTAGAAATTATGCCCCAAGACCGTGGAAGTCCCATTAGATTTTCATTAGGTGTGGTTGGTGAGTTATTAAGCTACATGAACATTAGGTGTCTTGTGACACTGTAAATGCCCTAGGGTATTATCCAGCCTCAGGATGAGTGTTTTGGCCAGCAGTGGCTGAATATGAGCCAGCAGTGTGCCCATGTAGCCATCTGAGTCTGGATCAGCAATAGTGTGGCCAGCAGGACCAGGGCAGTGATTGTCCCCCTGTACTCAGCACTGCTGAGGCCACACCTCAAATCCTGTGTTCAGTTCTGGGTCACTCACTGTAAGAAAGACATTGAGGGGCTGAAGTGTGTCCAGAGAAGGGAAAGGAGCTGGGAAGGGTCTGGAGCACAAGTCCTGTGAGGAGCAGCTGAGGGAGCTGGGGGTGTTTAGCCTAGAGAAAAGGAGGCTCAGAGAGAATCCTCTCACTCTCTACAGCTGCCTGAAAGGAGGATGTAGCCAGGTGGGGGTCGGTCTCTTGTCCCAGGTAACAAAGGATAAGAAAAGAGGAAATGGCCTCAAGTTGCAACTGGGCAGGTTAAGATTGGATGTTTGGAAAAATTTCTTCATGGAAAGAGTTGTCAAGCATTGGAACAGGCTGTCCAGGGTGTGGTTTTGTCACCATCCCTGGAGGTATTTGAAAGACATGTAGATGCGGTGGTTAAAGTATATGGTTTAGTATGGACTTGGCAGTGCTGGGTTAATGGTTGGACTCTATAGTCTTCGTGGCTTTTTCCTAATCTAAGTAATTTGGTGACTATACGAAGTTGAACAGTTTCCTGCTATGTGAAGAACTGACTGAAAATCCCATGCTTAAATCTGAAAAAGGGACATTTCCTATTTTTAATTTTATAGCATTTAATATTGGCATACACAAATGGACAACTCTTTATACCTTCTTGTTACTGACTGCATTTGTCTAAAATCCATAAATATACACTGCACTATTCTGAATGAACTCTGTCCTTTCAAAGTATTTAGAAATCTACAGCTTTCCAGAAAAGGCAAATATTTTGTAATAACACTAAGGAGATCTGTCATCTGCCCCAGAGAGCTTGTGACCTCTTTTCACAGATGTTGGTAATAAAGGCAATCACTGTTAACAGCATAAATGGAATACAGATCTATAGATATAAATGCAGTAGATAATTGAGCAGCATCTAGAGGACAGGGTCCCATTGAAAAAGAGAAGAGCATGAACAAAGACTATTCACCTGCCTAGCAGCTATCTAAGGATTGACAAACCAGTGGATAAAGTCGTATTTTAGAGTCTGTTGGTTGACTGTAGAGCAAGTGGCACAAGCATGCAATACATACCTTAAAATGAAAGATATTCCACTCCCTGGAAAAATAGACCACATTTGTGAAGTGCTGAGCATGAACAGAACTAAAGACCCTCTGATGCACTCAATTATTTAGTGACACATTTTATCTTCAGAATAAAAATGTTAGGTGGGACTCTGCTTGCCTTTGGTGAATTAACATTTTACCTACTCTTGCTTGATGTTGGTGGAGTTTTGCCAATTAGTGTCAACTATAAGACTGATATAAGAAGTCAAATTATTTTTTTTGTAGAAAATTAAGAACTCCACAGAACATGTGTATGCTCTTATCCAAGAGGTGTTCTCAACTTCATTGTTTCTCAGGGTAATATCCTTTTTGCAGCAGAAGATAATAACACTAACCTATGCTAAAATTTTGTATTCAAATTTTTCCTTTTGCATTTTTTGGATATCTATTTCCTTCCTCGTGAATTGGAGATGTGAATTTGGATTATCAACTCTTTTCTGAATATTGCGAATTTTAAGTTGAATTTCATTGAAGAAGGAATTGCTATCAGTGCAACAGAAGGCAATGAAGCAAATTCAATACAACAGATTTCTGCCATTTTACTTTTACATCAGGGTTTTTAGGCTCCCCTACTACACTCTTCTTAGATCATCCTCTAACTTCCTAAAAACTCCTCTAAAATATTAAGCATATAGAAAGAAAATAACTTATTCATAATCTATGCAAGGGGGTTTAGTCACTAGCATGTAATATATTCGTTTGTGTACTCAGTCATTGTTCTAAACAGATGTAAAGAACTGTTTGAAATAAAGGCAACCATCCTTTCTGTTGAGAAGCCTCTGATTGATTTGCTAGTAGCAATAATTATTCAAAATATTTAGTGCTTTACATCATCCATATCACATTAAGCCACTGTTGTGAAAACTCTTGTGAGGTAAATAAACATTTCAGCAAATGTTGTCACAAGATTAAAAAAAATAACTACATATATTAAATTCCTTTAGAAACTGTGGGGTTTGAATTTACCCTCTGACTTTCTTTGAAGACTTCTCTGGATCTGTGTTTCCTTACTTGCTAGCACAGGAAGGCTAACTGACTATTGGCATCAGTCATAATGTATAATGACAAGAATATACATAAAGAAAAGTGAGCAGTCATTAAAAAACATTTAATATAATGAGCACAAAAAAGCCATATGGATTTAACAATTATCAGCCTCACAGCCAACAATTATCTGCAAATTATACCGATAATTTCAGTATTGGTTACTTTGCGTTGTTTATTCACTTTTATTACTGTCAGCAAAGTAAATGATGAACCTGGTTCATTCATATTACAGCTCTAAGCAGAAGTTCAAATGAAAATCAGGAGACTCCTCAGAAGAACAAAAGCACTGGATACTGTTCCCCGTTCCACAGAAAATGTCTCAACCTTAGTCTGAAAGATGGTTCACGGGTCAATGTGACATGCCTGAGAAAATATGAGGGATGAAGAAGACTACACAATCAATTGCGGCTCCTTACCTTAGAAATTTCACTACTCACACTCTTAAGGTTTTCTAGAATCCTTAACTTAGGAATTCTTTGTGTTCTTTCATCCATTTCTAAGCTCTCAATAAATTAGGTACAACTGCTTTGCTAGCTTGATAAGGCTTCAAATCACTATAAGTGATACAAAGTTGATATTTTGGTTTCTAACCATAATTACACAGGAAGACATACTAAAGGCTTTACCCTCCAGATACTGAGCAAGTTGCATATTTGCAGTCTGAGACTGGCTGCAGACTTACTGTGTGTAACTACTATTTCTTTCCCCGAATACCTTTGTATCTAATGCTTAGAATCTTGCTGCTTACATGCTAGTTTTACTTGCTGTATTCATGCATATCTGCCAGTAAAATGTGTGTTATGAGGCTGACTCAAAACATACCAAATGACACTTTTAAAATCCCTTCAGTGGGCTTTGGTTCTGGGCTTATTTAAGAGATTAGAAAGTCCACACTAAAAATTAAACATGAATATTTGAAGGAAAACCATAATCTCATTTTAAGGTGGTCTGCTTTCATATAAAGGTACTGATTTAGTTAATTAGCAATATACTCTATTCAAATGCTGCTAAGGGAGGCACATCTGAATATCTCATTATGTAAAAGATGGCTAATTATGTTTATTTTATTTAAGTACATTCACCAAACCTGAAGAAATTATCTCAGCATTAGGTAATTTCCCTCACATTCTGACAGTGGAGAGAAAGAAATCCTGACCAGTATGACTTTGCAAAGTACGTAATGAGGGCAGAAGGACAGCTGAACTTCTGCGACTTTCTTTTCAACAAGTGAAGTCTGTATTTCAAGTTTCACAGGTAAGTGAGAGAAAATGTTGGTGTTTTCAAGGAGGGTGTCCTGCTCAGTGAAAAGTGAAAGCTGCTCTTATGGTCAGTTTCCCAAGCAAGCTCTGCTTTGCACCACCACAACTTCACCAAAGGAAGGACTACTGAACGACATGGTTTCCAGACTCTATACTACCAAGAAAATTGCTATGCTTTTAGAAACCATGAGGTATTGTGGCCTCTAGAGCAATTCTCATCATATTAGTAGAGAAAGGGAGTCAGCATGACAACAAAGCAATTAGGTACAGATTTCCTGGTGAACTTGAACATTCTGTGAGTCCCAACTCAAGGGATCTTTGAGTTGGACTTCAGGACTCATTGTATTTCATTTGCATGGAGGAGACTTTGTTTCTTCCCAGGGAACAACAACATGAGACTGTAAGAGGCTATTTTCAAATGATGCCTTCTTTGAATTGGTCTTCATTGATAAGACCAGCACTCAGGAATCTCTTACCCAGGAGAGCAGGGTAAAGGAACATTGGAAAGAAGATTTTCCCTTGGTCAAGTAGTATTGGGTCAGAGACCTAACATCCATGAGTCCATGGGCCCTGACAAGGTGCATCCATGAGTGTTGAGAGAGCTGATGGATACCATAAATAGGTCACTCACAATCACCTCTGAAATGTTGTGGTGATCAGGAAAGGTGCCTGAGGAATGGAAGAAAGCAAATGTCACTCCAGTCTTCCAAAAGGGCAAGAACCTCCTCATAGGTAAACTGAGGAAGTGTGGACTGGATGGGCAGACAGTGAGGTCGATTGAGAACTGTCTGAACAGCAGATCCCAAAGGGTCATAATCAGTGGAACAGAGTTTAATAGGAGGCCCATCACCAGTGGTGTCCCCCAAGGTTCAATACTTAGCTCAGTATCGTTTAACTGAAATTATTTTGCATCAGGCAGTTCTTTTCATTAAGACAATTTCTATTTCAACATAAAACAGGCAAGGCATTATTCTAAGACACAACAGAAAGATAGAATAACTGAAGATGGTGTAAGCATGTGGGACACATGGTCCCTTATATCACTTGTAGTCTGCTGGAAAGATTCGCATTTCACTAAACTTCACTTTTCCATGTTTATAGCTGAGTTACACCCAAGACTCACTTCATAGTAATTAGAGGGGAAAAAATCCCTTGGAAGACATAGAATCACTTGATCCTAAATCTGTCTGAAGCAGGCCAAATGCATAATCCCTAAAAGGACCTGTTTCTCTCCAGTGGCTAAAAAGGAATTCTACTTCAGAAGATGAGAAATTTGCATCATGTAGCAAAAAGAGATAAATTGATTGTCACCACTAATAACAGTTTGGTCCATTTTGTGCTGGTTAACCAATACTTCTAACAGATGCATAATGCAATAAATTTGAGGTTACTGGCACAACCCACAGAAATGAGCATTTGTTCTGTGCTAGGTCATAAAAGGTGAGGTCCACTGAAAAGTTTTGTAAAAGGTAACCATCTTCAGAATTTATTGTTTGACCTTTAATGGCCTGGGAAGAAGACCTACATATCTCTTGAGGCATTTGGTACAATAGTAAACCATGTGAACATTGATCAGCAGTAAAGAAAAAATGTTCAGATGTCATACAAGAACTGTGAAATCCCAGCTTGGTACCACAGAAATAAAATAAATCAACCATTTCCAAATCATACAGGATCATTAAAACTGAGTGATAAGGCGTTTCTAATGTGATTAAGTGACCTGATTTCATAGGTTTTAAGAAGTTACTGAGTTGAGTCCAAATATGAATTGTTTTGTTACCTTATACATCACAGGTCAGTAAATCATCACACATGAGAGGTACCTTAACCATGAACTGTATGGGATTTGAATTAGGATTCCGTTTTTGGGAAGGACTTTGTTTCAAAGTGAATTTAAAACTCCTCAACACTCATTTTCTCCTTGGGAGACTGAGTGAGGCAAGACAGCCTTCCATCTAGCATAGACCAGTCTAATCCGCTGAGTCGTGCACTGCACCTGTCCTAGAGTTACTTCAACACCTCCAAGTGATGTGTTGCAATGTAACTAATATTTATCATGACAGACCTTTCTAGTTTTTATAGCATTCCTTCTGTGTTTCAGCAGTATTATTTCTCAACATCATGAGTTTTATGAGGATTTCATTTTCAGTGTTGTAAAACAAGACTTTTGTACAGTTCCTTTCTAGGCATTGATGTTTCTCGGAGACGTGTGGCTTGAAGAATCAGAGCAGATAGCAAGGAAAGAACAACACACATTTTAAATCCCAAATGAATGTAAGGCTCGGAGTCTCCTTTAGACATTAGCCTCGTTCTGTACATTAGTTGCTTCATATTACCTGATTAGCAATCTCATTGACTCAAATAATAATAAAAAGCATTTTACAAAGGCAGAAAATGAGATTTCACTTATAAGAAATTAAGAGTCCTGTGACTACTTTTATGATACAATCTAATGCAGAGACATCTGAATGATTGAAACTTGCTTATATACTTGGCTAGCTGAGATTCTAACATGATTTGGAGAAGTTACCAAGATATAATTAAGATAGCAGTATTGTCTTATTGTCATTGATTATATTTACGGATTTCTGAGAATGTGAGGACTTTTTCATAAAATCCTTAAAATGAAGTATTGGAAAAAATATTTAGTAGTCTTTCCTGGGTTTGATGCAATATATAAAAATATTCCAATCAATAAATAATTAATAGGAAAAATATTTGTCTTTATGTGAATCCGTAGAGAATTCAATGGCTAATGGATATTTTTTAGGAGAAAATAGGTAAGAAAGTGAAATACTTTCCATTGATGGTGAAAGTACTTAGTGTCAGAGTGCTAACTGTGCTCTTGAAAACAAATGACTGCGTCCTGAGGTCTGCATGGAGCCCACGTGCCACAGGCTGAACTCTGCCTGCTACCTCATCTGACTGATCCAAGGATGTGGCTGCTGGCTCACACCATGCATGTTTTCATGCTGCTCTGATTTGAAAGTGTCACACCCAGACGATTTCAGAGCAGCCTCTAATTGACTCCCCATTTCCTTCCCATAAGGAAGATACAGGTTTGCATATCTATATCGGTATCTATAAATATCTGTATTTTTATTTGTAGATATACATAAAGATCGTCATTGTAATGAGGACAATAAGAAAAAGGCCTAGGATATTTCTACCATAAGACCACACAAAACAAAAGGACCAGCTGATGGCTCATAAATCAGAAAATTTAATTTCCAGATCACTTTCAGACAGATAGGGCAGGTGATGCAGAACTCCCCTTGTCCACAACTGCAGGAAACCTCCAGCTGCTTGTGGGAAAATAGCACAGTATAGATGGGGCTGTGTGTGCTTCCTCGTCCTTACATCATTGGCATTGATAAAGGTCAATGCAGTACCTCAGATGCACTGTCTCATAGAATGAAAACACGGATTTATTTTAAAATACAACTGATTCAGCCCCTAATACTCACATTTTAGTTCACACAAGCACCATGTCAGTAGTCTGGCAAGTATCCAGGGAGGCTCTCCAGGGCGGCTTGCAACAATAAGCAGCCCCAGTTTTCAAATGTTTCCCCCCACTTGCAGAGTTCTTCCTAGAAGGGTACTGGTTGTGGATGAATGTCATGGATGTATCAGGAGCCAACCATCCCATCTCTGTGAGTCCTCAGCATTTATTCACCATCTCTGATTCTGCTTGTCCTGAAGAACTGGAGGCAGATGTGTGGTAAGTTCTTGATGGCCTGCTGCTGTAGGTGTCAGCCATTTTTATGACTCTCATCCTCTTGCTGTTTTGGACACTTGTGTTCATAATTCCTATCAGTTGATATTGCTAGAAACATTTTTATTGCAATTTTCTATGTCACTAGAAAACTCCTGGACATATGTTTTCTAAAATATTGCAGGCACTTTTGTATGAGCTTGTTAAAAAAAAAAAGAAAAATGTCAAAAAAGATGCCAGCTACATTTTTGTTTCAGAAGTTTTCTTCTCAACAGTCTTCCAAGCTTCTAGTGTTGTCCTTAAGTATTTCAATATCTTAACTATCATAAAATATTTCATTTTTCTGCTCTAGAATTAGAAATTAAGATTACAATTCACTTTCTTCCATGCAATCATTTAATCTATGAATTCTAATCTATGATCCAATCTTTATATTCTGTTTATTTTATAAGATAGGGATGAGCTAGAATGATTTTCCAATTTCTTATTCTCTATTACTCCCTTCACATAATACTCTTTTAATCAAACTGGAAAAAGGTGTGATAGATAGGAAAGAGAAACTTGCCACAGAGAGACAGAGAGATGAGAGAAAGAACTCTGCCAAGTAATAGACAAAGTATTTCTTTTACTTTTACATAATATGTTAAATGCTGTTCTGGGGATTGTCAAGCAGCATTTATGCTTCAGAATGGCAGCTGCATCTCTCCTGAGAGTAGTGACACAACGAGAATTAGTGAGAAGTTCAGTTCCACAAATCCTACTTATAAGAAAATCAGGTTGTTTAATATAAAACTGAGCTGTGCAAGAATAAGGCAGGCATTTTTACAGAGTTCATATTAATAGGAAGACACATTTTCTGCACAATTACATCAGACTGCATTTTTCATATGATGTTAAACACTGAAATGTACAGAAAACCAGGCAAGGTTTATTTTCAGTTTTATATCGATACTAAGAGCAGGAGAAAAAATATTGCACGACAGGAAGTAAAAATTCTATTAATATACTTTATTATTAGCTCATTTAGATAATCAGAAAAGTTGTTTCAGAATTATTAGAATGACCGAGAAAATCTGGCAATACGTATAAGAATGTAAGCATTCAGAGAGAGAATAATTCATGAGGCATCTCTTGAAGACTTTATGTTGGTTTGATTATTGTTTTCTGCAGAAGCCCTAGCATGACATAGAGTTCCAAATCCTATGGTTCACACAAAAAGAAAGCATATTATTGTAACAAGCATAATTAATGATGCCACAATAATGTGCCTGTCACAAGAACTTTCCACTATAAGGATTCAATTGACCTAAACTGGTATATTTTAAATGCACCACCCATCCTGCTATAGCAGCAGGTACATTAACCAGATAATATCTCTTTTGGAAATAAAGACTTGAAAGAATTTTAAAAAGCCATACAATAGATAAACTACTATTTTTGTATGGAACAAACCTATTCAGTTGGCATCACCTGCAGGTATAAATCTTCAGACAATGAACTAAACGATTCCCTGGAGATCTCGTTCTCCCTCACATTCTGTTTGCAAATGACCTGTCACCCAAACTGCTGATTCCATTCCCATACCCAGTTCTCTGCATTTGTAAGCATTATAATATAATTTTGCAGCTTCCATATCATAACTTCTTTACAGCAGGATCTCAGCATATTTTGCAACTGTTAAGTAATTTAGCTTTGCAAAAGTGAATCATTGCGAAGTGAGGAAGCCTTCAGAGTCTTCATTTTTTAAAGGTGAAAGCTGAGGTGCAAACAGGCTAACCATAGCTTTTTCATGGAAAAGCTGAATATCTGTGCCTTTGAAAACAAGAACAATCTGAGCTCAGCAAATTCTATGGTCACAGCAATGATGAAGGAATGAAGAAGAGAGACAGCTATCATTGTAAGACATGGAGAACGTTGTGGATTTTTGTTTTAAAGCATTCAATTCCCATGCTACTGTAGAATAATTTTGCTTTAAAAATGATCAGTTATGCAGTATGCAACAAAAGGTGTTCAGAGTGAAACATGAGGTATGTGAATAAGACTGCTTTGATATTATGGACTTAGACTTGTTCAGAAACAAAGAAAATACTATTCAGGTAACAACTTATGTTTTATTATTTATATCACCAAGATGTTCATTACCAGAGTAACCAAGTGCATGCCTGTTATTTTCCTGTTTGAGTTAAGCCCTGACAAGTGGATGAAGTTGGGTAGCATCATACCAGAGAAACTCAGACTGGTTGAGTGATTTGTAGAGGGCTAAATTTTTCATATGGGTCTCCTCACAAACAGAGACACAAATTGTCCCACTGAAGACTTTTTCAAGTGAAATTTTTCAAGTGACTTATGTAACAAAGTAGGATTTCACCCCAAGTGGTTTTGATGATGTTTTAGTGAAAATGATAACCAAAAAACCGGCAGTGTGGATACACACCAAGAAGGCAGAATGCAACATCAGAACATACAGTGGGCCATGGAAAGTTGTATCCTTGCTCTGAAGGAAGAAGCAAAACAATTTTACTGATAAGAGAACAAATGGAGGTGAAGGACATAATGAAAAGCAGGAACAAGTAGTATTTCAAGAAGAGAAGGCCTAATACATAATATTCTCATGTTAGAATGAGCAATAGTTTGGTACATTAAGGACTGCAATTAAAAAAAAGGGAGGGGGGTGAAAAAATAAGCCGCTCCCATTTATTTGATGTGCATAGTTGTGTTTTATCCAGAATAATTATGTTAATAATATCATGCTTACGCTTTAGTCTTGTAATGAACTGTGGGTGTTAGTGAAAATGGAGCTACTGTAATGATTGCATCTATTATTATCTGTAAATAAAGGATGAGATTGATTTCATTTAGCTGTATAAGAGTTGGGCATCAAGTCTAAGTTCATTACCTGGACTCCCTTTGGAGTCAGTTGTCAGAGAAGCTTTTCCCAAAGTTAAGTGTCTAATGCAGTCAAAACTAATAGCCTTTGGACTTGACTGTCCAGTCCATTGATTATAGACAAAACTTCAAGACTAACTTACTAGACACAGAACATTCACATAATTAAAGTCAGGTGATACTAATTCTACTTTAATACTATTTTCTCACATTAAATCTTCTGGAAATTAGGTCTTTGAAGTCTCTGACTGCTATTACCTTTACTTATAAATACACACTTCAATGTTTTGCAAGATCTCAACTAACCATTTGCCCAGAAGAAAATTTGAGCAGATAGTTACAGTTTCCTTTCTTCCTTCAAGAACGATAATTTGTAAATAGTTCATTTTGTTCAAGCAGCAATTAGCAAAGCATTTTAATTACCTAAGATTGCCAGAGTAAACCTTTAATTAAACCGGATAAAGCTATTTTGTCATCCTAGTAGAGTTTTCCTAGAGAACAGTGGTGTGTTGTACTGGCATCTAGAATAAATGCTGCATTCCTGACTGATGTACCACATGGCAAAACCTTTATGAAATAACTGACTGTCATCTGCATAGCATCTGCAGAAAATAGACATTTAATCAACAGCCTTTCCTTTTCAACTATGCTACTAGGTCCTGTCAGCTCCAGTGGTCCTTAAATCTAAGTCAGAGCCAGAACACAAGGTCACAGGGATTCATTGTTCTGTGACAAGACTTTCCATTAACTGTGTAATACTAGTTGCTGTAGCACTCAGAGTGTGAACAGAAAAATCTGTAGAAACAGAGATGATAAATTGTGCTAAATACACCACGACTTTGCTGCAGCTGAGTTTGCCTTTGGTCAAGATGCTGAAGAGCAAACTTGATGCACTAAATCCATTTGCAAAGGTTTAGAAGTAAAAAAAAAATTGCTAGCAGTGTCTAACTTCTGGACTCCTACATCCATTAGGGAAAGGTTCATAATTTCATTATAATTTGTATTTCCCCTCTAATCCAGTCTGGTTATGCTGCCTTTTGTCAAGACAGTCACATGCCCATGTTCTTCATCACTTCTGACTTTTTTACCTCCACCATATCATGCTGGGAGAAGCAATTTGGGTATTTATATCTTTGGTTTATGTGCAGAAGTGAAATAGTCAACTTCCAGAAATTTCACATCAAGACTGTCAGAGCCTAAAAGATAGAAGACACAGATTCTTAGCCTGACCTCTGGTCAGCCCATTCCTCTTCCTTTTCTTGTCCCCTGATTTCTTTTTATGGTGAAGGAAAAGTGCAAGAAAAAGGACCACCATTATGGAACAAGGCTGCAATATATCATCTACCTAGGAGGTGAGGAGCAGGACCTATCTGTAATGTCTCTCTGATTCTTAGAAACATGAATGTCAAGTTAGCATCACTTATTTATTTGGGTCCAAGTATGATGTAAGGGCTAGCAGTGAGAACTAGATTTTACATTTTGTCTTCACTGTTGTTAGACAGATCACAATCCAAGAGATCCCTATTCCAATAGAGGAGCCAGAGGCCAACACAATGCTGTAAGGAAGAGATGATAACTTTGGGTAAAGGAGATGTTTTGCATTGTGACCTGTTCCTAAGGACTGTGTGCCAGTGAGAAAGTTTTGGCTGTTTGAACGGCAGCAAAGACAAGGAAGAGATTGTCTACCTGGCCTAACATTTGCTCTGAGAAGGAAGTACAATAAAAATACTTGATAATTTTGCTTGCATAATATAACCCAAGAACAGTGGGAAAAAAAAACAGAATCCTTGTTTTCCCCCAGATTCGCTTTCTTCCCAGGAGAAGAGAATAGCTGACCGGTTACCAATGTGTGCCTGAAGGGGTGCTCAACCCTTTACTGCCTGTGCCCATAAAACGATTTGGCATGTTCTTGTGCCCTTCTAGAGTTTTGTTGGCCCTGCTCTTTCAGGGCACTTAGAGTGCTTTGACACACAGATAATCTGTGCAGGAAAATTAGATGGTGCAGAGTTTACTGCCTTTACTGCCCCTTTTGCCTCCTATTAAGACCAATGGTTATTACAGCAGGATCCGGTTCCTGTCCTCAGCTCTTCAGTGTCCCAGGAAACCATCATCCTGAGCAGGAACAAAGTACAGCAGCAATGACAAGGTTGTGTTTATGGGAAGCTCTGCTGGGTGTATTCGGTCTCCATGATGATTTCTTTTTGGCCATTTGCTTAGGCTGGTTTTTGTGCTAAGAGATGAGCTCAGGTGTTTTTCTCTACTGGTCTCAGCATGTTCTGCTGTGCAATAACCTCCTGCATTCTTTCTCAATTTTCATTTCTGAAATTGTGCATTTGCAATTTTGCTTGTTCTGCTGCTTTGCAGACTTTTATGCCTTTTTTCCAAATTGAACTCACAGTTTTTAGCAGATGTTCACGTACATTCCCATTACTTCAGGTCACCTCTAAGTAAGTGATCCCATGGATCACAGAAAATTAAACCTTTATGTTTCTCCAAGGAAAAAAAGAGTTCTTCAAATTACTCCACCAGTTTGCAGAATTCATGAATCTGGATTTTTATTTTAAAGTAAGAGAATTAAATATAAAATCAATATAAAATCTGTAGTCCAGGAGACTTTTGCGCTAATTTAATGTATACAAAAACAAAGGGGCAAAGAAGGAACTGTGCAGACCCCAAAAGCATCATGGCTGTTGACTTAAACTTTTATATTTTGTATTGTCTACCCTTTTAAAAGATGGTATGGGGTGAAGAAAAGGCTTTGTGAGAGCTCTACATTCTCTGATTCTTTAGTATGGTGCTCTAGGGTTTGGAGTTGGGGTCAAACTACCAGATATAGGGAGTAAAAAGCAGAAGGAGTCACTTCTTTCCACTTGCTTCTTTTGTGCAACAGAAATGAGGAATAACTTCATTGTGCTAGGTCTTTTCTCTCTGCTCTTCATGAAGAACCCACAGAAGCACAGCTGAACCCTAAACAGACCAACAATCTAAAACAGATAAAAAAGCGAATCCTAGGATCACACAGATGTTATTGCTGCAGATGTTTTACAATATTTATGAAAATGTGAAAAACAGTGACTCTCTTAAGACGAGACTATATTTGGAATACTGTTTTATAAACTGAGGAACACAAAGCCCATTTAATTTTATAGTTAGGCTGAACAATATTACTTCTTTGTTTTTCTTGTGCTATACTTACTAATGAAATCTCTCTAAGAAATAAGTCTGAGTGACTTAATTGCTTAATAACATTTTGCTATATTTGGTTAATGTTGTAATAATTCTAGTCTACCAATTTTGTGCATAGTATTTTGCTGATTTTGTTACTTTCTTAATAGAAAATCAATGCAGTAAGTTCTCAAAAGTTATGATTATTTTTTCCTTAGGGAAGCATATAAAGATTGAAATTACTGTTTGAGAGAAGACTGAAGTTAGTAAAATTTTTGTTAATTTTTTTAATAGCAAATAAAGAAGGTAAAAAAGTTGATCTATAGGCTAGAATAATTCTCATATGTGTGGTACAGTATCTATCTAGTACTGTAATAGTGGTACACAATGTTAGACAATAAAAATTCACATGTATTTTTAAACAGCTGTAAGCAAAAAAAGAAACAAACAGAAAATTTGATTCAACTACAACGTGTTGCTCTAAAATATTGAATTTTTTGGGAAAAAGTGATGTTTTTTAATTAATTGAAATATGAACAATCAAAAAATAAAAAATAAATACATAAAAGTAGTTTGAGATTTTATTAATCTCCTTTTTTAGACAAGAGTTTGAAATAGTGTTTTTAAACCAAAATTTCCATCATTTTGTATGGTTTTGGGCTCTCAATGCTAAAGCTTCACTTTAAGGCAATACGATCAGCTGTATGTTTTCTTTAAAAGCCATTTGACTAGGATTCTTCAGGATTCTTTTCAGAGGTTCTTATTTCAAGGGAAAATCCATATTTAATTTCCAGAACAGTTATAATTTTTTTTAAACATAGCTCTGAAAAATTTTAAAATATTTTCTTGTTTTTGCAACTAAAACTTATTTCAAGAAAATTAAGTGGAAGAAATTATTTGAAAATTTAAATAAATGCATATTATCAGTAGTGTAAGTGTTCATAAGCATGCAGTGAGGAAATCCACACATGAGTAACGTTGTTGAGGGAATGTGGAGTTTTTGTGATAAAAATGTAAATGCAAAAACACATTTCTGATCATAAAGAGGTATAAGTTTTGTTGAGCTAAATGTTGAGATGACATAGTGTAGATTTTGTTTATTTTCAAATAAAGATGACTAGTTTATGTGTAGATATCATCATGTGACCAGATGAATTTGGGACTTTATTAGAAGATAAATTAGTAAAAGAAAACATTAAAGTTCTTTTAAGAATTAATACCATGACAAAGTTTGAGAATTTTAAAAGGGAAACTGATATAATCAAAGTATGTCACTACAGATTTAGCATTACATGTAACCTTAACAACTGAAACAGTCATAAATTTTCCATTCATATTTTTGACCAAAACTTTATAATTTACATTTTCTTCTTGGAGATATGACTGGAATTCTCCATCATTAAATAATCCCATGACCATTAATAAAGGTAACTGTATCTGAAATAAGCACAACCCTGCATATATGTGCATTTCTGTTTATTTATGTATCCATATACTTTTCAGTGCATGCTACTTGAATGAACATTCATTCTTCAACTCTTTTCTTCTCAAAAGGTGGAGACTATACTCTACTGCTTCTAACTTTGAACAGCTTTCAAATTTAGCACTGCTTCTGCCAAATGGTTGACTTCTTTTGACATCAAATGCCTGTCATTAACAATGCATTCTAACACATTTCTGGAAATAAATATGCAACATATCCTCAGCTTGAAAACTTTTATTTTGACAGATAAAATGTCAGTGACGCTTTTTAAAGATGTTTACATTTGTTAATGATTCAGGGAACATATTCTCTAAAAAAAAAAATTAAAAAGCACATTTTAGTTGACTTTATATGACTAAAAAAACATGTTTTACTATTGTTCTAACGTTATTATTTATAACTCTGTGTTCAGGGTTTTTTCAAAGACTTTATGATGTTTACTCGAGCACATGTTATACATCTTAAAATTCACAAATAAATAGGTATCACTCCAAGCATTCCTTCTAAAATTAATTAGAAAATTAGAATGCAATTAAAGCTGAGAAAAACATCATAAATTAGATATTAAATAACTTCTTAGACATATTTGCATGTCTTCTTCAGTAACAGGGCTTTTGAGATCTGTAATTCTTTAATTCATCATTACAAAGCACTTAACAGTGTAGATTTGTCATCCTTAGCTTTCTTGTATGTTTTGCCTGCTGAATTCAATTAAGTTGCTACTCAATAATAAGAAGAATACCAGAACATGCGATTTAGTATTTACATGCTGTAAATGAAGATGAATAATGTATTATATGTATTTTGTATGAGATGTTGTTGTGCACTGTGTATATACAAAGCTATTTAAATAAGGCAGAGGAGATGAAGTTTCATAAGTTTATCTGATCTAAATGGAAAAGGCAGGGTTCACTGAATATCTCATTTTATATGATATAATCCAGTGAGTGACCACCAGCACCACTGATTTTTATAGACCTTGAACATGCTCAGCATTTCTTGGGTTTCCCAACTCTTTGCAGGATTGAGTCAGGAGTAAAAAACCTCATAAAAATCAAGTAAATAATTGTCGGCAGTTTCACAGACCCAGTTTCTGAAAACAATTCAAGGTCACCATGCCTCTACAGTGCTGAAAAGCCCTTTGCATGCAATGAAAGCAAAGAATTAGATTACAAATCAAATAGCAGACTAGAAAATGATAAACCAAACCCAACTCCATCCTGCAGCAAGATGAAGATACACCTGAAAACACTTTCTTCAGCCTTCTGCCAAAACGACAGAAAATTTAGCAAAACATTTAACTTCTTAAATTAAGGCAATCAAAGGCAGAAACTGCCCAGCAGCTCATAGACAGTGAATTCAGCGGACCAGTATAGAAAGATACAATTTTTTGGACAGAATACTTGGCAGTATCTATGCTGGCCAAGACACAGGCTGAAGGGCCAGATCCCTTTCATCCATACTCTATCAGTCTCTGGCTTGGTTTGTGATGTTGATAGCTCCTGTAAAACACAATTCATTTATATTGAGATATTAATATCTTTGCCTTTCCTTAACCAGCCATGTAATTAACCTATTAGTCCTGTAAAATGACCAATAAAGTGCAGGAGGAAATTTGCTTATTTCTAAATTTAATTGCCATACATTATAATGCAATATCACATCACACTTCTAAAACCCTGCAAAATTGGCACCTATAATTAATTTACAGTTAGTTGGTTGATTACACTTACAGTGAAGCCTGAGACAATTACTGCTTTCACAAACTCTCTACTCATATGTTAATACATGTTTCAGTACAGTTTAACACTATTAAATGTTGGTATTAAGCTTGAAAAAAATACAAAAGTGAGTTTCAGCTCTTATTGACTTCTGATATTTAGGGATCAGCATCTGTACTCATCAAAATGAGGGTCTTTTTAATGAATAAGAACAAATTGCCAAAATACAGCAAACCTAGGATAGGTTATAAAAAGTAGGTTTCTTTATACAATACCTGAGGCATTGAAATACAATTTTGATGCATGAAGTAAAATATTAGGTTTAGAAATCTTTTCACTAGTTTCCCACATTCCTGATGAAAATTGATCTCTCTAGTAATGTTCAAAAAGATAAGTGATATCATTATATTAAATGTCACATTCATTATATGCAGGAGGGAAGGTGCTGAAGAAGGTCAATTCATCTGCAGGGTTCCACCTTTTACTGTCTAAACACAATTGTCATAATATTTAACAACTGCATTTTTTACAAGTTGTTGAACAACTTTGGTTCCCATCACACATTAAACATGAACTGTGTATAGGATGGGCTTCATACAAAACACTGTTTTTACTGTTAAGATGTGATTAAGAAGGTACAAAACCTCTTAGCTATATCAAAAGAATGGAAGTTGTGTGCATACTGCTTTTCCAATACTTTTACAACAACTTAAATACACCCATTCACATGAAAAAGAGGGCTGTACCTTATTAGTTATATTTGCACCAATTGTATCATTTACCAAAATATTTTATCCTGAATGAAATTTCTGTTAACCAAGCAATAGAAAAACTGCTCCTGTAGCTCTTTGACTCTGAGAAAATGACTTTCTGAATCCAGTCCATTGCGTGAGTTTCTTTCATGGAGATTGTTTAAAATATGCTACTAACTAGTTGATACTTGTGTTATATGCATATTCAGCAGTGCTATACAATTCTATTTTGGCTCACTGATTGGAGGACTAGATTTTTTATAAATAAAGGATTGGGAAATCAGAGAGTTCTGAAGATAGCACATAGAATGGCATTTGTGAAATCACAAATATAGACATCAGCAGTACAGATATTTTCATGTTAGCTAGTTGTCAAGACTTTTTCACAGTGAGTGGAGTAAAATTGGCACTTTCAAAGCATGAGTCATCTCATCCTAAAATAGATGATTAAAATAGGTCAGATGAATCACTATATATTGCTCTCTATTGACCTTGAAGAGAGCATTGGGTTACTAGCTAGTGTGTACACATATGAAGTGCAAACACATGAAGCTGGGTGAGAGAGAAACAACCTAGGATATCTCTGGAAACAATATTTTCACTACCAGTTTTAAGAGCGGGTATGAGAATAGTAGATTAATATCTTCTGAGGGAAAAGAAAATTAAAAAAAAAAAAGAAGATTGTTTGCATTTTCATGGTAAATAAGCTTAAAGTAAGTATATGTGATTTAAAGGGATGCCCTATGTCTCTGTGTAAAGCATTTGGATATAAAATTATTTTCCTGGCCCTAGAAGGTGCATAAATTCTTTGAAATATTATCTTAGTGTTTCAGTACATCATAACAACATATATTGAAATCAAATGTGTTTTGATGTTCAAGACCAAGACATAGTACAATAAATGGTACATTTGAGAAAAGGCAACTCCAAGATTTGAAATACACTTTAATTTTGGAAATACTGATTAGGTGATAAATGACTTTGAAGTAATCTACAAATTCTTCCAATAGAATTAAAATATAAACTGTATAAATGTACTGAGTTTTTGACTGAGGAAAGTTGTAACAGACCCTTTAAATTGTAGCTACAAAACTCTTACATAGAATGCTTTAACATCTTCAAGCATCTCCTTCCATTAATTTAGTCTTGTGCAGACAAGGGCACTTTCTTTAAATCAAAATCCAAAAGTCATTCATCCTGACATATCTGCCCAGCTTTATCCCCAAACTATCAGAATATAAACAGGAAGAGTAAAGGCAGCATTATGTCTCTCTGCTATGGCTTTTTTCATCTTATCTCTGTGTGACCTTCAGGTGAACTTGAAGTCTGCATTCAATATAGATTGAGCTTTTTCTGGCTTTACTTCACCTTCAATTTACTTGTCATGATGTACTACATTGTTAACAACATTTGCTGCTCTGCTACAAATGAAGACCAAAGTATTTCAGATCTGCCTGACTCTAATAGATCTCCCCCGCTCAGATTCAAATAAGTCTGTACTAAATCTGATTTTCTTAAGACAAACAATCTGCTGACAGTTTTTTAAGTCAAATGGTGTTAAATCCACTCATTGCCTTTGAAACATATTCCTAAGAGTCTAAAATGGATTGAGGCAAGCAGTGTTGTAAATTCTTCAGTGGCTCTATACTTCCAGGAATTTTATGACACTGGCAAATTCTACAAGTTTTCTGAGCTTGTGTATATATTAAAGAGATAAGTAGTGTAACTTTGGGACTATTCAGGAAGAGTACTTATCAGAAAATGTAATTTCTAGGTGTTCTGGTTTTGTCTGGGTTAGAGTAAATTTTCTTTACATTAGCTGGTACTGGGCTGTGGGATTTAGTACTAGAATAATGTTGGTAACACAGTTACATTTTAGTTGTCCCTGAGCAACACTTACTCTCAGCCAAGGACTTTTCAGTTTCCCATGCTCTGCCAGTGAGGAGGGGCACAAGACGCTGGGAGGGAGCATGGCCAGGACAGCTGACCCGAACTGGCCAGAGGGATGTTCCATACCACAGAGCATCATGCTCAGGGTACAAACTGGGGGGAGTTGGCCAGGAGGCACCGATCGCTGCTGGGCACGGGCTGAGCATCGGTCAGTGGGTGGTGAACAACTGCACTGTGCTTCGCTTGCTTCTCTTGGGTTTAGTTCTTCTCTGTCTCTCTCTCTGTCATCTCCATTTCATCACCATCATAACCATAACCCCCATTATCATTGTATTTTATTTCAATTACTAAACTGTTCTTCTTTCAACCCATGGGATTTTCCTTTTTTTTCCAGATTCTTCTCCTCATCCCACTGTGAAGAGGGGAGTGAGAGAGCAGCTGTGTGGCACTTAGTTTCCGGATGGGTTTAAACTATGGCACTAGATTACAAAAGTGTTTACAAATTGGAACGAAATTTGCCAAATATCTGGGAAGTTGTGGGAAACTGGAAACATTTGATCTCCATATTTTCAGCTGTTTTCTAGCTGAAAAGGAAAAAAAAAAAGAGAGAGAGATAAAGGACTATATCATCAGATATAATATTTCAGTTCTTAGAATTTCTGAAATCAGTTTTTTAAAAGGAGTTTAAGAAAAAAATCTATTTTAAAAAAACCTCTTCTTACAATAATTTATATCCTTGATCCATTCTAGTTAGCTGTTTTTGTAGTACCACCCAAAAAAAGTCAAGTATAATAGCTAGATGTAGGATTCCAGACCCATATTTCAGCATATGAACAATATTGTCTTTATCGCTCCTCTTCATACCAGTGATCTTTTTGTGTTCCATACCTACATGTTCTCTTATACTGAGTGTGCTTCATGGACATTGCAAGAATAAGGATCAGAACTATGAGAATACGACTCTTGTATTGTCTTTAAAATGCACCTGTAATGTATGTGGTCGGATTTATCCACCTCGTCCTAAGCTGAATTTTAACACTACAAGCTCACAAATTTTCAATGTATTCATGCAAAGACCACTATGATTATTTGGTCAAAATACAACTTCAGTATGTTTTATTCTTATAAGAAACTCCAGGTTTTTGTTGAAGTTATAATATATAAATATTTCACCTTTAGCCCCAGAAACCTTCCCTTTCTCCATTACTTGTGTAAGCATGAATTTTGTTAATTATTCTCCTTAATCTACTGATGTCAATACCATTTATTTATGCTTCAGGTCAACGAAATCCCAAAGCAGAGTCTCCAAAGCACATGCCAAACATTTGAGTTCCATAAAACCCAAGGATGACAAACTAATGCAAAGGAAACTCAGTGAGGACTGCGCCTGTGAAAATAGCTGATTTCAGATAGTGGCTCTTCTTTTCCACTAGAAGAACAAAACAAAGAGGAAGGCTTTGTTGACAAAAATGAACTTCACAAAGAAATCTGTTGGGTTTTTCCCTGAAAATGCTAACTATTC
This sequence comes from Grantiella picta, assembly GCA_013397955.1. Taxonomy (NCBI): domain Eukaryota; kingdom Metazoa; phylum Chordata; class Aves; order Passeriformes; family Meliphagidae; genus Grantiella; species Grantiella picta. The sequence goes on from VZRM01001564.1 coordinate 433,537, forward strand.
ACAAAAAAAAAAAAAAAAAAAAATCCAAATTATGTTTTAAATGACGTAATTTGGTTTTGACAACCACACTGAAATAATGAATATCTTTCCAAGGTCTGCCTATGTTTCTCTGAGACATTCTAAGTTCCCTGATATCAAAGGCAGTTTTTCCCCAAGCTCACCAAGTTTTGTATTGAAATTTTGGTGTGCCTTTTTACAGCTTAAGAGGAGGGATTTGAGCAATCTAGAATTAAAATGAAAATAAAGATTTATCTAAGGAAACATCAAATATATCTTTGACAGAAAAGGCTCTGACATACCCTCAAAGATTATGTGAGTGGAAAAAGTGAGAGTTTTGAAATTGAAGAGACAAACATAGTTTTTTAATGTCAAAAAAAACTACAAGAAGTACATGAAATATATAATCCTGCAAGCTAAACCTGCCAATTAAAGATAACAACAGTACATTCTATTGCAGAAATATTTCATAGCAAAAGAAATTCAAAGCTGTAATTCCATGTAACCTTTTTAACTAACGTCTTAATTAACAACAGCAAATAATTTATTTTCTTTTTCCTTTCTTTTCCCACCTAACAGAGGTAGTGCTTTGAAAGAAAGGCAAGCAAATTAGAACTGGAGGGTATACAGAATAATATTTTAAAAACAGGTATGGTTTAGTATCCATCTGGACTAAGCAACAGTCACTGTAAATTAGGTTAAACGTCAATGAAAATTACAAAGTGGTATAATCTTCATCATAGTTACTGTGTTTAATGTTCTTAACATCAGATCATTTGAAGCTGTATCCATGAATATTTCATTATAGAAGAAATGCAAAACACAGACCTTCTAAAAGCCTTAGTTTTGACCCTGGGCAAAGATCTTCCAGAGCTTAGTGGAAATACTGGATTTCCAACACAGACACCAAGAATGAGGTGAGCAAGGAGTCCCTATACCCCCACAGGTTATATTGTCAACGAAGTGCAAAGCAACACTGAAGAGAAGAAATACTTGCCTGCAGTTAGCAGTTTCCAAAGCTTTCCTTTCCTAGAACTAACTTTGCATGATTTGACTTGTTTAATCCAGTCTGCCATTGAAGGAAATATCACCCACTGAACTACAGGATGCATTTAGTGATTCAAAGGCAGTAGTAATATCCATGATAGATCTCCAGTATTTAAAGCCATGCCAGAGTGGTTTTGTTTTGGTGGGTTTTTTTAGTTCCTTCCACCAAAGCAATTATCAAAGCAATTTTTTTCAGATGATTCCTGTCAAATACACAGTGTTTACCAGAAGAGTGAGTAGATTCAGCCACAGCCCTGTTCTGTCTGGATGAGTAGATGTTTTTCTCTATAACAACAAAGTCTATTCCAGAAAAATATATTCCTGTGCTGGAAATAAATTTTCCCTCTCTAGCCTCTTGTTACGTGCTCTCCCACTAAATCTCTCCTTCTCTCTGTAGCTCACCAGCTCCCTAATTTACCTCTCATTGTGCCATAGCTGATTGAGAAAAATACTTAACTGATGCATTTCAACCATAGTCCTGCTTCTGTACCTGTCAGGAAGCTCAATAATCAGTCAGCCCTGCCCTCATCTTCTGCAATCACCTCAGTTCAGCTCCATACAAAATAGTTATCTCTTGGCTCCCACCACTTTCCCCTGCAGTCTCTTCAGAGAACCTAAAGAATTCTTTTTATTTAATAAATCCATAGAATAAACAAACAAATCACTTCATGGCATCAAATAATTTTCACCCTTTCTACCTAGGTAAGCAATTCACACCTCAGTAGACTTTTCTGCCTCTATTTCTAGGGTCTGTTTCTACCTTTGGATCCACAGCACTTGACAGAGCTTTCCCAGTTGGAGTACAAATTGGTTTTATAGGCAATACGTAGTGAGTTTTTACTCTTTGGAACACAGAGATTTAAGATCTCCACTATCATCTACTCTAAGATAGTCACATCCTGGTTTTGGCCTGTCAGCTATATACACTGGAGGGAGGGAATAATAAAGTTATCACTGTGCATTTCATGCTGTCCCAATACAAAGAACTTCTCAGTTATTTGACCAGAACAATTCCTGTTATTATGACTGTTTCAATCCCAGCTCGATGGAAAATATTTCTGAGAGAATTTCACTTTGCAGTTATTTAATCATCCAAAACATAGCTTTTCCAAGGACCTTGATGCACTGTTGTGTAAATAAATTATAATTTTGATCCTGCTCCAGGCAGGGATAAGCACAGTGGGAAAGGAAGGCTCAGAACCAGGTATTGTGGATTCCCCTCACATCCACTGCCTGTCTTCTCACTCTCTATACAAATGCATTCATCTATCAGAGTGGCAGCAAGCCTTTCTCAAAAAGGGATATGGCAATTTTTTTTTAGTGTGCTTGGCTGGCGAGTAGAGTGTGTAAATACAGAAGGTTACATGCAGCTTTAAATACAGCAAAAGGTAGGAAGAAGCTGAGGTTAAAATCATTTTAGAGATTGTAATAGAATGATAAGCCTGATATTTACAGTGTTCCAAGGAAGTACTTTGGTTGGCTGGTATGTACTTCAACTGTGCAGCTTGTGTGACCAGATCAATTGTGGAACTTCCAAGGCAGGCGTATATATGTGCTATATATATATATATATATGCACATATATATATATAAAAAACAATGGCCATTTACTTGGTTAGTATTGCCCAAGATCTTGCAATGGAGGCTTCCACAATCAATGAAGCTGCTTTGCTCTTTTTCGTGCATTTCACACATGGAGAAGGAAAATAGAAAAAGATATGAGGAATCATCAAGATTAACTGTTTTGGAAACAGAGATAAATACAGTCTCTTAGAAGGGATGTAGGAGCAGGTGTTGATTGTTGCACATGCACTCAGCATCAAAAGTGGTTGCTGAGGACTTTATATAAATTTGGTTTAGGCCTGAGAATACTGGTTTCCATAAGCAGGTTCACTATTGGTCTCCTGCTTGTTTCCTATAGAAGTTTCAACTTCATTTTTTACATATAGAAAAATGAAGAAAAGAAATCATGTAATGTTTAAATGTTTACTAAATCAGGTCCCAAAAACATATATCTAGATTTTCTGCCATAAAAACTCTAATGAAGAAGCAGATATATCATTTCTACAAATAATAGAAATCTTATGTTCCAAACTTAAGCAATGTAATCTGTATATTAGTCTTGTTGAAATTGCAGAATATTCTGTCACTAATTTCAGTTTCCAAAGACCTGCATGCTGAAAATATTAAATATATGCTCTGACATCAGAGAAGTGTGAAGAAACAAAAATACTGAAATTCATATTTTTAAAAAATCTATTGACAAAGAAGACAAAATACCTGTCAAAACACATTGAAGAAGGAAAAGATAAGCCATTCACAACTTTAAATCAATGCAGTTTTTTTAGATCAGGAATTCTAAAGAAGTTCATAAAATTTCTTTGATTCTAATTTGTCTATTAATATGTGCTGATTTGCCAGTTATTATTTGATTGTGAATTCTAATAAATTTCTTCCATGTTGACATCTTTTTCCATGGTTGCACTATACGTGTCCTATCTGACCCATCACTAACTCAGACCTAGCAAGAGTAATAATTTATTCTACACTCATCCAGGATCTTTTAATTATTTTAACTGTATAACATCATGTGATTAAGATGTACAAAATGTAAATGCTGCAAAAATATCTTAAAGAAGAGATGCCTTTAATGTCTGTATCCAAACCATTTTAGGCTAAGTAGGATCTCACATAGCTTTATAAATCAATTTTTTTGCTAAAGCTAAGATTTTTATCATCTCTACCTTTTAAATATAAAAGGTTGCACTGATTTTTTTTTTAATTTAAAGAATTTAACTTGAAGGTCTAAGTGAAATTTAGGCATTATAGAGATTCTTTCATTCCCTTAAAAAGGGAAATCGACACTGAAAAATGGCAAAAGCAATAAAAGAACATTTGCACTACATGGTGTCGGATGCCAGCTTGTCCTGAATCAAACTATACCACATGAACCACCCCACTAGTTCTCTGTCATTATCTTGTACTGAAGTCACCTGCAATCCAAGAATCATTTTTAAGGAAAAGATGAGCTTCATCTCTCCTATTTTTACATGCCCACAAGTCAGATGTTGGAGTGAGTCACTCCAAGATGAATAAAGAAGAAGGGGGAAAAGGTAAACTAATATACATATGTTAAGGAGAAGATCATCTGACCTATTTTAAAACTCTACATATTTCCCCGTCCAGGTTACTTGCTGTTAGTAAGCATGCAGGAGAGGTGCAGAGGGTCTAGGAACTTAGACGCTGCAGCTAGGAATATAAAAATGTGGCAGTGCTGCTGGTGGGTCTCTGAGCCCCAAAGTCAGGGGAGTTTCAAATACTTCCAAATTTGGGGGAAGTTTCAAAGTGCAGGGGAAAGTGTTTCTCTGAAGGGAATGGAAGCAGCATCTTCTACATAATTATTCAAGTGAGCAACTGGGTTCAAAGCCCCTGAAGACATGGGAAGGTCTGCTGGCTGGCAGGCAGAGGTACCATGAGCTGTAACACCTGTCTGTTCCCAGCAGTATCCACAGACCCCCGGAGCAGAAATCCATCTCACTCTGCACTACTTGCTGGTTTAAAACAGCAAATGTAGTCCACAACAAGTTTGAAAACAACTATTATAAATAACTAATTTTTAGCTTCCAAGAGTTATTTTGGAATGTTTATAATTTTGATACAATTATGGTTATAACTGAGGACTACAGTAATTCTGTCATTATTCCATAGATGTATGTATATGTGGCATTGGGTATCTGCCTTGGATGTAAGAAACTGGGAAGAGTGGTGCGGTGAGACCCCATCACTAGTATAAGATCTCATGCTACTTGCGTGAGAGAAGGACATTTTAGGCTTAAATTCTTAAACCTACCTATAAAATAAAAGCCATAAATTCAGCATCTTCCATACTCTAAGGTTCAAATAATTTGATTTTCCAAGAAATGATCCGAAGAAACTTGCACGACTCAGAATAGTTTTAAGGGTATGATCAGTTTGATGTGCTTCCTACAACCTTGACCTTTGAAGTTGCTGGTTGCATATTTTGCTAGTGTTGCACAACTTATGACATTACAATTATATTTGCTAGGTCTTCATTAAACATCTTTGTGAAAATAAGGGAAAGCAAAACTTATTTCCTATTTTTCAAAATCCTCCATCTAGAAAAGCAGATCATTATCAACTTTACTTTTTTAATTTTTAAAGAAATTTTTCAAAGCAAAAAAAATTTTTTTTACCATTTCTAAATTCTGTAAGTTGCATAATTCGAAAATGCAATTCAGCTGTTTTACTTCTTGAATCCTTGTTTAACACTACCTCATAAATAGCATGGAATGAAAGCAACACTACAGAAAAACAATACCATGTCAAGTTGCTTGTATCCAACACAGCTCTGGATCTCAAGCCAGCTGTCACGGACTTTCAGGTGTAGAAGCCTTATTTTCAGTAACTATTGAAATACCAGCTACAAGTGTTCTGTTACTCTTCTCAGTAAGGTAAAACATCAGCGGTATGCTCAAATTTACTTGCAAAAATAAATAATCTATTCTGGGAAAGTCTATCCATATAATTATACCTTTGTACACTATCACAATATTGTGTATTGACCACGATTGTTCATTTAGCGGATTTTTCATTCTTTGAATTGCTTTTTTGGCCATCTCACAGCTCTGTGAGGGTTTTTCTGAGTTGACACAGTTCTCAAGCTGGTAAATCTGAGTAATATTTTTCTGAGTAAATATGTCCACCAGATTAGACCCAGTCATTAACAGTCAGCATCTTTGGCAGCCTGCAAACTAGTTTCATAGCAGCAATCACTGTTTCTAATTTGCTTTTGGTAGAGTTTCCAGACTGTAAATTAACACATCAGATTCAAATCCTTCCCTAGTCTTTGTGAACCTCTCTGATACACACTGAGAGATTGTTTCCACGTCTCTTATCTCTTCTGACAGCGAGTTGAAGCAAGTCTGTTTCCAAGCACAATAGGTCCCTTTTCCTTTCACACATTTCTTGCAACAGTTAATTTACTGCTGTAGATTTTATTGAGCATGAAAATACTTTATAAAAATGCTTTCTGTGATCCTGTTTTTGGTAAACCACTTTGATAAGCCCAAGATCAAATTTTCAGCAATGGTGGTCTCCTGCAAGTTTCTGTGACTTCAAGCTCACCTACACACAAATGAAATGCAATCATCCTTCCCTCACCCTCCGTATTATTTTCTGACCTTCTTCCCCCACCCTATCATAGCTAGAAGAGATGTATGTATCTACTAATACCTTAACAAAATTGGCACTCTCTGTTTCCGAGTGCCAGACTTATGCCAATTTGAGACCCCTAAATTTATGCTGCATTTTAAAATTTTGGTCCAAATATAATAGGCATCAATAGCTAAAAGCATCAAAATAACCAATCCATATTGTAAACATTGCCAGATTTACTTCTTGCTCTGCAGCATCACAAGTGGACTGTGAAAAGGAAGTCAGAGGCTCAGCCATCTATTACACAGAGCTCTTTGGCAGCATCACAGAAACAAAGATGGATTGAGGTAAAGAAACCCCATAGAGAAGGTTTACCTTAGCTTTTTCACAGTGTAGAAGAGTGTTTTACCATGTAGTGCTTGGTGTGATGCAGGATGCAGTCAGACAAGACAGATTTAACTAGTCTAATAGTTTGCTGCTTCTGAAAGGCCACTCCTCTGAGCCACCTCTGGTGCTTGTGCTGCCCCTCAGTGTGCAGATTCCATCCCCTAACCCAGCAGAAAAAGGAAACAAGACAGAGATTTCTGTCGTATTGTTGAGTTGTATTTTCTCACAGAAAAAATTACGATCAAGACCGCCCAGGTACTCCAAGGGAATGAGTACATATAGATGAGGGATGGATGGGGGAGGTGGGGGAGAAATCTTTCCCTTCTTTTATCTGAGAATTGTTATGTCAGCTCACCAGTCTCACCTGTATGCCCTTTCAAAGGATGGTGAAACGCCACATTTGTACTATCTGTGCTGAGAGCATATATGATACACCCAGGAACTCTGGATGGAATACAATGATGGCATAAATTAGATGAGGCAGAGTAATTATCTTAATCCCTAAATTTCATTTTTGGAAACCATGGGAGTTACGACCCCAGTTAAAATAACACAAAGCACAGGTGAGTCCAAAAGCTGGGAAAAAAAGTGATTTTATTTATTAATAACAAGTTTCATCTCAGCATCAGGTTTTTTTTTTACCTCCTTGGCAAGTTTGTCTGCTTTTTGTGCAGAAGATAGAGGTTCAGGACTGCCAAGAACAGAGAAATATTTCCCATTCTGTAACACACTATTCCCTACCCTGGACAGCACCCAATGGGTACAGCTGCCTCTGGAGTACATGGAGTTTACCCCCAGCACTGAAGAGACAACTTGGTCAGCACCATTATCCCAAGGAAAGCAAACATTTCTGGACTCCCAGGAGTCACACAGGAGAGCTGTTAACGGACCAAGTAGACTATATTTGAAACGGTGGTGAGTCAGCCTGATTAATGTGTATTCTGATTCATCTCATCCAAAAGCAAACAACTAAATTAGGTCACATGAATCGCCCTTAAAGTGCCTGTTTCCCCCCGGTACTAGAAGCAGGTGAAGGTTGCCTAGTTTAGATGCATTCTAAACATCTAATATGTCGAAATCTAGAAGCAACTGAAATGAATCCCACCTTGGGTAAGTTTGGTGAAAGAACTACAGTAAAAATTGAACATACAGAAGTTTGTTTAGTTTCCTGTGAAATGGTGAGATTGTTGTTTAAAGGAGAATACAGTTTCCAATTTCTCTACACAACTATTTTCTAACAAATCAACATCAAGAAGAGCAAGCATTGTCGTATAACGTCTTCAGGCAGCCCTGTGGCAAAGTCCAGAAACAGGCCTTAAAATTAGTAAAGCAATGGGAGTTCTGCCTACTAAGCCAGAAGGGAAAACAAAGCCTCTAGAACCAACATATGCTTCATATGGGGGTTTTTGGGGGTTTTCTGCATGCTTTACAACTTCCAGAGATGTTAACATTATATTAATTTTCCCACATGGAATTCTACATTCAGAATAATTTAAAACAAATTAATTTTGTCAAGGTAATGGGGCGCCTAATGTATTGTACAAATTCATATTAATTATTGTTTGTAAGAAATAATTCAGAAAATAAAAATAAAATTTTTTAAAAATCTGTGATTATATGACTTAAATGAGAACTTATCCAACTTCAAAATTACTTTCTTTCCCCTATATTATGATGGTTAGGACATTCTGAGAATAAGTAAAAACAGTTATGAAGAGAGAACTACCCAAATACCTGGTCCATGAATACATAATTTCAGTGTTTGTAGAGTTTCTTGAGTTATTTTTATATTGAATTAAGCTACTGCCATGACAGTTTTTCCTGCTCTGCTCATACCTTCCTAGTTCAAGATAATACAATACGGGATGAGAAGGAATTGGACACCTTTCTCTCTTTAGAATCAGAGAAGGCAATGAGACATGGGGAGTTTCTTACTGCCATGAAAATTAGATGCCCCAGAGAGAAGTAGGTAACCCAGACAGACTTCCCGTGTAGCACAGGCTCCTTACCTCTCAACTCAGAGATTCAAATCAAACTAGTGTCGAGAGCAATCACTATCTCTGCAACCCATGCCTGAAAGATTTCTTTGCTCATGAAGAAATTATAACAGAGAGAGATTTGTAATTCTGAAAATAAATCACCTTATTTCAGTTTCAAAATAATTTGACAAATGGTATGTGCACTGGGTCCTTACAATACATCCCATAATAGCAGATCAGCTTTCTAGCTCAGCAGCAGTGAAATATTTAGTCAACTCACTACTGAAAGAGAGCTTCTTGGAAATTTCTCATTTGCCATCTCAATAAAGGTCATGTCTTTCCTACTTTTAATATAAACTATTGACAGACTAATAAAAGAAAACCACCACACTGACTCAAATTCAAGTTGTAGTTTAAGGATTATTTTCACTTTTCACCTATGAGTTTTCTTTGGAAGAAAGGAATGCAAGACTAATGGCCTTGAATCCACACCATGTTAGACATTTTGAAGGCAAACAAAACCGTACAGCTAAACCCAAAATGTGGTGATTTTATTTTAACATGAAAATATTAATAAAACTTGCAAAATAAAACTGCTAGAAATCTATTCTGACCCTCAGTAAAATCACTGATACAAAATTATGATGATAGCATGAGCCATGAACAGGCTGGCACATAGTGAATATCCTGGTTGTAGCTCTACTGAGGGAGCCACTTCCCATCCCTTCTTCTCACTTGCCTGTATTTTCAAATTCAATTAGCGGAAAAGGTAAAACAGGCTTGGCTGAGGAGCTCTTTAAGAGGTTCATGTCTGGTTACCAATGAATGAAGATAAAAAGTGTCTCTACTCGTATCCATGCAAAAAGTTTTGCAGTAAATGGTGAATAGGCCAATTTCAATTTAAAAGGATAGAACACCATGACCTGTTCTAAAATTTTTTCTAAGAACCCTAATTGTAGCTTTTCCATCCATTACTGATAGTACTTTTGGTAGCCCGAGAGCAATCAGGAACAATTTTGAAGAAAATACTCAGAAAAATGACACTATCTCAGATAATAGTAAATTTCATCTGCCTTTCCCGGAAACAAGGACTTAAGTAATATAAGTGGCAAAAGTTAATGATATTAAGAATGGGTGGCAAAGTCAACTGTTCTTGTTTAAAATTGTAAACTGAGGTACGATCATTTTGAAAGGGCAATTTACTATAATGCTTGGCTGTAACAAAACAGTGAGGAATGGAGACATAAATAAACAGCAGGAGACCAAAAGCCAATTCAAGGGCAGAGAAAGAAGAACACAAACAATGATCTGCATTTCTGCTGCGTCTCTGAGCAACAGCACTCAGAAAAAGCAGGTCAGCTCACCAGGTGGTAGACTATGCTACTGTTTGATGCTGAACCCTCCTGAGGATGCTCTTTCTGTGTAACACACACGTCCAAGGAACAGTATGGTGTTGAAGCAGCTAAAGCATCACAAAAAATGTTTATCTTTAGTAGGAGAACAAAATCAGCCAATCTTTCCGGTACATTTTCTCCAAAAACCATCCCCTGTTACGTTACAAAACACCAAAACCTCACTCATCTCTGAACATATATTCCTGTGAACTTCACTGCTTTTTCCCTGGAAACATGAAAAACTTCCCTCAACGCTTCACCGTCACCTCAAAACTCTTCAAACAGCATATGCAAACCAGCTTCTGAGCCTCTGAAGGATTTGCAGATGTTTTACCTCCATCACCTAATTTTGTGCTCCATCTTCTAAGCTTTCCACTTTTACATTAAGGTCCCTGTAACTCATACTCTTCTCATCTCAATTGCATAGTCTGAGTATTCTTTCGAGAGTGCTTAATAGAATGACACAATTCTTTGAGGTATTTCTCTCCCAAAACTGAACATGTACCCCACCACACTATCTTCTAGGTATCTATCATTTCTAGACTGTAATGACAGACTCCTTTACCATCTTCCCGCTCAAATCCATTTACTCATAAAAAGGTACTCCTACAGAGGAAATAAAGAAAACAAACCAAACCACAAAACGAAAAAAAAACAATCCAAAATCCAAGCAGTCAGAGACAGAGAGGTTTTGATTTTCTTCGTTGAACAAAAAACGAATTATGAAATCACAAAGATATATTTCTAGCCTTACTTGTTATTATTTTATTCTCTCTTTCAATGCTTTGGCTAAGCCAACAAAATTGATTTGAGCATAGGAAGAGAATGTGGAACAGTTTAGTTCACAACTTTATCTAACCACTATAAGGTATGATGCTTAGATATATGTTTTCTAAAACACCATTTACTTCATTTCAGAGTAGTAAGTATATTTACTCATCAAAATCCATGACTTCAACTATTGTGTAAATACATAGAGTTGGCCTGCCTTTTGCATCTCTCTTTAAATAATCCCAGATGACCTCCAGTTTTACTGCAAATTAAATATTTATGCATGCGGGCATTTACACATTCACACAAAATAAGAAACAGAGAACTGCAGGAAAATTCCTAAGACACTCTTATAGAAGGCAATCTTATCATATGTTGAGCTGTGCTATGCTATGTTATGAAATAATAAATATAAAAACGTAATATAAAAAATTGCCAAAAATTCTTTTACTGAAAACCAGAGTATTTTGCCCGCATTTCCTTTCCAGCTTAAATTTATTCGTGGACAGTTTGTTCCCACTTGTTCCTGAGCCAATACTATTCTTTAACTTAAACACTTCCTTCCTGTCTCCGGCTTTACCATCCTGATGTATTTAAAGACAGCAATCTTATCCTTTCTCTGCTTTTGTTCTGCTAAAATTCTAAGCTCTTTCAGCCTCCTTTCATGAAATAGACTCTTCCTTCCCCTGAGAATCATAACAGCCCATTTCTTGCACTTTTTCAAATTCATCTCTCCTGACTATGAATGGGGAATTGAACACAATATTCCAGATCAAGTCTCATCCAAGCCTGCTACAGTCACATTAATATTCTCCCTTCCTCCACTGGAAATGTCTCCCCTGACATATCCCAGTCTTTTGCTGGCTTTTTTTCACGATCACTTTACAATGGCAGCACACAAGTTATCCCACGATTGATGAATGCACCCAGATACACTTCCTTCCCATGGCATTCCATTGATAAGCTCTAAGATCATTACAAGAGCTTTGTTTGATTCCATTTGTTAGCCTTTAATAGATAAAGTCTTTTGTACTTCATAATTTTATGTGCTGTTCTATTTACATCAATCCTAATGCCAACTGTCTCTGAGTAACATCCTTTTACTACTCCATATTAACAGTACCTGCCATTTTCAAATATTCAACACATCTCATTAGAACACTTTGACTTTTTGAGTGAAGTTTAATAATCGCAACATCAAAGGACCTGCATCCTGAAAATTACTCTTTAATACTTCCACTCTTAGCACTTACGCATAAGACTTTTCGGTTCAGCATTACCCATTTCTTTTCCTCCTGTTAGCTGTAGTCACTTTAAGTCTTTTTTATTTATCTCAGTTTTTCCTAGCAAATCTCCATATAGAATTATCGTGAGCTTTATTAAAAGGTGAATTATGTAATGTTCCAGATCGATTAGATCTTTTAAGATCTTTCTGTTATTTTTTTTTATTATTTATCTTTTTGTTATTTTGTTATTTTGTTATCTTTTTGTTAAAACCCAATTATCTTCTGAAAGAAAAAAACAATTTCAGTCTTGCCTAATCTTTTTTTCTCACACCTGTTCTTTATTATCCCATTTCATGTTTTTCTCATTTTTTTCTTCAGAGCTTCCCATTGTCCAAATCAGTCCAAGTCACCTATTCCACAATCCAAACATGGGTTCAATTACCATACCATATTTTTTCTCTGGCACCCTTCAACTCCACCTCTCCCTCTATCTTTCTGATTTTACTAATGCCCCAAATCATTACCACCAGATTCATGACTTAAAGTGTCACTCTTTTTAAAATTATCCATTCCCAAGACAATTTTATCTTGTTGAGTTCAGTTGAATCTTGCTGAATGGCTTCCATTTCTACTCTCATATTTCCCATAGCACGCAGGCAACATCACCCTTGCAATTAAAAATATTGACCAGCCATTCACTTTACATTGAGATTTATTAGATTTGCTCTATTCCTTCCCTGACCTCATCACACCTCAAAGCCCTACTTCTACCTTCATTGTCTTCCTTTATTTGTTTTTTCTTCTGTAGAACATCATTACAGCTCTTAGCATGTATATTCTGCCATTAAAAAATATGAGGAACTTCTGCAACAGAATGAATCTGCAGCCCAATGAAACTTATCTTTCTACATGAATTTTCCGGTCCTTGCTGCTGACTCAAAGTGTGAGGGATAAACTGAGCACTCATATGTATTGTCCACAAATTAAACTCCTGCTCTGTGTAAGATGTGAAGGATGCTAGTATCACGTACTTCTGTACTAGCTAAAAAGTGTAACAAATAGAGGATTTTCAAGGTGATTTTCACGTAAGAGTTTTTCAGACTAGGTTGCTCCTCACTCCCTACCTAAAGAAATAGTGGAATCCTCTCAGGAATGCAGTCAACAGGACTTTGAATCCATAATGCACTGTAGTGCTAAAAACGCTTGTAGGTTTCCATCCCGTAATAGGATTCTGTTTCAATTACCTCAGTCTTGCTCAGTTTAAAAAACGTAAGATACTTCTTAACTCTTTCCTCTCCTTCGTGGGCAGGAAGTGGGGGGTGAGGGGATGGAGCAGGGAGGAGAAGCCAAAACAGCCTAGAAATTTTTTTTAATTTCAGGCATAACTCCATCTGATCATCCCCTGTGTGACAGCTGGCTGATGCTAGACTTGCTTCTTGATTTCTTATGGAAGGTGTGAGCAGGTACTGAACACCCTAAGCACCACAAATTAATAGAAAATTCTATTGTGCTGTTTCAATGGAGAACACTGTACAAATACTACAGTCCTCTGAGACAAGCTGTATTTACAGAGGCCTGCATAACTGCTGAGAGTGCCACTGTTTAAAAATTTACACCATCCTCCACTTGCACCTCAGCAAACCCACATTTTAGAAATTAATGAAAAAATAATAAAGGCTCCAGTTTTCTTGTGTTAGCCTTGAGGGCTACATATATTAATAGCTGCTACGACCTTTTTTTTTTTTTTGTGAGACGTTGAATTATTTGGACATGCTGTAAAGCTATCTGGTACTGTGTGACCTGATAGAAAAGCAAACCTTAAGAATTTACTATTATACAACAGTAACCTGGAGAGATAAATACTCTGCTGAGAGGGAACGGTGAGCTGCAGAAAATTAATAATAGCCATTGCTCTATGAAAGAAGAGTGACCTACCCCCAGCTAAAATTTCTTTCTCTCTTGTCTAGCATTTCACAGTCTCCCTTATCTCCTTTCAGCATGGAGCTACATATTTCTGCTTTCCCAGCTTGCATTCAGAGGACTTTAACCCCTTAAATGTGGTATACATAAACAGATCAGAAAGGGGTCTTTTGGAAAAATTATTTCTTCTTTCAATTCAATAGATTGATTAAATGGCACATTTCCTTTTTTCCTATTCTGTTACTCTACTGATCTTAAAATTGACATCTATTATGAATATATCTGTAGGGAGTGTGGTAAAAGAACTATGAGATATAATTATGTGTATAGGAAGAACTGTGGCATAGACATGCAGAGTACCACAAAAGAAGGTGAAAAAGTGAAGAATAAGAAAAAACTTCACTGCATTTAGTGCCTTTGCTGTACAAACAATTTGGTTGGGGATATCACAATTTCATGAGTCCTAGATAAGTCAGATCAAGATGTAAACTAGTTTTTATGTGTTGTGAACATCTCTTTTAAATTTTTTTCTCTCTTTTTTCTTTTTTTAAAATTTTTTCAACAGAAATATTTAAATCTGTACCAGCATTCACAGATAGCTTTCTAGAAAATCACAGACATCATGTGCTGAACGTGCAACAGTATAAGCAAAAGCAAGATACTTTCAGACAGATTGCTATGCCTGATACCATTATCCCTTGAAAACAAAAATGAAGGAAAAACACGCTTGTAGAGTGTCAATCCACCTTGCTTCCTTTTTTGTTTCTCCTGCTGATTGTTTCCTTGAAGTATCTTACTTCTTCATTTTGGATCACGTGCATTACCACTCTCACCCAAATGCTGTGCAAAGCCAGAGGCAATACAACAAAGGGAAATGGCAGAGCTCCGTCTTTTAATGTTTTACTTTTGCCTTCTTGGAACAGCATCGGCCCAATGCAGACTGAAGTAAGGAGATCGGCAGTGCACCTAGAACCCACTTGGTTCTTCCCTTGTTTTTATTAGTGTCTCACTGGCTGGGGATGGATGTCTCAGGAATCGATCACTGGAAATGGTTTCCCACCACTGAGAAGTACGTCTTGAATGAAGTGATATGATCAGCTTGGGATAATGTAGACACGGCTACAAAAGAGAGATGGAATGGCATGAAAATGTTTTTCATTACAGTTTACCAGAGTTCTGATGGTAAAGTTGTCTTGTAAGTGAGCACATCATTTAGGCATTCCCTAGGATCAGTAATCTTGAGCAGCAGTTTGTCTGCAGCTTCATTGATCACTCTGTGATCCTGATGAGAGTCACAGGTTAGCGAGAACTGAGCTTTTGCTCTTCCTGGGAGACAGGTTCATTTGATATTATCTTGAGCAATGTACTTAGATTTTGTACTTCTTATTTCCCTTTCTATCAAAATGAGCATAATTCTTAAGTTCATCACTGTAGCATTGTGTGAGTAAGATTTTCACTTTGAAGATCTGAGGTATTTGGGTATGATATCTCCATATGAAAGATTCTAAGATGTGACACTAGAAAAATAGATTTGGCAGTTAAAATGCAAAAATTGAGAAGTTTCTGTTTCAGCAGAAGTGCACATGAAAACCAGGGATGTGTCCACATTCAGAAAGAGAATTAAACTACAGTCTCGGGTTATGGCAGTCGATCCTTAGACACACTTTCTGGAAGATGCAGGAACAGGATATAGATATCCAGATACTTCATTAAAGACATACTTTTGAATAAATTTTAGAAGGCCTTTGTTGTCATTTAAAACTTGGATACAAGGTGAAATCTCATCTTTACAGACAATAATCAAAATTTTATTAATGATTAAAAAAAAAAAAAGGCAGTTACTAAATCTTCTAGGGTAAAATTGTGAGGTTAATAACCATTATCTCCATGAAGACACACACTTCTGAATTCTGTACTTTCAGGGTCAAAGCTGACTTTTGAAAGATATACAAAAGACATAATAAAGTTATCTATTTCAAGTCTAAGCAAGAAGAATTTAACTGCTAAAAAGCCCGAAGAATGCTTTGGAGGATCAGGTGAAAGGGCAAAGTTATATCATGTTTTGCCACACTTATTTTGGAGAAGAGTTAAAAATAATCATAATGTTCAACTGCACTTTCTCTCTGGTGTTAATGGAGCCACTTATCCTTAAAATAATTGAACTGGACTTCACAGAAATCAGAAATATTGTCATTTGGGTCAGTAGCAGTACTCTTACCTTTCATTCTGAATGTCACAGTGTTTATAAATCAGCATCTGTGAGCTCTGGCCTCACATGGAAATGTGAGGTGATGCAGTTATTTGAAAATAGATAAAAAATTGTGGAAAATCAGCCTCTTTATATGGGATAGCTGTAGCTTTATGTTAGCAAACAGAGATTTCTGGCATTAAAAAAAGATTATTTATTTCATCTGACATACCCTAGTGAGGATTTAGTAATGTGCAGAGCTGACACACACCCCAGATATTTTGGAAGTCATGGTGGAAGGCAAGATCCATGCGAGATTAGAGTACATATTTGCTCACTGAATGGCAGGTGTGTTCCCAATGAAACCATGTTTACAAAAGCCCCCCTCGGAAAGAAGATTTGCTTCAGACAGATGTTTTTAGTTCCTTGTGGAAAGCAAGCAGAACATGAGAATAGCTGTGAATGGATCTTCACTGTGTGATTTTGTTTTGAATTAACATTGCTTTTTTGCTCTGTATTCAGCCAGCCACAGCAGGTGGGGACATTGGTTTCCTTTATTTAGTTCAGAACTCAAAAACTAGATTAAATTCTTTTTCTGAGAAATTTTGCTGCAGAGAAGACTTAATTGGTTAAGGATAAAACATCAAGAGGGAGGGTGGAATGCCATTGTGTAAGATCTATAAATACACATTGGGTTTATATATATATCACAAATGCAATTAGACTAGGAAGTGCTGTGCTACTGTTATCTTCATGGAACAAATGTTACTAAAAATTTCTCTGATGTATCCACTATCAGATGCCAGAGCGTCTATTTTCCCAAAGTACAAAACTGGCTTTAAAAGCTGTTACAACAATTTTACTTTTCCGGTGAAAGTCCTTGGCTATAACTACAGCTTGCAGCTTTGGATCCTATCAAAAATGAAATCCTTCCAGCAAGGATGGACGGGTTGTTCTTGATTGGAAAAGGTGCGAAAAACACTGTTTTGAGGAAATTTATTTAACAAAATCTACACTGGATTTGACAGGCTTCAAATAGTATTTGGTTTCCAATGATCTTCAGAGGTCCTCTGTGCCTGTACAGCTCTTGTTTCTGTTTTATTCAATGAGGAATCAGTTACCAACAACTTGCTTTTGAAACACAGCCATCACTCCACATCATGTGATGTGTTAGACACGAGCTACTGACCTACTACTAGCTTGATTTCTCAGGACCCATCCAAACAACCTCTGTGTAGGACTTGCCTGATCACAATGGCAATAGTCTGAAAACTAACATGACTCACTGAATTAAATAATCCCTGAGAATGCATCAGACATAACACTCAAAGGCATTTTACATGCATACAGAACACACCGAGCCTTCAGAGTTGCAAATTAAATAAACAGTATTGAATTATTATGAATGGGGAATAAAATCTTAACTGGCTAAACCTAAAATGGATGCACCAGGGTCAAACAATTAGAGCGATCAATGGCAATACGATGTAAATAGGGCATCAAAGATAGACTGCTGGAACAGTTCATGGAGCTTGGCATTCAAATACAGCACAAAGTGGCTTTATTTTATTCCAATCTCGGGAATCAAAAAGACAAGGAAAAATAAAGCAAAATACAATACTCAGCAAAAAATAGGCTGCTAAAGGGAAGGGAAGAGACCTATGAGAACAAAAAACCAAACTGTTTCTCAGCACTACTGGTTTTGGTACACTGCATTTTCCCAAGGATTTAACCGGTAGCAAGCAGAATATATTTGTGCACTCTAATAAAATGTAATTCTTTGTGTTGATGACACTCATAAATTCCATCTCTGAGCAATGTTACAGGTCTCAGTGGCTGTTAGGCCTTTTTGATTAATTGTTTCTTGCTCTGCTGTATATTCCCTAAAAAAAATTATTTCTTGGTCTGTGTAGGAATCAACTGTAGTGTCCATAATCTGGGATTTTCAAGGATTTTCAAGCTGTTCCTAATCCTGATTCTTTTGAACTGAGTGGCAAAATTGTCTCTACTATTAGCAAAAACATAATTAAGACGATATTACATGGAAGTTTTCTTTGATATTCTTGTATTTTTGATTTGCCTTTTTTTTTGTTTGTTTGTCTCAGATTCTACAATTTTTGGCTTAGAAACAGTATGAATAATAATAAAAGAGGTAGATGAGTATAGTCAAGTAACACCCTCACTCATGAAAATACAGTAAAATAGAACTTCCACATAATGAGTTGTTTCTCTCATTTAAAGTTGTTTTCTGTGCAGTCAAATATGGATATGTGTGATCTGTCATAAAGAAAATATTTTTTTACTAATGCATGCAGTTCTGCACCTATACAAGGTCCAGCTGTAGAACATGTATAGCTAAAATTCTTGTCTGTTGTGGCTCTTCTAAGTCACTTGAACTCAAAGACTGAAATGTCACTTTCAGAGGGACAATGCCAGTTACTTACAGGCAAAATTTTTTGTTTCTGCTTAGAAAATAATTTATAAAAACTTCAAAGTTATCCAGATCTCCCTTTTTGGGGACAAGGCTCACAGTGCGATTGGTCCAAACCACAAATGTTCAGTAACTGAACGTACCTCTGCTGCAGTGAACATTTGTGCAGCTTAAAGAGAGCCTGAAAGCACCACTCCAGTGACAAGCAGAGCCAAGACGAAGGTTTTAGACTTGCCAGGTAAAAGAATCTCGAGATCTGTTTGGATTTCAGACACTCAAGGCAAATACGCCCTCTAAATTCTTCCAGCATGTCTGGTTTATCTTGCAATTATTATTATTTAGAAAAGATCTTGGATTTATTCTTTTGTTGCACTGGGATATTTCTGAAATCTGTTTTATTTCTTCTTGCAGAGGAAAAAGAAAAGTATTTGCTGCCACTTCAGCACCAGAACAGATCCCTTTTACTTTTCAGTTATTCTTTCATCAGCCATGTCCTGAGACTTGATTCCACATTGAAAGAGAGCTGAATTCTAACTATTCTGCTGGTGATATTCTGCTCTATGCTTGTGTTTATTTAGCCTAGAGCACCACGATCAGTACCTTCACCTATGTGATGTGCATGGCAGACAACCACTTTTGTGATGAACTAAGTAAACAAGAAGTTTCTGGGAAGACAACTGCAGGATTTGTCTGGACGGCTTTGATCACTTTGCAGTTGCTTAGTTTCTTTGAGCTAAAGTTTTCCATTACTGGGCTTATTTGACAAATAAGAAATAAATTTAGTAACATGATGTTATAACATGATAGTCTTTCTGGGGCCTGCGAAGAAGCATATACCTTTCAGTGACCTTTCTATTATAAAACATATTCTTTTGGTGCAGTGAGATTTCACTGGGCTGGACTTGGCTTACCCTCAAGGTCTGAACACTGCAATTTCTGCGTGTGACAGCATATGAAATTTAACCTGGGCCTGCTCAAGAGATGGGCAGAAGGGAAAACTAATGCAGTTCAGCAAAGGCAAATGCAGGGTCCTGCACCTGGGGAGGAATAACTCCCTGCACCAGCACAGGCTGGGGCTGACCTGCTGGAAAGCATCTCTGTGGAGAAGGACCTGGGGCTTCTGGTGGACAACAAGCTGTCCATGAGGCAGCAGTGTCCTTGTGGCCAAGAAGGCCAGTGGGATCCTAGGGTGCATTAGGGAGAGCATTGCCAGCAGGCTGAGGGAGATCCTGCCCCATACTCAGCCCTGGTTTGGCACATCTAGAGTTCTGGGCTCCTCAGTGCACGAGAGACATGGAGCTCCTGGAGCAGGTCCAGCAGAGAGCAACAAAGATGATTAAGGGGCTGGAGCATCTCTCTCATAAGGAAAGTCTGAGGTAGCTGGGCCTCTTCAGCCTTGAGAAGAGATAACTGAGAAGGAACTTATCAATGTAGACAAGTATCCAAAGGGAGGGTGTCAGAGGATGGAGCCTGGCTCTTCTCAGAGGTGCCAAGGAGGATGTGTTTTACTGTGTGGGTGACTGAGCCCCAGGACAGATTGCCCAGAGAGGCTGTGGAGTCTCCCTCACTGGAGATACTCAGGACCCATCTGGACACAATCCTGTGCCATGTGCCCTAGGATGGCCCCACTTGAGCAGGGAGGTTGCACCAGAGATGACCCCTGTGGTCTCTGCCATTGTTACCCACTCTGTGATTCTGAGAATTTGCTTGTCCAACACCTGTATTGATCAGGAGAGCCAACTGCAACTACCAACGGATTTTTACCCTCTGCAAGCATTTTTCTGCTCAAGCTGGAGACAGAATGAAATTGAAAAGCCTGAAGATAACCTAGCAAGGAAAATGTTCCTTGCAAAACAAAATGGAGCATACAGTTTTATAAGAACACATGCAACCAGTTTTAAAATCTTCTATTATCAAAAATATTATTACATATAGAAATCAACACACCTTGTAATACACAGTTCACAGGACAGGATAGATGTATTTTCTGGTCCCTGCATATGCAAAAGGAAAAGCATATTTCAACATCCATAAGCACTTTTGTGCAAGCTTTCCATGTCCTTTAAGCAGAAAAAACCCCAACAAACAAACAACCCCCCAAGCAAAACAAACAAACAAAAAGCCCAACAACACAAAAACACCACCACCACCACCAAAAAACCCTGGGATAGAATAATATCCTGCTTTCTTTTTGGTAAACTTCACTAAACTTTTGGTAAACTTTCACTTACTCAAAAGACTTAAATGTAAAGCATGATATGAAATATTTTCAAAGACTAGGATTTTTTTCTCTTTCAGAGAGTATTTAGAAGTGAGAGAGACCTAAGAGTGACAAAATTTGCCATCAATGGAGAATTTTTCTTCTCAGGCCTCTCTGATCCTTATTTCTGACTGACTCAGTGTTCTACACTCCTAAAAGTCATTTTCTGTGATCACCACTCAAAAGCTAGCAAATTCGTATCAAATTTGATGACTAAATATATCTCTCACAATGCATCAACCAATATTTACTCTCCCTTTTAGAGGAATTTTTTAACATTGTGCCTGCAATATAGCAAACACAGGCTGGGTGTGCCCCTATACACACCTGTAAATACTATTCCCTTCATCAGAAACCTGAAAAGAGTTCCATCTAAAAGCTTCTATCAGAACAGGCATTAATTTATTCACCTTTAAAAATTGTGTCTTTCTTCATTGCTAATAATGCATTATTACTGGTGGTGGTCACCTCAGATGGAGATTTTTGCAGGCTTCTTTTGTAACATTTCATCCACCATACAGAGAGACTGCTTCTTGATACTGAGATGCTTTTCTTAATATGCTAGTAACACCAATCCATCCCTCTAGAGTTTCTGAGAAACTTTTGACATCACTTTTGACATCCTGTTTCTGCAAACTGTGAAAATCTTGCATCTGAATAAAATGCCAAAGCAGTATTTGAGATGATGCATCCACATAATTTGGTATCCTTCTACAAATGTGACAGCTAAATTATTCCATTTATTGAAAACATTTCTCACACTTGGTTCTAAATTTTCACAAAGCAGTTTTCATACTCAAAAACCTGGGCAGAGCTACTCACTGGTATCTGGCAAACAACAGAAGAAGAAAGTGAAGCAGGTGTGGAATAGTGTGTAAAAGCAATAGGTCTTCATCCTAACCTACCTCTTCATTCAGCCAGGGCTATTTTCAATCATTTATGTCATAGCACTATATGCATTCATTTGTAATTTGTCTGCTTTCAAGAGACGATACCCATGCACATTGACTTCCTAGAGTTTTCCAGCTCCACTGTAGACCCACATTTCTTATCTCAAGAGATACAATATGTACACAGCAGGTCTTTCAGCATTTTTGACATTTCGAGTAAATTTTTTTTCCTAACGCATACCATCTTCTTCCAAAGTTGCATTAGGCAAAATCAATCCCTTCTTTGAGAGGAAAGGCTCAGAGCTCTTGTGATGGGTTGACCTTGGCTGGCTGTGAGGTGCCCACCAAACCACTCCCTTGCTCCCCCTCCTCAACAGAGCAAGGGGAGAATATTAGATTAAACAAACTCATGGGCTGAGATAAGAACACAGACAACACTCGCTAATTATCATCAAAGGCAAAGCAGACTCAGCTTGGAGGAGATTAAGTTAATCTATTGCCAATAACAAATAGAGAATGATACTGAGGAAAAAAGAACAAATTAAAAAATCCCCCAAAACCCCAACCAACCAACCAATCAGTCAACAAAAAAAAACCAAAAAACACAAAACCAAAATCGAACGCATAAAAACTCTAAACCCCAAAACTCAGGGAAAAAAATAAAAAAACAAAACGAAACCCAAAAGCATATTCCTCCCACTCCCTCTGCTTCATAGGCTCAATTTCACTCCTTCATTTCTGACAACACTATCTCCTCCCCACCCCTGCAGCATCCTTCAGGCATCTCCACTTGTCCTGGTGATTTTGGGGGAGCAGATTCTCTCTCATTCAATTTTTATTAATATATGCAATTTTGGAATTTGCTTCCAGAAAAAGCATTTAATTTCACACAAAAAAGAAGGACTTGTGTGTTTTCAAAGCCCTGGGCTTTAAATTCAATAGAATAGAATATGGGATGTAGCTATAACTATATATACAATATATGTCTTCTTAATTCACCTCTTTATGCTTACTTTTGCTACAGACCTGACACAGATCTTTTTCATTTGTTTTTCTCACAGTTTCTTCATTAATATCTTCTGAATAACTGCTTTGATCTTTCAACCCAATGTGTGTTCATATGTCAGTTTAACAAAGTTCTTTTCAGAATTTGTATTACAAACAATTACTTTCTTCCTGTTCTTATCACCATGTAAGTATTTCAAAGGTAAAAGCTTATTTAGCTTCACAGGATACCTGTGAGTTTAGATTGTAGGCTCAACTTCATTTTATAGCTGAAGAACAGAACTGCCAAAAGCCTATCCTGAAATGACTGTTTTCACCTACAGCGAATGGTTTGATTTTGAAAGTAGATATCACGGATCCTCTTTTTCAGCTACTTGACCAATTCACTTACCTTAATAGAAAAACAAGTGTACTTCACCCTTGGAATTCAGAGCTAAAGACATCTTCTAAAGAGATCACACAAAGCAAAGTCTTTCCCTTCCTGAAACCCACATGCTTAGTGCCTCAAGCATCCAGACAGATCTCTGCAGACTATAGCTCAGAATATTTGTCAACATCTTTCCCAGACTCTGAGCTCTACAAGCCAATCTTTGAAGCTGTGTTATCTCCAGAATGACAGTATTTCTTTCTATATATTCATCTGCTGTTTCCTTGCAACACTTTATCTTCAGATTTCTGTTTTCTTCCTCATCAATCTTGTCCTATGGTATTAGTCTGTTCAGTACAGCTAAGCCCTGGTGTTTTTATAAAGGTTTTAGAAAAAGGTTTGGACAGGAATGGTTATGAGTTTGGGAACAAAGAGGTTACAAGTGAAACTGAAATATGCAATTACAACATATTTGAGGACCTGCTATGCAAAATGTACTTCCTGGGATACTTTCAAGCCAGAAAGCTTTTGACCACATATTTTCATGTCATCTTAATTTCACTGCATCAGAGCTGGAATTGTTTCTTTATTCTTCTTCCTCCCAACTCAGGTGCAGATGGAGTTCCTGCTTTAATTCAACTTGGATGACTTTTCTGTGACATTAATACCTCTGTTATCCATTATCCTTTCCAAGTTTCACTTACTGTTCCTATTCAGAAAAGGAATATTGCTATTTCACTGTAAGTTTCCTCCTGTCTGTAATAATCAACACACAACCTTAAAATCTTGTAAGGTACCATATATCACTAAAAGAATGCGAAAAAAATTGTACATCAGCTAATTTAAATCCAAAATCTCCAAGACATCCTGTGTTTCTTATCAAAACCAATTCCAGACGTAGAAATAAAACTTTAGCCAGATAAACCATGGTGAAAACTTTCTCCTCTCTGATCTCTTCCCCTCACTCTTCAGACACGTATTTTTGGACATGATAAATGGAAACTATTCACTCCTGATGATAAAACATCTTCATAAAAGAACTGAGAGAGATGGTATGTTTTGTTTTACATTTTATAGTTGTGAATGCTATATGAAACCTGGTCATATTCTCTTTCATGTTTCACTCTCCATGGCTCAGAGGGTTTTAAACATCTGCAGAAATTCCTTCAGGTATTCAACTCATGCTGGAAGGAAAAAAATATTACTGAGTGTAAACTAGTTTCAGGAAGTTCTTGTAACAGTTAAAGAAACCTCTATTCCCATCTATCTCAGAAGCAACTTCTAAAAGAACTTCTGCTTTTTGAGTCTTAAATCTTTCTTATGCTCTTAATCTACCCAGAATAATCCTCAACCAAATAAAGCCCCATGTAATATAAGAGATTTCAAGTTTTAGCTGCAAAACTCCAGCAGTTCTCAAAAATAGTAGTTCTGATTTTCTAAAGCTTAACAAAAAAAATACTGCTTCTTTTCTCCCACTTGTTTTTATTTAAAGAAACTCTCCAGTGGTGTTACCTGACATTTAAGGAAGATACAAATCTATAGGGCCTAAAGCTACTGTCATGGTTTAGAAAAATCCAGTCCAAATGATTAAAGTTTCAACAAAAATGACAAAAGATAATGGGAAGTGTCTGGTAACCTGGCTAAATATATGTCTAATTACAGACAGTGATGATGACTTTTCTTGTAATATGCCTACATTTTTCACTAAAAGAGTTGACTTTTTTTGCTTCATTCCTTTTCAACTATTGCTGTGTCTTATCACATCTGCTTTTTTTATATGCTTTTTCTTTCTTCATCTTCATTACCCCAGTCTTTGATGATCATAAGGCACAATCTGAGTTCCTGCGTGGTGAATTCCTAATTGATAGTGAAGTGGTCAGAAAATGAAACTAAGATGATTGATCACACATAAGAAACATTGATCCATGACTTTAACATTATATCCTTAATGTTTTCCTGAATATGTGGAATAATTTTAGTTTGTAACTTAGTTGTTTAAAGTCTTATAAGTATAAAGTGTTTCATCTCATTACTGTTCATTTGGAAAACTTCTGAGTCACATATTTTATGGTGACTGATAACCTACCCTTGCCTCTGTATTAATCCCAAGGAAGGAAGCAGCCAGATTATTTCACTGACAGCCAGGGTGTCCTTTGAATATTTACTGAGCTCTGAGTCAACCAGCACAATGCTTACTACTTCATATGCCTGTATTGTGGATGTAAGTTTTTGACATTTCTTTCATTCTTCGGTGATACACACATGTCAAATGGTTACTCCTTCATTCATTTTTTTAAATTCAAAAATCAAAACAACATCATATTAATGAGAAAAAAAAAGTCCTTTACAAAGAGCTTGCTTGGATGAGGCTTCACATTTCTGCAAACTATATTGAGGACAGAAAATAATGAAGACATTTAATAATATAGAAAAACGGTTGACAACCATTACAGAAAAATTCTTGTGAATTTTTCAATCAGATAATTTTCTGTCATTTCAATAGCTACAAAATTCCCATGTCAGTGTCACAAAGAACTGAAGGCAGTTGTGTTTTTACAACTATATCTCTGATTGCATAGTTTTATATTTCTCTGGCCATTAATGACCACACATTGTTCAAATGCAATGCAAATGTAACAAATAAATTTTAACCTTTTTTGCTAGCAAATATTCCCTTTCCACACTGCTTTATCAAACTGTACTTTTCATCCCTTTTTGAATCTTCAGAGTTTTGAAAGCTGCATTCACAGACAATACACATTCAACTTTCTCATTGCTTTTCATCTTTCCAGTAAGTTCATACTGAACAGGACTTTTTATAAAACCTGTCTTGTACAAAGGGTTTTGTTTGCTATATCCAAACATTTTGGCCAGCTATGTTATCTAAACTCTCTTTCTGCCTAGTTCTTTTTTTGTCTGGCTGAGCTGAATTCTATTAGATTCAGTTAATGTGCACTGTCAAAGAAAAAGTTCTCTATGATTCTGTATCACGCACTTGACTTGAAAAGTTTCCACTCCTCTCAGAAACATTTTCCCCATTTTCAACCAAAATCCCTATTACCAAATATTCCATCAGTCAGTAGTGCCTGGTAGCACACAAGCTTTCTTGGCAAGGGGTCATGTAATTCTCATTCTCAGAATTGTTGCCTTTCGGAGAAATTGGTATTCTCTAACTGAATTCAGGAATGCATATTAGAGTGGTCAGCTTTTGAAACCGCTTAAGGTAGTTCACATGCTAAAATTCTATGCAGAATATGATCATTCAGAGGTCTTAAAAACTTTCTGCTTGTGAAAAAACATGTTGAGATGCTTATGAATTTGCTCATCGTGAATCAGACTTATCAGAGTAATTTAGCAACTTTGCAAAATTCCCTATAAACAACCGAGGCACAACGATGAAAAAACAGCTTGCAGAGAAATTTGCTGTAGGGCCAGAAAATGGAATAACATCTCCTAACACAGAAACATTTTGTTCCTCTTCTAACAGGGCATGTAAAAATTTAACACATATTTAACACCTAACTATGTATGCATTATTATACCTAGAATAAGTAAAGCCCCTAAGCTATGCCAAGGCCATATGTGCCTTGACAGTATTATATTTGAGAAGAAATTCAAGCTTCCTTCACATATGATGGGTTGATCATGCTGTTATTTCATCCCAAATCAAATTGACCTGACAGCCAACTCAATCTGCATCTTTTTCAGAGTGCTAGAAAACTTTGCCTTCACTCTCTCTATATAAATATGCATCATTTGAATTTTCAAAGACCAGAATAGGGAAAGAATCCCACTTCAGTGCTTACTGAGATGTTTTATGGTTTGATTTTGTTCTTATGGGGTGCAAATTTAAGAATACCTGCATTAAATGGAAGGCATTAATACCTGTATTAATGAAAGGCAAAAAGCGGTGAGTTCTGCAGTCAAGTCCAGGACCTACCACACAGCGCAGCCCAGACACACTAATGTAAAAATATCCAAAATTGGAACGATCAGAAGAAAATTTCTTAACGTTCTGACAACGCAAAAAAACCTCTGACCAAATATTTTTCCACGCAGACTCTACTCTGGATGCATAACAGCCACAGCCAGTATTTCTCTAAATAATATTCAAGTGACATATTCCAGAATAAAATTTGGATAGGTTTTGTGCTTTTGTAGTTCTCATACAGGTAACCTGTGAAATTATATACTTGAATAATTCTCTTGCAAGATCAGTCTGACATGAATTGGAATGCTCTTTAATTATGCCTCTAGATTTCATAGGTGGACACTGGAATAAAATATTGGGATGATGACCCCAGATCACCACAGCAATGACTGCAGCTACCATATTTATGACAAAGCACTGGTTTATATATCTCTGTGTTTAATGTGGATCTTCTTTTTCAGTTATTTAGTGATTAAATTGTTGGGTTTTTCCTCTTTCCCCCACAATTCTTTAAAGACATAGGACAAATTCTTCAAAGACATATTCTTTTAAAGGCAACACCATGCTGGCTGACAAAGGGAAAAGATGGATAGAAAATATTTGTTTCTGCCAACTTATTGCTAGTCCAGGCAACAATCCAGGCTACTTGCGCAGTTCTATAGAGATCCTTCTGTGCTATGCATTATACAAAACCCAACAAAAAGGTAGTTCCCCAAGACTGCTTTTAATCTACTTCTAAGACAAAAAAGCTACCCATGAATAATAAATAAACCAGCAGATTAATTCAAAATTGTTACTATAATCACTTATCTGTGGCCACAAGATTTCCTTTTTTTCATTTTTAAGAGTTTTAGCATTGACTGTAAACAGAGTCACAATTTTTGTAAGAAAAGACTTACAGGCGGAAAATTTAACTGGCCAATATTTGTCCTGGTCCACCAAACAGCCTCACTAGCCATGATTTTTAAAAAGTTGAAAATTGTCAATTACTTGGCCCTGAAGTTTAGAAATACTGCATAAGAGTTTTATTAACATCATTAATACAAGGCATCAAAAGAGCCTGTGCTGTGATGACTAGAGGCTGGAAGAAGAACTCTTTGAGAGCAGCCTTGCAGAGAATGACTTGGGGGTACCAGTGGATGAGAAGCTGGACATGACCCAAAAACAACTGGGTGATTGCAACCCAGAAATTGTATGATTGCAACTCAGAAAGTGTTCTGGGCTGCATCCAAAGCTGCATGGGCAGTGAGAGAATTATGCCCCTCTGCTCTGCTCTGCTGAGACCCCACCTGCAGTGCTGCATCCAGATCTGGGGTCTTCATCACAGGAAGGACATGGACCTGTTGGGACAGAGTCTCCAATGAGACCTTTCCTATGAAGACAGACTGAGAGAGCTGGGATTGTTCAGCATGAAGAAGAGAATACTCAAGGAGCACCTCAGTAGCATCTCAGTACCTGAAAGGGGCTTATAGAAAAGAGGGAGAGTGACTTTTTACACAGGCAGATAGTGACAGGACCGGGGTAATGGTTTTAAACTATGAGAGATTCAGATTAGATGTTAGGAATACTTTGCTCAGAGGGTGAGTGAGATACTGGAATGGGTTGTCGAGAGAAGTTTTGGATGCCTCATCCCTGGAAGGGTTCAAGGCCAGGCTGGGTGAGGCTTTGAACAACCTGCTCTAGTGGAAGGTTTCCCTGGCCATGGCCGGGGGGGTGGAACATGACGTTTTAGATCACTTCCAACCTAAACCATTCCAGGATTCTGTGATCCCCTTTGAGATCATAGGACCTCACAAAATACTTTGTGCAGTCAGCAATGCTCAATTCTTCA
This sequence comes from Grantiella picta, assembly GCA_013397955.1. Classification (NCBI taxonomy): domain Eukaryota; kingdom Metazoa; phylum Chordata; class Aves; order Passeriformes; family Meliphagidae; genus Grantiella; species Grantiella picta. The sequence continues at coordinate 462,336 of VZRM01001564.1, forward strand.
GCCTTGCAATGGGAAGAAGAGCATTCATACCGGATGGACTCGAGTCTTGATCTTTCTTGCATTTAGTTTCCTTAAAATGAGCTTCCTGTTCTGCAAGGGTTAAGATAGTGTAAGGGTCTAGAGAAAACAGTGATTCAAATGTTAAATGTAGCAATAGATTTTGAGACTTATTTCTTGTCAAGATAGGTAAATGCATTGTTTGTACATAACATACACCAAATATACTAAGAAATACTGTATGCAGCCTACAATCATTAAATCATAATGCTATGACTGTATAAAATTAAATGTATGCATTTATATGTTTCAGTCTTCAATCACCTTGAATTTAAAGTCATAAAAGCACATTTTTTATAGAAAAATGTCTGTTTTGTTGTAACAGAAAGTCCAGTAAGATTCTGACTTTCTTCTCTCTCTATTTTCCCCTTTGAATACTGTTGCAGTCTATACAGTCTATACAACAAAATAGACATTATTATTTATGAGTTATTGAATAAATTAGATTATATTGGGTCTAATAAATATGTTGTCATCTAAATAGCAGCTTCCTTAGAGTTTATTATGAATATTACTTCTGTTAAGGCCAATGGCATCCTGGCCTGGATCAGCAGTAGTGTGGCCAGCAGGACCAGGGCAGTGATTGTCCCCCTGTACTCAGCACTGCTGAGGCCACACCTCAAATCCTGTGTTCAGTTCTGGGTCACTCACTGCAAGAGAGACATTGAGGGGCTGGAGTGTGTCCAGAGAAGGGAAAGGGAGCTGGGAAGGGTCTGGAGCACAAGTCCTGTGAGGAGCAGCTGAGGGAGCTGGGGGTGTTTAGCCTGGAGAAAAGGAGATGAAAGAGGGACCTTATGCTCTTTACAAGTACTTGAAAGGAGGCTGTAGACATGTGGGGGTCGGTTTTCTGTCACAGGTAACATGTCACAGGATGAGAAGAAATGGCCTCAAGTTGCACCTGGGGAGGTTTATGTTAAATAGTAGGAAAATTTCTTTCACACAAAGCATTGTCAAGCACTGAAACAGACTGAAATCCTTCAAAAAATATGTGGATAAGACACTTGAGGATACGAGGTTTAATAGTGAACATGGTCCTGCTGCTCAGTTGATGGTTGAACTCGATCTTAAAAGACTTTTCCAACCTAAATGATTCTACAGTTCTATAATTCTATTTCTAATGTACTATAATGCTGACTACCATTTATATAGTTCCTGTAAAAAATCCTAATACCTTATTATGTGAAGAGTAACCCTCGCAGTAACATTGCACTAAGATTTAAATATGCAACAGTCAGATTTGTAAACTGTTTTGTATTTCCTGAAGGGTAGCCACAGCAGAGAAGTAAAAATACTGAAATGAACACATGCAAGAAGAAGCAAGTAAACTAAAAATACAGAGAGAAATAAGGTAACCAAGGATTAATAAAGCATATCACCAACATTCTCAAATAATGAGAGACGAATTTCATTGATACTACTAATAAAACTTATTATTAAACTTTACAGTAGGGCCTAAGCACCTAAGCACCTACTGTACTGGGCACAACACAAATGGCAGTAAAATACGGATGCTACAATCTCTCCCACCCAAGAGATATAACATTAAATAAAAAAAAAGTAAAAAATTGTGCAGCAGTACAGTGTATCAATAAAAGTATTTGCAGAGGCTCAGGAAATATTAATGCCATTGTATAATGTACTCATGAGATTTCATCTGGAAACTCCATAAAGTTCCAGCTATCCTCACTCAAAAAAAGGGAGTTAAAATTGCAAAAGCGGGAGAGAAAATTTCCTAGCATGAACAGGGAAATGAGAAAGGTTGGCTTTACAGACAGCACTCAAAGAGCACCACTTGCTCATTTTACCAAAATGAAGGCTGCCATGTGGAAAGGAACTACAAGTGAATTTTTTACAGAACGAAGGAACGGAGGGATGGAGTAGGAAGATGAAGTAGGATGGTGTCAGAAGGAAAGAGAACCAGTGTGGAGGTGGAAGAATCACATAAACTGCAAGAGAGACTAAAACAAAAAATGTAAACCAGACAGAAATAAACTCAGGTTGAAAATTAGAGGAAGGATTATGAGTTATGAGAGTTATGAGAGTAGTGAGCTTCTGGAACAAGCTTCTGGTTGACATGGTGCATAGAGAACACATATCTAAATTTTATATGGCCCTGATCAGCTCAGCTCACTGATAGCAGGCAGCTTGAGTTTAAAGGCCAGGGCTTTCCTGCAGCTGCCACACTTCATATTGGTTCAAGGAGTTCAATGAGTTTCCTAGTGATGAACCTTGACAAAATGTCAGATCAAACACTAAGAAAAAGGTTAGTCTTAATCTCCAGCACTGTATTATTAACCTTCCAAAAACTGGTACGTTTGTTGGCACTTCTGTTCAGCTCTTGGTCTCTACTGTCAAACTTTAGTGACATTCAAAACAGCTGACATGGTAGATTGAGTTCAGACACGTGAAGAAAATCACAGTACTTATGTGCTGTAGTCTTTTTTTTCCTGCTAATGATTTTCGTAAGGTATACTGCAGTGTGTGTTTGCTCTTAATCCCTGAAATTTGACAGGGGATAGATTTTTATAGATAAAATCACCATGGTATCCCAACACTTTCTATATTGGGACACTTCAGCACTTGACTTGATCAGAAACACTCTTCTAATGGATTTCCAGAAGAGTGTCAATACTTTTATGCTAATTTTACTGTGTAAATTGGATAAAAAAATCTCAGCTAGAAAAACATAATATTATCATAATTCAAGTGACACATCTTCCACACTTTCTCTGTTCCTGGAATTGAAAGAATTGATCCAGACAAGACACTCAACTGTATATTTCAGAACATCTGCTAAATTTTTAAGTACAAGCTCAGAAGAAAATACAGTCAGCAGCTTCCGCTTGCTTTTTTGTTCTTGCTATTACCAGATGAAAACAATCTAAGGTCAAGAATGATTCCCAATACAACGCAAAAGCTGTGGAAGATAAATCTAAACTGAAGAAAATAACCTTATTAACTATCTAAATATGTTAGTTGTGCTCCTTAATCTTGAATAAAAATTCATCTGCTATATTCTGTTCTGTTAATAGCTGCAGGATGACTCAGAATAAACTGGAAAAAACTCAAGTGGAGAGTGTAGTAGGTCTGAGAGCTGAGTGCATAGATCTGTTCATAGGAGAGACTCACACTGCACAACACAAATATAGAGGGTGCAACCCCTTCTTGAAATCTGCAACATCTCCTGACACTGCAGACACCAAGGAACACCAGAGAAATAGGGCTGAATGTGAGACCGGGGCCAGACCCAGCAGCATGTGCACTGCCTCCTGTGCTAAGGGAAAAAGGGTTCATCCTGTGAAACTACTTATTTCCTTCCCTTGGAGATGCTGATGAAGTCAAGGCTTTGTGGACAGTGAGGAATAGGCAAAAATAAGTTGAAACATATACCATGACACCTCAAAAGGCCATTTCAAACTTTTCAAATGTATAGACTTTTTTAAATGGGAGAATTTTTCTTTACAAGACATAGACCAAGTGTTAATTTCCTGGAGGTTTCTGAGGAACCTCCATATGGTTAGGTCAGGGAAAAAAGAAATCAGAAAAAACCCTGCCAATTTCTTAACTGCTTTTAACATATTTCCCCAGGAAAAGGATCTCTGCTGCAAACAGAACTATTCATGCAAGTCTTTGTTGCAGAAAATGTCTAGCCTAATTCAACAAATATTTTATTGAAAGGTCAGCTACAGTAGTGCTAGGAAAACCTCTATTTCACATGATGTGATGCTTCTAGGAAAGTATAAGATATATTCTTAAATATTCTTTCTTCCAGTCTTGCTCCAGCAGTGTAGTAGCTTATTTCATAAATAGCCTGCATGCTATTTGCATTTTTTGTGAAGACAAGACATAATTCTTTTATTGAATGCAGTAATCCAGAAACTACTGCGTAGTTTGCATAGGAGTTGCAATGACTGGCCTAATGTACTGGCTGAAACCTGAAAAAATTAACTATTATCTGCATTACTCATGTACTTAACTCCTCTCTTCCCTTCCCAAAATTATAGCAACCTTAGAGACACTTAGGAGTTATAAAAAGGCATAACTGATATACTGGGAAGATGATGCTGAGAGAAGTTTTATAAGTTTAAAAAGAATAAAATTATTACAAAAGGAAATTTCAGAACTGAAAAAATCTGTAGTTTCTGTAACAACAGGAGAACCTGTTCAAAACTTCTACTTCAGCATTTCATTGATTCATACAGTAAATACTTTGAGGGAAACAAAAATACTACAATTGGATATTTACAGATAAACCAGAATTTTCAGGGGTGTAAGATCTTGTAATTCATCATAAAATAAACCTCAAGTGTGTTACAGAGCATCAGTGAGAGATGAAAAGAGGAGATAAAATGAAGACCAGTATATGCGATGTCCCAACCAGCCTACCAGTATAGTGTGCATTTCCTTATCCTTTCTCCAAGCTTTTCAGTACATGAATAAAAGTAATCAGGGAAAGCAGCAAACTAGTTACAGATATACTACAAGCAAAATGAAGTATGGGCACTTTGCTGATCTGATCAGAAGATGTATTTGTCAAGAAAAATTATAAACAAAGAAACAAACAAAAAAACACCCACGTGTTTTAAGGCACCCTGTGGATAGTATACTGAGTATAGACAAAAGTAGATGAACCTCATTCATACGGTCCTGATCAAGCGAAAAACAAGAGACCTTTGTTTCAGGCAGGAAGACCAAATATGACCAAAGATGTCTCTTTTACCATGCAAGCAAACAGTTCAGAATGCTGTAAAATAATCTTGTATTTTCCATCAAAGTAAAGATAATCTTCCTTTTTAACTACTTGCATTGACAGAACAGATTAAGTGCTGGTCAAACAGAATAAAATTGTCTTCAAATAAACTGGAGGGTCATCCTGATCATATAGTATAACTATGCTTGGTTTTTGACTTAGCCACAGGAAAAGTCTGACATGACTTAACCTCAGTAGGTAGCTAAGCACTGCACAGCCACTCACTCACTGCCCCACAGTGGGATGTTGGAAAAAATGGAAGGGTAAATGTGAGAAAACTCATGGGTTAAGCTAAAAATGGTTTAATAGGTAAAGCAAAAGCCACAGACACAAGCAAAGTAAAGCAAGGAATTAATTCACAACTCCCCCTGATCAGGCAGGTGTTCAGCCATCTCCAGGGCTCCATCACACATAAGGGTGACTGGAGTAGACAAATGCCATCACTCCAAATGTCCTCGTCTCCTTTCCCCTTCACTCAGCTTTTTATTTCTGAGCATGACACCATGTGGGGCATCCCCTGGGTCAGCTGGGGTCAGCTGTCCTGGCTGTGACCCCTCCCAACTCCTTTTGCACCCCCAGTCTTCTCTCTGGAGGGGTGGGGTGAGGAGCACAAAAGGCCTTGGCTCTGTGTAAGCTCTGCTCAGCTCTGACTAAAACATCCCTGAATTATCAACACTGTTTCCAGCAGAAATTCAAAATACAGCCTGTAAAACCTACTTTGAATTAACTCTACCCAAGCCAAAACCAGTACAAAAACACAACCCCTACAAAATCAGTCTTCCAGGAAAAAAACAACTACTTTATTCAATAGTATTTTCTATCCACAAATCCACTTTTCTTCGGCCTTTTAGGAGTATCTTCTATGCATTAGGTTATTGGGGAAAAGAAAAATTACATTCTTGTCTCTCCAAGGAGAGACATTCTTGTCTTCTCTAAGGAAGCTATAACTCAGAAATGTGTCTATTTTATTACAGAACATTCAATTTGACCTGATTATTTTTATTTTTAAGTTTTAAACAAGTAATTTACATATTTCCATATTCTTCACTGGACACTCTGAAAACATCAACTCTTTGTAGTCTCTTGCTACAGTACTTTTTCACACTGGGGAGCTCATTCTGTTTTTTCTCATGCTGAATGTTTGAAATGGCAAAAAAAATTTAAATGGAAACAGCTTTCAGTGCAGAAGGTAATTCTAACAAGCTTAATCCTTTGTGAAAAACACTTTCACTGGGATTTTGTTTTTCTTTTGGAAGCGAGGGTTAATAATGAAGGGAAGAAAATAGAACATGGGTGTGAATTAAACCTTTTTAAAATTAATTAAACCTTTATTCGTTCCTCATTGTTTCATTTATTTAATCTCTCTGTAGACAAATGCAGTGGTCAGATTCAAGTATTAGCCCTGTTTTCTTGCTATTTCAGGCAAACAATCAGACTTTTTTAGAGCCCCTTACAGCCCTGGTAAGTCAGGACCCACAGATCTGTGCAAAGAGACAAGGTTACATCGGAATTTAAGGACCTACCTCTGAAAACTGCTGAGAAAAACTCTTATTAGTATCTCCTTTTCCAAGACAGGGCTCTTGTAGATGTCTGTGGATATTTTTGTAGCAGTGCAATTATTCCTGGCAAGGACACCTCAAGACACTTCTTCTCCAAAATTTTCTTGGCCCTACGACAGCTGCTGACCTAGTGACAGTTACTGACAATGGCTTAAGCACAGAAGTATCACTGCAAGGTAAGAACCATTTGAAAAGTCATTGTTTAATGGCCATTCTTTTTTCCAGCTATAATAAATAACTTCTTGTAGTTGTTATCGTTGTTGTTATATTCTGCTTAGCAAACCTCAGCAACTGAGTGATAAAATGGCTGTTGAAATGCAACAGCAAAGTGAGAAGTAATGCAAGAAGGAAAAAATATCTTATTGATGGGTGCTCAGGACTCCACATCAACCATCTTCACTAAGAAAAATCTATGAGAACTGCTGTAGATAGTCCTCTGAAAATGTCAGGAAAACACTCAACCAGGAATTGAGGTAGCAACTGGATGTCGAGGGTTAGTCCAGAACACATTGAGAACAGCCTACAAGAAATCATTGCATCACTTTTTGAACCCACAGTTTCCGTTCGAAAATTTCATAAAGGTCTGGATAAACCATTGCAGAGAATTATCCGAGAAGATTATCACACTTATAGCATATTTTGCACATGACAAGAAATTACATGGATTTCAGCAGGCAAAAGGAAAATGATGATTTTACAGGAAATATCTAATGACATAAAAAAGGAAGAAAGATATGTCTTTATGCATCATAGAAAGACAACTAGAGAGCATGGTAGGAAATAATCAGGCAGTAAGTGTCGATCAAACAAAATGAAATGAAATGAAATAAAATAAAATAAAATAAAATAAAATAAATAAAATAAAATAAAATAAAATAAAATATGTAACTGTGAAAGTCATGACTGCAGGATGCCATGAAAGGTAAAAATACAGGGAGGGGTCCAGATAGGTTAGACATACTCACAAGGTGTGTTACTTCTGCAGTTTATTTTTTCGCTAACAGGCCCAAACTCGCTCTTGATTATCATGATTCCATCTTCCAGATTATTATTTGAACTGTCATATTTAGGAAATAACTCAGCTGGATTCCTGTCTTTGACCTACAAAATAATCAATTATTTACACAGCGATGCACTGCCATCAGGATATATCAGGGTTTCCCACATCGGAGTACCCAGCATGTATTAGGGCATTCTTCTGTGTTATAAAAAATACAGAAACAAACCCCACCAGTTTGCAGAAAAGAATCCTGCCTACTGCCCAAAATGGGCAGGAAGGGACAGGATTTTTTAATCTTCAACACAGGCTTTAGGTACCTAAAATGCTCTGATCTATTCTATCACAAAGAAACTGTTTGGTGAGTTCAATAGTGCTTCTGAAGCTTTGGGTCCTTTCCTCTGCCTTCCAATCTCTCTGTGATTTAGCAGCATGACTACTGCAGATTAGCAGGTGTCCATTCAATGGAGGTTGGGATAACCACAAATGCTGGAGCAGCAATACATTTTCTGTGCTACTATAAGCAGCAGGACTTGAAAACATGCAAAATCCATGTGCTTGCAGAGAACCTTATGTAGGAATCTCTCTTGGAAAGGTTTTCTAAATACGGCAAAGAGTGAGAAGCTGGCTGCTTGTTGTAAGCCACACATTGCTAATGCCAGGTGTAAAGGCCTGTTTGAAGCAGGTTCTGACTGGAGCTGCATCCTCCCCATTGCCCCAAAGTTCTGCAGCCTCGCAGGACACACACACAAGCCAGGAAATCCACACCATTTCCTAGGAACAAGAGCAGAGGCAGACACCCCTACAACAGGGCTCAGACAGGGGCTTGCTGGTTCAGGACGAGGCTTTCGTGAAACCTTCAGTCAGGAGGTGTGGAGAGGTCCCAGGCAAGGCTTGTTAGGGCTGCCAAGGAATACCCATGCCCTCAAGATGCCTATATCTGTATGTAAGGTAAACTCTCCTGCACCTAACAATTGTGCAAAAACATTTGGCATTCGAGCCGAGATGCACATCTCAGAAATGGAAAATGGAAAGTACTGGGCTGTAAAATCATAGTATACTGCCCTTTGCAAGCTTAGCTCACTGTAAAAGAGTTATTTTCACATTTCCAATGAAACTCCCTGACATAGCTAAATTGATTTACAAAAGCTTTTAAAAGAGAAATGTGTGGGATTTTAAAAAAACTGCTCATTTTATAGTACTCTCGCGAAACGGAGTTTGTATGCACCCTTATTACGACAATAAGCAATTCATCAAAACAATGGTGTTGCTATAATGTGAGCTGTTGGTAGCACTGTGTAAAAAACACAGAGCAGAATCAGGTGCCTGAGCCTTAAGGAAAAATCAGCAATAATGCTTCCATCCTTTTTTGCATCTCCAGAATACATTACCTCATTACCTACCGCTAGCTCCAGTGGCAGCACAGGTGAGACAGTGATGCTGCCTCTGATTATGATTCTCACCCACCCAGTCTGTACTGGGAATTTACATCAACATCCACCCTCTTTCTTTCTTGTCTCACTGGTTGTCTGCTTTCAGTACCCAGTTACTTCCTTTTCCTACAGCAGGGCTCAATAAAGTCATTTCCCTAAGAAAAGAGGAAGTAATCCTGGCATTTTCCCAGCTTCTGAAGGCATCATCACAGTGTAACATTTTCAAACAGTGGTGTTGGGGGTGAATGCATGATCCAGCTTTAAACAAAGACTGACATTTGCCACAGAATCTGCCTGGGTTGCTTATAGCTTATCAGGTGATAAGCTTATTGCCTGTGAATCAGGATATATGTAAAATCAACATATATGGCAACATTTTCCTTCTCCCCCAGTCACTGAAAAGGTTTTTCTTTATTTTTTAAAATTATTGGGGACTATCTTACGTCAGTCCATTTTAGCATCCTGGAATAATCAAAACCTCCTTAAAAAACAATAAGATTGTTTGAAAATTTATCTGTTTACTAATGGAATTTGCTGATAATGATTGCCTGTTCAAAGCTTTTATTACTTTCCAGTCCATTTTCTAATAAAATTTACATCTGCAATATATCAATAGGTGCATGATCAAGTTTGTTTATAAAAAGAGATGGAAAAAAATCAATACACTAACTTTGTATTCTAACAGCTAATTTATAATAACATTTGACATTAATTTCAAATAGTTGCTTCATCATTTTCAGGCAGTGTTTACAAGAGGCAAAAAAACTTCTCCAGTGTTCAGGCAACAGGAGCTATACAGAAAAACTTCTGTAAGTGACACGACTTGATGAAAAAAAAGTCTACTAACCTCAGCTGTACTGAGTTTGCACAGACAGGTTTTGGTAGCAGGGAGGCTACAGGGAGTGCTGCTGTGAGAAGCAGCATGAAGCTTCCCCCATGTCTGACGGCACCAATTCCAGATGGACCCAATACTGGTCAAAGCTGATCTCATCAGCGATATTGGCAGTGCCTGAGATAACACAGCTAAAAAGGGAAAGAAAATTAGTGTGCAGAGATAGTTGTGGGCAGAGAAGTGAGGAGTGAGACTATTTGAGAGGAACAACCAACAGTAAAGAAGGAAGGGCAGGAGGTGCTCCAGGTGCCAGAGCTGGGATTCCCCTGCAGCCCCTGCTGCAGACCATGGTGAGGCAGCTGTGCCCCTGCAGCCCATGGAGGTCCAGGGCAGGCAGAGATCCACCTGCAGCCCATGGAGGTTCCCATGCCAGAGCAGGACGATGCCCAGAGAACACTGTGACTCTGTGGGAAGCCCATGCTGGAGCAGCTCCTGACAAGACCTGTGGGCCTTTGGAGAGAGGAGCTCATGCTGGAACAGGTTTGCTGGAAGGACATGTGACACTGTGGTCATATAAATAAATTTTCAGGCCTAAAGTAACATACAGGAAACAACTTTTTTTTAAAGTACCATTCAGTAGTCATTTTCTACTATCACTCTAGAAACCAGCTTATATTTTTTTCTCATAATAAAGGTGATTTTTCAACACTTAGTTTCATAAGCCTTGCTTTCTTAGAAATTTTCCAAATTACAGTAGCTCTGTGTCTCACTTCCTCTGATCCAACAACAAAATATGTATTAATGACTAAAAGAAACCCCTAATCTACATTTCTGAAATTTTAGTAACCGTACAAAGTATCATGGTTGCTGACTAAAATGCTTTGACTTTGAAACAATCTATACGAGTCGATTACTTTACTTCAGGCAAATAGAAAAATCCAGTAGCATGGAAAAAAAAGAGAAAAGAGCAATGAAAGGACATGCCAGAATATGTGATGCTTTTGTTTCAGCTGGAGACCCAAATATCAGCCTACTTCTGCTCCAATTTCAATTTTGTTGTGTTATCAAGCATAACACCATTTTAGAGGAACAATGCCATCAACACTATATCTACCATATGTGCCAAGACTACATTTATAAATAATAATAACAAATCCATATTTATCTGAGACTATCTAGGTATAAATCATAATTCTGAATGTTTAATTTTGTATCCGTATCTCCTCAACAAGATTTTATCGGTAATAAAGACATTTATAGCTGAAGAAACTCAAATTATGCTTAAGTATTTTGCAATACAAGAAGATAAAGAAGACTGATTTTTGCAGATATGTCTCTTTCTTGAAGTCTGCTCACTTTTTGAGGATCTTCCCCACTGTCAAAGAATCTGCATGCTGAAATTCTGAAAAACTGGTGACATGGTTGTAATGTTCAGTGGAGAAATTAATTTCAAACTCATTAACTTTCTGAAAACAAAGCTTTTGAGCAGAAAGCTAGTTATCCATTTCTACAAACCTAAGTTATGATCCTGAACTGAAACAAGAGCCCAGTTCACAAGACAGAAGTTAGAGATGAGACAGTGCTGTGCATCATGAAAAGAGGCTTTTAAATAACACACAATAAATAAAAATGTAGTCTTCTTTTAAAGCCTAGTTATACATCTGTGCTCAAAAAGCATGAACCATGAGACACATGATGAATGCCTGTAAATGTTCACTGAGACTCAGCATAAAGGTCAAAGTATATAATATCAGTCAGTCAATCAGTCAAGCAACTGTTAGCATTGATTTTCACAGACTGTTCTTTGACTGCACAGGTATGGGATTTAAACCATTTGCTGCTGCAAGTCATGAAGCATCACAATGGTCCTTGCCCATACTTCAGCTTTCTACCTCATGTCATCTTAGTTTCTCCTCCTTGCAACATGACAAATCATTCTACATTGTATTAACTTTGAATAATTCCTCAGAGGTAGTAGGATTATTTCAATGTTAATTTATATATGTAAATAATTTTACAGGATTAAGACCACATTGTGTAAATGTTTGGGACATGCACTATGTCAAAGGTATATTTAAATTGTATGGTTGAATGGTCCCACATTTTTGAACATAATACATAAATAGTCAAAGTTTTGCAGTTTACGTATTATAATTCTTTAAACTCCTATTAACAATAATTGACAGGGTTTTTTAGACCTGCTGACACATTGGGATTCATCTTTTGTCAAGGAGAAAACTCTAAAGTGACTGCAGTAAGCCTTGACCACTTGGAAAGCACTTGATCATGTCTTAACCTCTCTCAGCTATTGCTGTTATTATTATTACCTGACATCTTTCTCAGCCAGCTCCCACTTCTCTACTTGGCTGGGGTTTGTTTCCCATTAAAAACTTTTTTGGTGGGTCATCCAAAGCAGTAAACTTTGTTTCTTCTCGTGCATAGTAGCTGAGGGAATCTCAGAATACTTTAACATTAGTAAAAACAGCAACTTCAAATATCTTGGAATATGTACCACTAGATTTCTACAAAATTTCTTTTTTCCCCTGCCTGAGAAACATATTTATTGAAAAATTCACCAAGTGTAAGCCTAAGAGCCAAAGACTAATTCTGAAAATTGATACTGTTTAAGAGAAAAAGTCACAACCAATTTCCAATTTTATCAGCAAACCGGTTTGATTTTCAATTTGCTATAATTTTCAGCAGTTTTGCATATATGAAGATAGATATACATTAACATTTTCTTTCCCTCTGTAGTTACAGAAAATTTCTCTAGCTACCAAGGGAGAAATTCAGCAATTTCAGTTTCGTGAAAAACAGCCGTTACCCTTCCAGACCATTTTCTATTGTTTTTATTGTATGTTTGGCACATTGCAAGATTTTTTATTTTGCAAATTGACAATGCCTTTAGATTCAGAATAAACTGGATATATTTGTTTCTTCACTGTAACCACAATGTATGTCAGTATTTTCACTTGAATGGACCAGGTGCTCTCAAACTGTGAGATGAGCTTTCCTGATGTGACTTAGATCTCTTCCAGAGCAAGATGTACCAAGTCCAGGGAAAAAATCCATGATCAGCATTCATTTTCTCGTATTTTTCTCCATTTGGGATAAAGCAAAACTAGAATTTTCTAACTTACAATGAATAGAATATGTGCTTCTGGTTTTTGATGACTTGCAAGCAGAAGTGAGCTGGCAAAGCAAGAAACAGCACCAGGAATGTACATCCAGGTATTGTAAACTCTCACAACAGTGTGGTATTTCCACAGGCCTATCAGAAAGAAGTTAATCCCTAGGGATTTCCATTTTTGTTTATCTCAGCAGTGGAAACATACTAGGTTGTTTTTATTTTGCAAGTTTTTTATTTTTTTGCCCTACTACTGCCCAAATCTACTGGTAGTTTTATCAATAAGTCTTTTAAGTCAACTTTCTAAAGGTATGATTTGGTTATCTGCTGGGGGAGAAATAAGGAGGAAGAAAGTTGGTCGATGCAGTGTTTCTGGAAGAGCTAGATTCTCTTCAGCTTTGAAATCACATACTTTGAAGTGTACACTCAAGCCAGGTGTGCAGGTATACAGATATGGGGCAACAACTTCATGTTAAAGACCAAACTTGACCAAATAAGACCAAAGCTTGAAAATACGTCAGGCAATAGGATTTCTTCCTCATAGTGTTAGGCCACACAGTATAGCTGAAACAAAAGATTAGGAAGAGAACAGATTACAACAATGTATCACTCTGCCTGTTAGCGTGATTTGTCCTTTATTACGCAACATCTACTGCTCAATCTGATCTTGTTTTAAGCTCTTTCAAATTAAGAACGCATTTATTCCCTTAGGTCAAGATCCCCAGCTCCCAATTCCCATGTCAATGACATCTTCAGCTAGTGCCAATGGCAAATCTTGAATCACAGATAACAGATATTTTACTAAAAAAACCCGAAATACACCTAATACTACCCCATTTGCTAAATCTTAACTGTATTTAATAATGTGCCCTTCGTAAAAATATTCTGCATTTAGGTGGATTAGCTATATATTTAGATCTGGATAAACTAGCTCAGTATTACCAGTTTTCAGATTTTTTGATTATTCCCTTCTCTGCCCTGCAGAAATTCCTTAAGTTTTTTGCTGTAAGTGATACTGCTTCCTTATTCAGACTTCATCCTGAAAAATCTCATTCTTTAGTTAATTCAGGACTCTGCCTGTCCTATAAAAACAGGGTTTCTGAGCCTTTGCATTAGTTCCTGCTGGCAGAGTAAATTCCACCTTCATTTAAAAGCTTCCACATATTTTTGGGGAGAACCTATTAATTTGTTAGCATGCTCTTACTAAGAGACTGAGAGTTTTCAAGAAATTTTCTATGGAAATCTACTTGTTCATGCCAAAAAAGAGAAAGGCAATTATTATATCAGCTCTCATTCTTAAAGATATACCTGCCCAAAATTCAGAAATTCACAAATTTCCTGTCTCCATTAGAGTTCAAGGATATATATATATATATTTTTTTTTTATTTTTTTTTTTTAAATTTTGGCACAAGTTTAATCATGTTACTGGGTTTGCGTAATAGTGAAAGATCTATTTTTCCATAAACGTAGATATAAATCTATTCAAAATAAATTGAAAATTAACAGGAAAATTTAAGAAAATACAAGCGCAGTGTCCAATATAATTTTGAAGAATGCAACAATGAAACTTGAAAAACAAGATTTTCTCAGTTTGACATTTAGTAGTTATCCTGTTGGAGCAGCTTTTTTACTTCCTTTTTAAAGTTATGCAACAGAAGAAAAGCCCTCCAGTATATGTAGCTAAAATAGTAAAATCAGGCAGTTAGAACTGTGAAAATCAAGGAGTTGGAGCTGCATTTGTGATTTTCAATTTGTTCCTTCTAAGACATAATTTACTATAAACTGTCATTACACAATTACTTTGAACATTTTCCACATAATTCTGACACAGTATGTAGTCATTATTCAAGTGAGTAAATATTTAGTGCCAAAATTCAACCCATCGTTATCTACAATCACAGAATCATAGAATGGTTTAGGTTGGAAATGACCTACTTGAGCCTTTATGGGGAAATCTGATGAATGTGCTACCATGATGCATTGCCCAATAACATTAGCAAACACTAGATCTGACATATTTTCCCACATTAAGCTCCCTTGAATATAAGTAATAATTATTTACAAGCTTGATCTAACACCATTTTTCTAAGGCTGTCATTTCATCTTCTGGGACTATACTGTAGCCTAAATACTAAAAATGTCCAAAAATGTTGAATGTTGAAATCCCCACTGCTTGCTGCTCCTGGTAGCCTGCAGTACGATGAGGCAGTCTATAAAAGATGGAAATGAGGAGACATTTCACCTCATACACACGGAATAGCACTAATCATTCAAAATAAATGCAAAGGCATTTTCACTGAGAATCAGTTTGCTTCAAGAAAATTTGTTCTGTATAGTTTAATAAAATATACAAAATAGTTTTAGAAAGGGTGGAAAGCCTACTGAATGTAATGATGAAGATATGAGAGGGATTCAGATATTTTCTTGGTAGGTGGATAGTTCCTGAACAAAGTTGTCACCATGAAGAGCCCACTCTGGAGCATGGAAAGTGTGGACTGACCCCAATGCCCACTCCCCCTCATTCTACAAAAATAAAATTCTCAGAAGTTTCTCTTTATGAATTTTGCTTACTCTCAAGGTAAATAGACCAATATTTTTTATTATATTTAATAAATAAAAATAAAATAAAACACTGCACACTGACTTTTACAAGAACACTTTCTTTCCATTAGGTATGCCAAATAACAGTCTTAAGTCTGATTTTTCCTCCATGAAATCTTTTGGACAGCTCACACAATGAATTCTAACAAATATTTAATACACACAAAGTTTGTCGTGCATCATCAGAAATAATGTATATTTTTTTCAGTTAATAAGTTTTAATTAAATCTATCCAGAAACATCTGATTATAGATCAAATCATAATTTGTGAAAATTAAAAAGAAATTTCCAAATTCTCAGCTGTTGAGTAGCAGGTAATTGCCAGTGAAACCTAAGAAAATATTTTCAAGCCTATTATCACTGTCCAGTGTTTCTTGCATAAGTCCTAAAATGTATTTATCAAGAAAACCACATATGTTTTGATTTGTCTACACTTCTATCCTAGAAACTTCTGATCTGGGCTGGATGCTACAATGGATGACTCTTGGCAGCTGTGGCTTAGGAAGTCCTGCTTTTCCCACCCTGTGAGATGGATTTTCAGAGTCCTTCCTGGGCTTCGTATTAGCACAGCTATCTGGCTACATATACTTCAAGTGCATTTTTTAAAACTAACTTTACATCTCTAATCTACACTAGCAGCACAGAAACAACTGCCACCTAGGCCTATTCACAGATGATTTGGTTCCATATGACATGACAGCTGCTGCTGATTCCATCTTAATATCATTAACCTATGAAAATACATTCAATATAACTGCAGCCTTCCACACTGAACTTCATAAAGTAGTTCAAATCATTGTTTGCTGCAGGTCATTAGGAAACTAGTAAACAGACTATTTAACAATGATGCTAATGTAAATTTTCCATGACAGCAGTCACTGGTATCCTGCTGACAAATGATAATGTCCTCACAACGTGTCCTTAGAGCTCAGTAATTACTTCTGTATTCATGAGTGTACTTGGCTAGAAGTTTACCTGATCTGAATGTAAATTCTCTCTGCAAGTTTACATGTACTAAGTGCATCAGGTGCATGTACAACATGAATATGCTCAAAATACCTCTAAAGTAATAATCTGTTCACCTCAGGCATTACATAGCCTGCTTTCCACCACTCAAGATTCTTCCTGAAATACTGCTTTGTTGAACTATTGCCTTAGCTCCTTACCTCACCAGATAACACAATAAAAAAACATTTCAAGGAACAAAAAGTGAAACACTCCCAAAGAACTACAAAAAATAGCTTTAAAGTGTCCTGGCTACTTGTGTAAAACAGGCTTTTAACATTTCAAACACCACTAGCATAGTTTGAAGCACAGTTTTATGATGATGATTCTTTCAATTTGCTTTTAAACCTTCTAAAGTATTTGAAGGGCAACATTTGAATTTCACTAGTTAAGACAAAACAGCTAATATTTTCAAATTAGATTTATATAATAAAGAGTCCACTACTTGATTAAATTTACCTCCAAGTGCATAAAGAAATAGATAATATTGTGTTTGAAGCATCAGTGATTACATGTGAGAAGTCGTTTTAGAGAGGGATAGTTTCAAAAATGAAAATATGCATCTTTAAAAGAGGGATAATGGGGAATCCAAAGAAAACAGGACACTTCACCAAGCTACAGATTGCATTAAAATAGAATAGATGTTTACACAGAAAATTTAGAAACACCTGAATAATAATAAAATCAAACAATGTGTATTTTTCAAAACCAAACTAAGTCAAGCCAAGGTTATCTCCTGGGACAGGATAACAATACTACTGGATGAGCTGATTTTGGCCAGGGTAGATTTAATTTTCTTCATAGTGGCTGATTTGGGGCTATGTTCTGGACTTGTGCTGGAAGCAGAGTTGGTAACACAGAGATGTTTTAGTTACTGCTGAGCAGGGCTTACACAGAGTTAAGGCCTTTTCTGCTCCTCACCCCACCCTATAAGCAAGTAGGGTCAGTATGCACAAGGAGTTGGGAGGGGACATAGCTGGGACAGCTGACCCCAGCTGACCCAAGGGACATTCCAGACTATATGGCACCATGCTCAGCATACAAAGCTGAGAGGATAAGAAGGAAGGGAGGATGTTCAGTGATAGTGTTTGTCTTCCCAAGTCACCATTACATGTGATAGAACACCGCTTTCTTGGAGACGGCTGAAAACCTGCCTGCCCATGGGAAGTGCGGAATGAATTCCTTGCTTTGCGTGTGTGTGTAGCTTTTTCTTTCCTTATTAAACTGTCTTTATCTCAACCCTTGTCTTTTCTCATTGTTACCCTTCTGATTCCCAGATCACACTGTGGGGGAATGACCAAGTGGCTGTGTGGTGCTGAGCTGACAGCTGGGGTTAAACCACAACACAGGGAAGAAGAATAAATTTGCAGTATCTTGAGTACAGTAAGAAATTTAATATTTTTCCATTTTAAAATCTCATAGGAAAATAAGGGAAATGTCATCTAGATGAAAAAAAACCATGTAGAGACTGTGTGTGATTTCTTGGAAAGCTCTTCTCAAAGAATAACTATCAGCATCAAGTGGGGATTCTCTTTCAGACCATTTCACTCAGAGATTTCAGGCCAAACTCGTTCAGTGCTTTAATTAAAAAGTATGGACTAAAATGTTTAAAAATGTTGTAGATGAAATCAGGACATGTGAGGGTTACAGAAGTCTGGTAAACAACCTGAGAATCCAGAACTGTCCTATTAAAACATAATCTAAAATTAAAAATAAATTTTTAAAAAAAGTTCAGAGTTCAGGAATTAATTCTTAAAATGTCAAGTGAGGAAAAAAGGACCTGGAAGTTGAAGAGTATTAGAAAAGACTGTGAGTCAACAGTGCAGTCTTGTTGCAAAAGAAGGAAAGGGAAGATCTGTTTTCAAACATTTTGCAGGTTAAGATATGGGGAAGAATTATTTCCTTCTCCATGTTTACAGGGAGAATGCAGCTGAAGCAGTGCCAGTGGATTTCAGTGCCATACTCCAAAACACATATTGGTGCTCTGGAAAGAATAGAGAAGAAAACAGCCAGAAAGAGAAGAGGGCTCAGAACATATTAGTAGTGAAGAAAGACTGCGAAAAATAAGGGTTTCCTTTAGTCTAGGCAGACAAAGACTTGATAGATCTTTTAGGATATGGAAGACTGCTAATAGGAAAAACAATGATCAATTGTTACCAATTGTTCATGTGAAAGAAAGACAAAAAGAACACAGTATAACTTGCAGTAAAGACTATATAGGTCATATATTAATAAAAAAATTTGAGAGGAGAAAGCTTGAACAGAACACCCTTGGAGAGCCTTTTAGCAGAAATTCTAAAAAAAAGTAGCAGATAAAAACCTCTGTAGGAAGCTCTGGTGTATTTGTTCCTTCCCCAGAGCCAGAGGACTGGACGATATAACCTTTGGAATCTATTCCATCCCTGCATTTCTAATTCAATGGCCACATGATGTGCTTTAGTAAGGACCACTTCTGGATTTTTTAAAAGAGTACTCTAAGTGACATAAGGTTAGATAATTTCACCCTTTCACAAAGTAGCATTTTCTACCCCAAAAGGCACCCTTGCTTGCCTTGCACTTACAGATTAAAGTACTATTTAGTACAGCAAAAGACTGAGAAAGTTAACATAAAATGTATTTGGGGTAATTTTCATAAGTGTGCTTACATCAATGATTACAACAAAACCTGACCTGTTTTAAAAGATGCTCCATGAAAAAACTTTCTATCAATAATCCCTAGTCCTTAGAGTATGAATCATTGTGTATCAACCACTAAATAAACCAACAGCTTACAAATTAATTTCTTTTCAGGGACATTAGTGCTAGATGGGATCATTACAGCACTAAATTGCTTCATAAACTTTACCTAATAATGCAACAGACAAACCCACCTTGATATGGCATCTTCACTATATATTTCTGAAGAAGAAATGACTGGATAAAGAATGACATGTCTTGACTATCAGAATACTTGTAGGAACTTATGCCTTTGAATAAATAAGAGGTATGCTTACAGCACTTAAGGCATCAAAGACTGTGTGATTTTCTAGGGAAACAGATTCTAGTTCTGCAAACACAGCACATGGCTATAGCTGAATGACAGCAATTATCTAGTCTGCAGCCTTTGTGGTGTGGGGGACGGGGGCTGGAAGCCAGCTAGAGCTGAGCCAAAGAGACAGATTTATTTGAGATAAACTTTAACCCTACCATGGAGAGAATAATACAACTTTGAATACAGAAAGGCCAAAACTGTGGGCTGAAAATGCATCTTCAAATCCAGGCAATATTGTATGAGCTCTAATTAATGTGAAAATTAAGCAGAATATAGAGAATGTGTGCGTTTGTGATTTGAGAAAAGCGTTGCATTACTTTAATGTATTTTTTTTTCTGAAGCTGAGAAATAGCTTCATGTAAGTAAGCAATGCTTTGGTACAAAAGTGTAGATGGTACGATGGCAGGATATTTATCTCTCAGACATGCAGATACAGATCTGTTAGGGACTGGGAAAGGCAAGACAAGATCACAGGATGTAGATGAAAAGTATCCTTTTTATTGGCAATAAACCTCACTAAAACTAATTTTATGAGCAATTTAGTGTATCAAACTGCAGTTACATTCTATAAGTATGATTTTGCAGAAACAGCATTGAAGGTTTCCTGATTATCATGCCTGAAATATTTTTTATCAAATTTGCTTCACTTCATGAGTTAAAAAGACAGGGCAGAGGCTTCTTCTCAGCAATTTCACCACTCCCTTTCTCCCCTGGATCTGGAATTGTCCTTTTTGCTCATCCAGCACCATCAATGCTGAGATTTCTGCAGCTGGAGCAGATGAGGTGAATCTCTGATAATGGTGGCACAAGGCACACAGGAAACAGCTCACCCCTTCATGGGGGTGACAGCGCTCGGGAGGTGAACAAGAGAAATGAGCTAAAAACTGCCGCCTTCAAACAAAGGTGAACTTTGGGGTATTTTTTCACAGGAAATGACAATTAGGTCAATACAGAAAAATGCTATGGTTAGTGAACAGAGGCTATTCTTTATACTCTTCTGACATCTTCCTCACTCTGCTGAGTAGATTATTTCACAGAGATTATGGCAAAAGATTTTTAATCAGAACTGGAAAGAAAATGAAAATTATTTTCCATCCAAAGTACAAAAATGTTCAGGGGGAAAATATTTTTTTTTCCATGGAATTAGAGTGATGTTTTAATGTGTTTTTGTGGTTTTAGTTTTTGGTTTGGTTTTTGTTTGTCGGGTTTGTTTTTTTTTAATATAACCCAAAAAACCTGTACTTTTCTTAAATTTAGGGTAAACTAATTCTTATTCACAAAAATTCACATTCCAAATATTTGTAATTATCTAAATCGAGTTCTGCCTCCTGATTTTCTTCTGGTTTCTTCCCATCTCATTCCACATTGAATTCAGTTTCACTACAAAGTGTTCACCTGCAGGGGGTCGTCTTTGTTACTGGGACTGTTCTTTGCTTAGAAGATGTAGAACCAATGTCCTGTTCCCAGACAAAAAAAGCAATTTCTAAGTAGTGCATGATTCAGAAGGGCCTGAATACACGTCTCCTGTCCATGGCAGAAGGACATGTGGGTGAATGACCTTTCTTAACCAGTACCCTCCCTTTCAGGAAACAACCAGACTTTTCGGTGTGATTACGAACCAGACTCCTCAAATATACCCAGGGGAATCCTTCCTCTGCTACTTTAGAAAAGAACTCAAATGAACAAGTATAGAAAATGAGAATGAAATACACTTATTTCAAACACTATTTCATGTAAGTTTACAGACAGTTGGTCTAGCTTGTACAGAACCTAGAAGACTAGCAATAACTCATTTTGAATTCAGGAATTATTGTAAGTGATGGGCAGAAGCCAGCATTAGCAAAAGTTGATCTTTTTTCCCTGAATAAACAAGACCAGATGGGCTTAGGTGGAATGCTTTTAAGTTGCTGCATTTTCCCCACAAGCACACCTCTAATTGATGAGGAAATTGCCCCATCCTTCAGAACTGCCTGGCATTTACTACTGCAATAAGCTGTACTTAGGAAAGAAACATTGCTTCAAACTTCTGTATTTTCTCAGGTATATCCCATGATGCAGCCCAGGTTATAAATATGGACAGAAAAAACTATTAAACCACTATAAAAATAATGAATATGAGATCAAATTTAAAGGGCATAGATTCCAATTTTTTTCCTTTTATCAAATTCTCAGGGACTGAAGCTGTCTGGGAAGTATTGTAGAAGAATTTTACAACACTAATTGATTGAGAAATACAATGGCAAATAAAATTCTGTATTAAAAAAAATACAAAGCAGGGCACATGGGAAAAATAACCTTAATTGTGCATACACAATGATAGGCTCTAAATTAGCTATTGCCACTCAGGAATGAGATACAGAAGTCTTTGTGGATAGTTTCCTGAAAACATCGTCTGCATGCTCAAAGGAAAATGATGTTTTAGGAATGATTAGAAAAAAAAAATTGGTTAAGCAGAAACCAGTTTTACACCTGAAAAAAATGTGAGCTATTCCATGTGTCCTGTTTTTCAGAAATATATACGAAGAGAGAATAGTGGCAAGGAGGATTGACATATATTATAAACTATAAGATATGGGAAGACAAAATGAGGTGGCTGAAGGGTGATATTATAACAGTATATAGAGCTATGGATGATATGGCAAGGTAAACCTTTTTTTTTTTTTAATAACCTTTGGGAATTTCCAGGAAATGGTCAATACAAAATAAGGTTTAAAACAAACTAAAACTACTTTCTTAGTATGGGATTATAAATACCACTTGCACAGAATGCTGCTGGACACTGGAGGTAAGTATAAGGCAACAACAGTGGGCAACTCTTTTAACATAAGGACCTCTAGAAAATCTTTGGTTTAGAAGCCTCAAAGCCCTGACTGTCAGGAGGTCAGAGGACTCAGCAAGAAATAACCTCTCCAAGCCCCTTAAAGTTTAAATGAAAAGCTGCTCAGCCCTCATACTCTTCCCTAATAAACCTGTACAGTTAATGTTACACACAGGATACACAACTTATCCTTTCATGGTCATGGCGTCGTATAGCATCCCTTTGATTTCTTCAGGTCATTAATTAGCAAAGAATGATGTTAACATGCAGAACAGTAGAAAGGAGTAGGACTGGTAGATGAACATGTTCAAAGCTAGATGCATTGTACTACAGTTCTTCCAGTATCAAAATAAAACTCTAATGAGAAGTACTATTAAAAATAATTGTCTTCTCTATGCCAGAATTTAGATTAATGAAAAAATAGTAAAAATGAAAACGGCAGGAAAAACATCTCACTAAATGGAAGAAGCTGCTGAAGAAGCCATTCCTGAAAAAGAGTTCTGCTAGTGGAACGAAATTATCTTCTGGTGCACTGCTAATCTATTCAGTACAGCTGGTACCACTTCAAAAGGTGATGTGAGACCATGCCAAAGGGTGGAGTGCAAAAAATTCTACGTAGATGATTTATATTTTATTTACTTTTTAGTGCCTAAAAGTGCTAAGTGCTTCACAAAGGACACAGCCTTGTCCCAGAGTTTACAGTCTAAGGGGTCTATTTGACAGATATGTGAGCTACAGCATTTCATAAGGCAAGAAAGGGCTACGAAAGAACAGGGTGTTGACTCAATTGGTTTTGCCGTCATTTATTTATTGCTGTAGCATTTCCAGTGGCCATACAGTGAAAGCTGCAAACGAAAATTGTATTTGAAGCAAGACTAATCTAAATTACAGAATCCCTTTTTGGGATGGATCTCCATGCCCAGATGGTTGTGCCATAGGGAGCCATTGTGGAGCAGACATTTGCCTACTCTGAAAGCACTCATTAGGAGCCCTGGCAAACAGGCCAGGGGCAGGGTGTTGTCTGTTTTAAAGCTGTCACTGCCTCTGTGCACCTGGAACCTGCTGGGAAGGCGTGATGGTGGATCTTTATTTTTGTGTCTTTTGCTAGTGAAATTGTCCTTCTCCTTTCCTCCTCTATGTGCTCCTAATTGCCACAACCTATCCTTGACATTTGGCATGGCTTTGCTTTCCCCCTTTTTCACTCAAGACCTCTTCTCCCTCGCAGTTACATGTCTCCAGACACATAATAGCATGCCCTCTTAATAGAAGGTGTAGCTGGGATTTGTATTTTTGATGCAAGAACATGTAAATATGAATCCAAGTTGTTACTTCAGCATGTGGATATTTACCTACTACATATGCAACACAAACACTGTCCATACTGCCAAATGTCTGTCTCCTCCATATCCTGCTTTTCCTCTGGGATTCCCATAAGATGAATTCCTCTGGGCTCTTCTCTGCAGTTTTACCCCTCCCAGCTAACATACAGCCTTCATCTCGTCTTAGTAAATCTTGTATTATTTCAGTTCCTGCAGGGTCTTTTCATACTGACGTTTTGTTCAAGCACAAGACTGATCTGATCAAGAAAATAGCCAAAGGTTTCCAAACCTTGCCAGAGGGGGAAAAAAATCATATTCATGCATCCTCTGCAGCAGAAGTCATTCATGTGCTGCAGCAGAGAGTCAGCTTCAGCTGATTCTCCACAGAGTGAGTCTTCTCTCTAGTGGTGGCCTCCAGCCACGGCCAACAGGAGCTGTTTGTGCCCTAAGGCAGAGCAAGCCTCCATCACCAACAGTCAGCACTCCCTAGCCAGACCCTCTCTAGTCTATCACTTTCATAAAACCGATGCATTCAACAGAAATTCCTTCAATATTCCTTCAATTTCTGAATTTCTCAAATATTTCCTTGTGGAACTCCGAGATTTGTCCTTCGTTCCCTTAATCACCAACCACAACCTTCACAGTCTGCCTGAGGGGAACTAAGGGAATCCTGGGACCTCATTCCAGAAACGGCTTCATACAGCGCCTCCCCAGCTGCCACCAGGAACACACACAGGCTCTCCCTCCTGGTCTCCTCTTGCTTGCCAGGGCACAGCTATGTTGGTTTATGTGCCAAGGCTGGGGTGGGAGGGTGTGCTGCAGGGGTGGCCTCTGTCACAAGACACCACAAGGCCCCCAAAGGATACAGTTTCACCCAGCTCCAAAACAGACCCATCACTGCCCAAATCCGAGGCCATCAGTGATGCTGGTGGCATCTCAGGGATAACCTTTAAGAAAGGGGCAAAAACTACTGCACAGCAGCTGCATGAGAAAAGAGTGAGAAAAATGGGGAAGAAACAGCCCTGTGGACACCAAAGCCAGTGTAGAAAGAGTGGGAGGAGGTGCTCCAGGCACCGCAGCAGCCTGTCGTGTCAAGACCATGACAGTGTAGATGTCAGCACTGCAGCCACCCTGTGGAATACTCTAGGCTGAAGCAGGTGGAGGTGCCTCAAGGAAGCTGCAGCCCACAGAGGGCTCATACGGGAGAAGGTTTTCCATCAGGAACTCCATCCCATGGAGAGCCTCCACTGGAACACTGTTCCTGGAGAACTGTTCCCAGTGGGAAGGACCCACCCTAGTGCACAGAAAAAGCATGAGAAAAAAGGACTAGCAAAGTGTTACGGACTAAGCAGAACCCCCATTTCCATCCCTCTGTACTTCCCAGGACAAGGATGGAGAAAAGTCATGAAAGGAGCAGTGAAGTCAAACCTGGTAAGAGGTGTGCATTGGGGGGGCTTGTAGTTTTGTCCTTGTTTCTTACCATCCTGTTCTATTCCTCACTGGCAATAAATTAAATTAACTGTACACAACTTGAGTCTGTTTTGCCTGTGATAGTAACTGGTGAGTGGTCAATTACTATGAGTGGCCAGTTACTGGGGGGGAGGGGTTGGATGGGTCATCTTTACCATGACCCATCAGCTTTTTCACCTTATTTTACACCCCCTCCTCTTTTGGGAATGGAAGAGCAGCATCATGGGCCTTTGGCAACCAAAGTTAACCCACCAGAGCGGAAGTGAGTCTAAAATCTTATCTCACCTTTCCTGTCCTCCAGCCTTAATCTTGATTACCTCCCTGTTACCTTTCCTGTTCCAGGTCTTTTGTAAGATAAACATTGTGGTCAATTACTTGACCATCTCCCATTCACTTCTCAAAACTTACTGAAATGGGATTTTTCCCCTTTGATACTGCAATTCTTTTTCTTTCCCCTTGTGTCTTTTAAACAAAATTGCTATAGGATGACCTCATCTCCTTTCTTTTTTCTGCTTTCCACAGCTGCAAAAATGATCCTGAGCTGTCTGAGCAAGGGAGTGTCAAGTGGAGGACAGGATTATTTCCAGGAATAGCACCGAGTGATACATTACAGGAACAGTGGGTTCGTCTCTGACAGTCAACATTAGAAACCTAAGCTAGAAAAATGCAGGTTTTAACAAATGAGAGTAGATATCAACTTGAACAACTTACCCAGGGAAGTGATGGATTTCCTGTCTCTTGAAGTCTTTAGATCAAGATTGGATGTTTCTCTAAAATGTATGTTCCAACTCCAACAGAAACTACAGATTTGATGTAGGAACCACTGGCTGAGACTCTTGGTCAGATCAAGTTAGACCACTGAATGTTCCTTGTGCACTCTCAAACTAAATTTAAATTCACATACTACCATTGTGTTTGAAAAAGACCAAAGTATATTCCTCAGCTCTGTTAGCAGGCAGTAACTTGTTGATCCACTATAATAGATATATGTCTAAAATCCTAACATTTAATTCTCACTTGGCATGAATTCACATGCGTACGTGCCAGCAAATTAACTAAATATTTTACCTGTTTCCAAGTTCACTTGCTGCTAGTGGCGAAGAAACAGCCAGCCATAGAAATATTACCTCATTTTCGTTGTCTTTTATTTGGGTTCACAAAGTCAAGAAGTTAAATTATGAAGAATGGAGGAAAAGATGAACCAAATTTTGGGGAGAATTCAGGGAAGCAAAGGAGGCAAAGCAAGGAAGAATAAAATCAAGCAAGAGCAATAGCAGAGGGCACAAAAAGACATGGGTAAATAATGTGAAAAACAAGCCTGCCAATTCAGAGGGAAGACTAGAAAACGTGAAGGGAAAGTAAACAGAAGTAGAAGATTTACTGAAACATAAAGGAATGAGTATTCTGAAATGCAGGTTAAGTCTGTTTGCCACTGATCTGCAAAGAAATCTTTCAGAAATATCAGAAACTCCACACTTTCCCAAACACATGCACACACAGAGTCATGCACACAACTGCACACATCCATGCTAAGTCTGTCTGTCTGTCCATCCATCTCTGCTTTCAACGTTCTCTGCTTACTCTCCTGAATATGTGGTAGATGCTAAGGAGCTCACAGTCATTCTTCACAAATCACTGTCACCCTCTGCAGCAATTAGAGGGGTTGTCTGTCAGCCTGCAACAGGAGAGTTTGGGGATACAAGGTGCAGTAAAAAACTAAGTAAACTTGAGTGAAAGGAGGCAAAACTCTGATCTTGGAGCAAATGTGTGTGTTTCAAAGCAGACCCACGAAGTTCACCTTAAAAATCAATGTTCTTTCATATTGCCAGTTAATGTTTTAATATTATGCTATTGCAGCTTCAGTCATTCCCTGTGACTGATAGAAATACCTTGTAAAGCCACATGTGAAACTAAAGCTCCCTTCTCTGACACACAGCTATTGTTGGATGATTTCATTACCTATCATTTATTATATATATCTTTTAATTATTAACTACAATAGACCCAGACTTCTGGCAGCTCCTCTGGGAAACTTCCAAGGCTTGAAAAGAAAAATTCAAAGGCACCAAAAGAAGACTAGGCACTAAAAGAGCCCTATTATGTTTTTCCCACTTAAAAATATTAAGAAAGGGGAAAAAAAACCCGAAAAATGGGGGAAAATGGAAAAAAGAAAATGGGGTGGGGGGGAAGATAGCGGAAAGGAGGCGGCACAGCAGCAGTGAAGTTTTCCGTTCCATTCGCTCTCACCCCCTTTGCCATGAGTGCCACAGCGCTGAGCGCTTCCCTGCTCTGCCGCCGCTGCGCTCCATCCAGCGCCGCAAAGCCCGGCGGCGCGGAGGGTCCCGCTGCTCCCGCGCCGAGCGGAGCGGAGCGGAGCGCCCCCCGGCAATGGGGGAACACGCCTGCCCAGCTCCGCAGCCGCTCCGCACACGCACATCCGCCCAGCCGCCTTCATTAATAATAACTGGTCCTTAATAGCAGCAGCCCAGCGATGCGCTGCAGCGGCCGAGCCTCCCGCGCCCCGCGGGGCGCTGACCTTGCCTGGCCCCCCCGCCCTACGCCCGCGGCACAAACTTCNATGTCCGCCCGCGCCGCGCCTCCGCCAGACGCTGCCCCCCGCCGCCAAACTCACCACCATCTTCTGCATGTGCAACACTCACAGCCGGACACACTCCGCTCCCCGGCGATGGAGACTGCGGGAAAAATCCGCCGCGGCGGCATGGCTTGCTGAGGCGCCAGCCGGGAGGGAGGCAGAGCGCGAGCGGGAGAGGATAGCGAGCAAATACTAAAGCAAAAATCACAAAAAAAAAAAAAAAATAAAGAAAAAGGAGGAAACCTCTCTTTTTCTCCCCCTTCTTTTTTTTTTTTAATTTTTTTTTTTTTTATTCTTGGTTTTGTGTGCATCCTCCTCGCCCTCGATGCCTCTCTGAGCAGCATCCAGCGAGCGAGCGGGAGAAGGCGAGACAGAGAGGCAGAAGAGAAGATGAGGATAATTTGCAGACAGCTTGTCTTGTTGTTTTCTGGCTTTTGGGGACTAGCAATGGGAGCTTTTCCTAGCAGCGTGCAAATAGGTAAGCGCTGCACTGGGCTGCGTGCGTGTGTCCAGGGCTTCAGTGCTTTGCGAAGTGAGTTGGAAAGGAGGCTCTGACAGAAGCTTTTGCAGATTTCTCCTCCAGCACCATCCCATTTCCATGCCTTCACGAACCATCCGCGTGTTTCTGTGTATGTGCCTCCGTGTGTCTGTGTGTGTAAATATTTCTGAGTGCGTTCGCGTGCGGGAGGGAGGATGCTCATCTTTTGCAGAACTCCTGCCAGCTCCGGGTGTGTGATATCGGCAGGGCAGGAAGGGGCTCGGGGCTGATGCCCCTTGGCTGCTTCAGCCCCGTCCGGCTCCCTTTGCTTTTGCCTGGATCCCGAAGGGATGGCGAGTCCTGGGCACCGGAGGTTGCGGTAGCCTGCAGGGATGGGGGCTAAAAGGCAACGTCGTCCTTCGTTCCTCTCTGTAGTTGGAAAGTTCGGGGTTTTGTAGGTATCTCCCTGTAGTCCTGTGCCTCATCCTCACCCCTTTTCCATCGCCTCCTGCTTCCCTCGTTTCGGACGTGTTTCGGATGGGACGCAGCTATCTGAATTCTTTCCAGCTCAGCTCCATCACTGCATCATTTCTTGTGGACTTGTAAAGATGCTGCTAATAAGGCTGAGCTGCTCTTTGCTTGCACATGGCTGCAGAGGAGCAACGTTCATTATATTCCTCTAAAGAGCAGATTATCCTACACCGAGTTGGCGTTTCTTTTTTTTTAATCCAGAAAGCATCGTTCCGCTTAATCAGCCCGCCACTTAATGTGAGAGGCTGTTGAGCAGCTGATTTACCAGTGTGTTCGGTATCAGGGAGATGGAGGCTAAACACTTTAAAAGGTCACTGTAATCATGACAAATCTGGGTATTTATGTATGAAGACCTGAAAAGCGAGAAGTCAGAAAAGAAGCATGAATGCATCAGGGAGGTGAAAATCGATTGAGGACAGTGATTTAAAGGCAGTGGTTGTGATTACGAATACGATTAGTTCCTTATCCATTAAAGTCTTAGGACTTGCCTTACTGTGCAGCTTTGGGAGAGGCAATTGCTTGGTCTTACAAGACAGTAAGTAGCTCGTAAATGATTTACCCAGCTTCTTTTGCTTTTTCTTTTTTTCTTTTTTTCTGTTTTTTGCAGGTGGTCTCTTCATCAGGAACACTGATCAGGAATACACTGCTTTTCGATTAGCAATCTTTCTTCATAACACCAGCCCCAATGCATCCGAAGCACCTTTTAATCTGGTTCCTCATGTAGACAACATTGAAACAGCTAACAGCTTCGCTGTAACAAATGCCTGTAAGTAAACATGCCACTTATGCATAAATTGCAGTGGAGTGGAAAGAGCAGGAAACCACATTGTTATCTTGCATTGTAAATACATCAGGAAGTCTGTCTTTGGTACAGATACCCTTTACAGAAGAGCAGAAGGGGCAGCAGTCCATGTTAGTTCCTAACTGGAGCAAAAGCCCCTCTCCTGCCTTCTGCTGACTAACCTGATGTGACATTTACTTTAGCGTTATTACAGTAGTTTCTTGCTTCCCGGTTTCTATGGAGATGAATTTTGTTGTTGTAAAGAAAAATTATGAATGTCTCAGTAAGTCCATAGACCCCACAGTTACTCTTGTTTGCTTCTGTGCATGCTGTGCCTTGCGTGTATTTGAAAAGATATGATAATGTTTGTGTTCACAAATGCTTTTCTAATGGCTGGAAAGGAGACAGGGAAGCAGTGGTGTGCAGGATGATATATCTGAGTTGCTTGACGCTGCAGTTGATCTGGTGATGTCACTTGAGGCAGCCCTGCTCTTATATTCTAGGTTGTAAATGTCTCTTACCATTTCGTAATGCATACATCCTGTGGATGTGTCTCTATGCATCCATACATGGGTGCCAAATCAAGTTAGCACCTGATCTACTTGATTTCACAGACCACCTCAACTGGAACAAATAGTCTCTTCCTACTATATATTTTATAAACACACGCAGACCCCCCCCACATACACACAGATGCACATACACAATGAGAAGAAGACAGAGCAAGAAATGCCCTTATAACAAATGAGATAACATTGCCTTTATTTATTTAATTTTTTTTTAAAAGCAAAGTATAATTAGCTGAACTTGCTACATTTCAGTCATCTCAAGGTCTTTACCAGTGGTTAAAACACGTGCTAGATACGCCTAACCTCTGAGAGGGGCAAAGCATTATTTTTATTTATTTTCATGTATGTCTGGCTTCTTAAAAGGAATTCATGTTATTATGTAAGACAGTGGTATACAGTGGGAAAGCTGAGGACTGTAGTAGCATTACTACTTTGATGTTCATATTTCAAGACTCTATAGGTTTTCCTCTGTGGCTCTTAAGTTTTTGAATCCCTCCTCTTCATTCAAGAGTGAATTGCCTCTGGAAGTAGATGCACTAAGCAACATTGCTGAGCGAGTTTAAAATAGAAACATACTGGAGAATGTCTTAGTGTTCATCGTGCCTTTAAAGTACGTGCTGTGTTTCTCCTCACTTTCTCACTGCCATCTCTGTGGCATCTTTTAATATGTAAACATACAATATGCTGTGCAGTTCTCATGAATAATTTATTGCATGATTGCTAAATTTATTTCTTCGAGTCTTTGCTACTTCACGTTTCGGATGACCTTGCCACCTTATTTAAGAGGAAAAGCTTCTGAGCTGACAAAATGGCTCCATTCATTTTATGCAGGAAAGACTGATGTCCCATAAAGTGTGAATTCTAAATTAAGCAACATATTAGTTGTGTTTAGCGGGGAAATCACTATCAAATTCCATAAGGTAAAAACATTTTAAAAGAAGCTTTGAAACTGGAAGGAATCAGATTTATGCAGGTGTAGTTCATTGAGAAAATATTACAATTCATGCCAACTTTTGCAAGCACTGATATTTATTCCATGAGACCAATGACACAGTACCTTTTTTTAACTTATATTTTCAGTAAAGGAGGATGGGACTAAAATTTTTGTATATTAAAATCAATAATTTTAGGTTAAGCCAATTACTTCAGATTCTGCCTATACATCTAATTCTGACAATTTCTGAGGCTGTTGTTACTTTTTGGATTAAGGATATTGGTCAGTATTTCCATTTGAATGCTAATGAATTAATTCTGATTTGCACAAATTTAAAATTGTCTAAAATTGCACCACTTTCTTGTGCATCTTAAATTCAAAAAGTGTTTGCCCAAAACTTCGCTCATTTAGAGTATTTGCAGCAGATTCTTCTCTCATTCCAGCCACCTTATGTTATTTTTGCCTTACATCTAAATGAGGAACACCTCTCCCATTATGTTTGCTGTCATTTATAGGAATAGTGATTCATAACCTGATCTTTTTTCCCCCCTTTAAGCTGAATCCAGTTTCGGTTCCAAAGAGTTTGGCGGCTTTAGAAATGATTAATCCTTGTTGTTTAGGGGCATGCAGAGAAGAAAGAGAAAAGTAAATGTATATGCTTATGTGTATGTAGGCTCATATAATTCTGCACATGTCTATACTAAATAGAAGTAATCCTAAAGGCCTTATTTATGTTTCTACTTGCCACTTAAAGCCATACGTGTTTTTGCATTAGTCCAAGTTTGTATTTATTTCATGTTGAGCCAAGAATCTATTTCTTCTTTTTAAAAGCATTTTTATATTGAAGAATATTTTTTAAACAACAAATTCTCCTAATGAAATGTAGGCAAACTGACTGACAACTGAATGAACATAGCTCATGTTCCTTAAGCTAAATATGAGCAGAATCGTGCAAAAATCAATTGTCTGATAGCTGGAGGACACTGGCTTCCATGTGATTGAATTTGCTGGCTTGACAGAGGCTTCTAAAGCGCAGATGTGTGAGTTTTTCTAACCTAATTAAAGAAATCCCCACCATCAGCTCTGAATTAAGTGATTTCATGGCAATATGAAATGAAAACTCTTTGCTGAACCGCCCTGAAACGCTGGCTTTGGACCTTGCTATTTGTGTAGAAATTACTCAGAGCACATGTCCCCAAATATACAGTACAAAAGACTTAGAGCTGCTGGACCGAGATAAATATTCATGTGAGTTCAAGCATAAAGCTCTGAGACATTACCAGATCCCTCTCTTCCTGTTTCCATTTGCTGCAGAGGTTACTTGTGAAGATTCAGGGCCCGACCCCTTGCATGTGTTAGCAACAGTAGGCAGATCATTCCAAAGGATTATGGACGGCATGCTAGCAGGTAACTCACTGCAACATTGGAAAAACTTTAATGTTCTTTTTCTTTTCAGTAGGTAAATAACATACATGAAAATGTTCACCCAGGAGTACTTTTGGAACTGGAATAATTTTGTGTGTTCACTGTCATACTTAATTTCCAATGGTTATTTATGCATATTTGTTTTCTTCAAACAGGCCGAGAACATTGGTATTTTTAATGTAAATCATGAATGCGTATGAAACAGGTTGCTTTAGCAGATGGAATCTGTTGTGAGTTAGCAATATAGATCTTATCTATATCACTTTGGAGATTTCAGTCCTTTTTCTTTTCCCTTTGCCTTTGCGTGTTTTATTTGAACTCTGTTCATTTCTTTTGCACTACATACATTATTCAGAGAATCCCTCTTACTGACAGAGCTGAAATTATTCCAAAACATGAATAGTACAAGATTCTTACTCATCAGAACACAATACACCAGAGCTGAAACATTTGTCTATTGGCATACATTGGTTTGCTCCTTATAAGCAGGAAATTCTGCTTGTGATTAGAAATCTACCTACATTCACTTTGATTTCAGATGTTGGAGCAATACACCGATTTTTGGAGAGGATTGTATATATTTTTCTTTAGCTGAATGCAAAATGATTTTCTGTCCTCTGCACAATCTATATTGTACATTAGTATATCTCAGCAGCGCAGTCAACGTTAAACATGCTTGAATGCTTATGAAAGATAGTGCTGTAATTTGACACTGTTTGCCTTTCAGTTCTTCTTTTGTGATTGAGAATTTTTCTGTTGAAGTTTCAAAAATCCTTAATCTATAGGAGTCTGCAGTTCTTGTACAGAATTAGGCTGAAGGGGAAGAAGAGAGATTGGTTCAAGTCTTTCAGTAGTGTTTCATGCTAAAAGTGAAGCTTTTCTCTTTGAGTCTGTTTGACTTCATGTGTATTCTGAGGTGAATATATACCTAATAAGTGTAATTTAGGGCAAACCGGACAGTACTTTCCTCTTTTGCACAGTTCCGTTCTTACTAAATTTTAATTCCAGTAGATGCAACCCCCCCAAGTCATAACTTGGTTTATTATGTGTCACATGAATGAGAAGAAAGGCCCACTGGAATTAAAAAATTTGAGTCTTCAAATAACTTTTCTCTTTCTCCAAGAGTTATTATCTTTGACTCTTGTGCTCTCTACATTTATGTGGGGTTGACGACCTGAAACTGGAGGGTCTGATTCTGCCTCACCAGTGGGAATGCAGTTTCTGGGCAAGATCTGCTGAGGTCAGAGGCAGCCCTGAGGACAGACAGGAACCTCTCTCATCACCCACACCCTCTCTGTGTGTCTGTCTCTAGGTTTGTGCATGCTAGTGCAGGGAGAGGCAATGTCATTTTGGAGTTAACTTTCTGCTGAGACCTCCAGAAAGCTGAGGAAATCAACTCACAGTAGTTGATTTGCCCCTACAGTAGTAGTATTGCCCTTATATTGTGACTACTTGTCATTTTACCTAGAGCAGTTTCAACTTTGATTTATTCAGCTGCATCATAATGGGATTTTCATTAAATTTGGTTATTAATTCTGCTTTATAATTACAACTCAATTTAGTAATAGAAGCATAACCTTGGTTGAATAATCAGTGTCATTTAAAACCATGGTGTTCTTTATTTAGAAAGTGAGGTTTCATACAGCTGAATGGTATTTTGCTATCAAGAGCAGTGCAGTATTCCCAAGGATGCAGTTTGGAGTGTGTTGGGAGTTACCATACAGTCAGGTTTTAACTGCAAAAGCAAATAGTGTACCAGTTGGCTAGAAGAAGGGAACTGGATCAAATGTTACCCTTCTAAAATAGGTTCCATTACAATCTTTTGAAATGAGTGTTTTGCTTTAATTCATGAAGTTTATCTCAAGCTAGACTAAAATTATTGAAAACAGTTTGTCTTAACATTTTTTTTATTAGCACTTGCTGATGGAATCAAAGAAGGTGTGTGAACTTGGGTGTCATCTGTCATAAGTAGTATTCTGTATATTTTTAAGGGATAAGAACATCAATATTCAAAGAGTTTCGTAGCTCTAAATGCGATATTTGTAAATAGCCATACAGCAGAGAGAAGATCAACTGTCAATACTTCCAGTCAATCAGAGTCTGGTTTTAATTTTCAAGGTTATTGTTGGGAAATAAAATGATGTGCCTTCGCTGGCATACAGTCAGATTTCTGCTCTGAAAATCCAGAACACTCATTTCCGTGGCTTTCAACAAGACTTCTGTCCTAGCATGTTACTGGACTGACTAAAACTCCAAACTAAAAAGCTTTATAGTAGCCTATAGAAATAATTTAATGTTCATTTCTGAGGGTTAATAGTAAAGATTGTGTTCCTTCATTCCTTCTGCAGAAGCCAATGCAGTGCAGTACTTCTTGGGTAGGACAAAGCACTTTAACAAGTAAATTAAATTGATTAACTTCAGTTTTATCATTGTAATCTAAGTTTGTATGCTAGTCAAAATAACTCATGCATTTCATTTTTAGAACTTGATTGTTTTGAGACTTGCTTGTTCATGAGAGAGGAAAACGTCTGCTTTGATTTCCTAATGATTTTAGATTCTACTATGAATTGTACAATTTCAGATTGTGATCAGGTGAAGTTCTTTGGATTTAAACATGTTGGACCAAATAATCATTTCTCATAGTTCCTATTCCCTTAAATATGACTGATTTAAGGGTATGAAATCTGTGCTAGTGCAATAGTGAAGATGTCCATATGATTGTACCAGTGTAATTAAAACAAGAAATTGGCCTCTTCTCTGGATTTTTGTTCCTGTGGGTACTTAGCTTGAGGCAAAGATTTTGGACTAGCACAGCACCAAGTCTGCTTTTGCAGCTGAGGTGGGCATACCGAAGTTATGTGATAGGACACAAGGTCAAACTGGATAATTTATTCCTGTGCAAATCAAGAATTGTTCTGAATTTTGGAAAATAAAGTTACTCAGAAGTATCTGATCACAGTGTCTTGTTTGGAAATTTTGGCATTGCTTTACTTTTAATAATTTTTTCAGAAGTTTTATCTTCTTCTGTCTAGTTTGGGTTCTTACACAGTTTTTGGTTTTTATTATTGTTTTGAAAGATCTTACTGGCTTTCATCAGTGTTGATACGGATTCAGTTGTTTGTCAATGCAGTTACATTTTGAGTACTCTCAAAAATTCTATATTCGTGATGTGTGCTTTCAGGCACCCAAGTTCAAATAGGAAGGCTAACCCTACATTTTGGCACTCAGAGACATTCTAGTATTTTCCAGAGTCCTTAGCAGCACCTGCCTTCCTATTGGGAACTGCTTCTGCTGAGCACTTGGGAAAAGCTGTCCTCCTCTGTGCAATAACACATGGGGCAATTGTCTGCTCTCAGCAGTGCTACTTCCTTTTTGAGGACTCTTGTTTCTTCCCTACTCTTTTCCCATAGTCCAGATGAAGTCTGCCTGACATGTAAAGAAAATTGCAGCTATTGAGTTTCTGGTTGCTTCTGGTAAGAAGATGGAACCAGAGTGACACATATCCTTCACCCTCATCCTGAAAATACACTGGAAAGATCCAGCTCATCCTTCCTCTTCACCAGTTCCTCCAAAGCTGGCTGTAGACAGGTTTTGAGTTGGACTCAAGTGGGAGTAGCAGGATACTTACAACAAAGCTACTGTAACAGCTGGATTTTGACCAGCTATGCTAACATTAACAAATTCCACTACAAACACCGGCCCTTGTCCTGCAGCTTTTTTCCCCCCAGACAGAGCTGTTTGTGATTCAAGTAGGGGCTCTACATGAGCAGTGATTGCAGATTAGAACCTCTTACAAAGAAGGAATAGTAGGAATCCACATTTTTGGCAAGGTGAATAAGTTCTCATTTTTCATCTCATAGTTCAAATTTTTGAAAGTAATAAATTGCTTAACTCCTATTATTTTTAAAAACCAAAATGTTTAGGAAATTGGACTCCTGGTACATAATTGCCAGTTTACCGATAAAGTGGGTTGGGCTACTGTTTTCTTGTGTTCCACAGGCTATTTCAATGTTGTATTTATACGCAGCAATTGTTCTTGAAACATGCAGGCTTGTGCAGTACCTTTCACTATATTCATGGCCAACATGCAGATGTTTTTTCCTGTAAATACAAATACAGCCCAAAAGAAAGAAAAAGTACTCACACTTTTCACTAGCTTATTTATTAGATTATTTTTGGGGAAAGTCTTTAAACACATTTTGAAGACATACTGAAATACGTAATTATTTAACTACTCGTAACAACTCTTCCGTTTCTCACTTTCAGACCCTCTGTGGCGTAGCTCTTGTGCCATTTCTCCATGCACACTCTCACAGTTGCTTCTATGATGGTGTATTTTCATAGTAAACCTTTAAACCCAGAACACTGGAACTTCATTTTTATTTGCACATCTTCTTTTCCTGTAGTTCAGCTATACCTAGTGAATATCCATCAAATTGGTTTAGGAAAGTTCCCAGGTAGAGAGAGTTAATTGCTGAAAAGAATTGAGACTTTTATGCTTTTCTTGCCACAGTTTTCAAGGATATGGAATTTACATTTTCACATTGTGGTGTAGAAGGTGATGCATGTGTTAGTATTAGATATTGTTAAGCAGAATAGTTAGGGATTATAAAAAATACTCTGGTTTTGTTAATTTCTTCCTCAGATATGCATTACGCTTCATTGTTGATGATCTCCAAGGTTCCCTTCCAACTCAGATCATCTATGATTTCTTTGTGTTACAGTTTTCACTGATATCACAATGTCAGGGTCAGATCTGTTTTCCCAGTAGGTAATGTGGTTCATGTAATACATGTTCAAGGTAGAAAGAGGGGAAAGAGAGGAAATTCTTGTAGAGCAAAGAAAGTGCGAAATGTAGAATATTATTTGTCCCCAGTAGCTTCCTGTTCTACTTCAATATTCCTGATGTACAGTTGAAGTGTTTCACGCTACTAGTTAATGTGAGATATGGATCTGGATGATACTTTGTTAAGGTCTGGAAGACATTGAGTATAAGGAAGAAAGATTTTATCAAGCACAGATATATTCATTTAGAATTCAGAAGAAAAAGCTGTAATATTTTTTAAATCGTGTGTTCCTATCAATACACTGAACTATTTCCTCAGCTAAGCTGATGGCGGGAAAAAAGAAGATTTTACAGACCCTCAGTCTCAGCAGAGTAGTCTAGGATATTTGAGTGATTTCCTCCAGGTTTTCTGTGTGGATGTGTCCTGGAGAGGTTTGCTAATAAGGGTCTTCAGCCTTGGTAATTTCCATTCATTTAAACTGTGGAGTGTTTTAAGAGTAGACGTTTCAAAAACACTGCAGCTGGGAGGAAAATTTCCTTTAGAAATCAATAGTCATGGGCTCTTGGCTGACTCAGGAGTTTTTCTCACTTCTCCAAGTAGAAAGGACAAGCCAAGTAAAAAGCTGGCTTTTGGGGCTGTTTGCACACCCTGTTAACACTGTCTATGTATATAGTGTTTGTGTGACCTCAAGCACAGGTTTGGTCAGGGGCTTTCCTTTGTCAGGTCCTTTTTAAAAAAAATTTTTGTCTTTGTTCAGTGCTTCTCTTGGGTGGTAAAAGCAGCAGAAAAATATTGTGATATGTTATTATATAGATAATAATTAGAGTTGCTGTCGGGAGGCACAAGCAAAGGTCCAAGGAAGAGAGCATAAGAGGTGTGTTGGGAGGACCTCCATTGGAATCTGTTCCAGGATTACAGATGTCCCATGAAAGTGTGTGTCTGGAACCTCAGGAGTAGTGCCATATGGAAGTGATCCAAGTTACAAGTCCTTACAGATGATGTAGGAAAGATGTGAAAGCAGTCTAGGGGAGGAAATGTTGTCTGCTGGCTTTATTGCTTCAATGAAGAAAAAGTAAAGGCCACCAAAATAGGTGAGAGAGTGGATAGCATGTAATAATGCTCACAGATTATTGTATTCTAAGGCTAGATGAGACCATTTTGATCACCCAGTCAGACTGTTAAGGTGCTTGTCAGCCAGCCTCAATACCTTTATACATACCTTAATGTTTCCAAATAAATCCAGTGTTGACTTGAAGACTGAAAAAAAAGTCACAGGTAAATTGTCATGTCATCAACACATCATTGGGATATGTCACCCAGTGTTTTTATCTGTGTTGTACGTGGGAGCCATACAGAGTAGGCAAGAAAAAAAATGTCTACTGGGCTTATTGTTGGTCTTTACCTTAGAGAGATACCATAAGCAGCATGATTTTCTTCCAGTTGTGCAGCTCCCAGAGCCCCTGAGGTTTGTTCTGGATGGTTGGTACTGTGTCTTGCCTGCACAGAAGGGTGTGTGGGACACCCTTATTAGCAGGGCTTAGGCTATGGCAAGACATGTAAGGACTTACTGGGGCCTTTTTCAAGTTCCCCTGAAAAGTACTTAGGATGGACACAAATGGTGCAGATTTTTCCCTCTCATAAGACAAAAATATCTCTAAACTCTATAGCAGGGACTGTGGCTTGAAGCAACAGTAATGTCAGCTTGGTAAATTTGTTCCAAGACCATTAAGTACATTTTTGCTAACAAATGTATGCTAATCCCCATTATTTGTATTCACAGACTCGTCTACCTACAAATACAACTTAATGGTCATATATGTTACACATATTCCCCCTTCTATGAGCCACAGAGGATGTGAATCTATTACTGCTTTCACCTGGAGGCTTTGGGCTGTTAGCTTAAGATATCAAGAGTTATGAATTTAGCTTTGGAAATCCCTAGTTTCACCTGCTTTGTTTGTCGGAGGAGATTGCAGACTGAACACAAACATGATGATGAATGAGATTTAAAATACAAGAATATTTGCAGAAAGCAAGAGACTGAATAAAGGAATACAAGAAGTGCTCCCATAGCTGTCTTTGATGATCTGTTGCACTATCCTGAAAACCAAATGTATACGGAAAGAGTAAAAAAGGACAAACGCTTTCTTTCCTTAAGCTATAAGTCACTGAAACAGGGACAAATAGTAAAAGAAGACCTCAACAATTAATTATTGTTATACTAATAGCTGTATTTTCAATGTCCTGCTTACTGCCACTCCACCCATTAAATTCTACACTTAAATGATTTATTACTCAGTTATTAAAATCAGCTGGAAAATTGAAAGGTGTTTTCAGATAACTCAGAAAGAGAACAGGCACGGTTAATGCAAATGTATGTGTGCAGCAGATCATCAACAAGGCTTTGGAAGGCACTGTGTGAGATGATTTGGAGCCCAGGTGGGAGGTGGGTCTGCCCTGGTTCTCCAGGCGCCTTTGTGGACTCAGAAATGAGAGATTACCTGGAGTAAGGACTTCATAATGAGTTTGAGATCTTGCACCTGAAGTTGCTCTTCACCCTCCATCGACCCTCAGCTGGGAGGGAGAAGGGGTTTAAGATACATGAGGAGCTGTGTATTAAAGAAACACCATTATTCGATGTTGGGGAAAGATGTTTCAGAGAGCAGTGAAAGGACTGACATGAAGCACTGCTTGCTGCATGACGAATTTTCTGCTTCTGAAAACAGCAGGAAGATGTGACTGGTGCTTCTGAACCAGGGATTATAGCTGGTGTGAGCTGACATGACTTTAAAAGAACTTTAGGGTGAACATGTGGTTGTGCCAAGCTGAAAACTTAGTGCAGAGGAGGAAGTAACACCTAGTGCAGATGTCCAGTGAAGCACAGGAGGAGTTAAAAGGTACAGAAGAGTGTAAGACTAAAAAACACTGTTCCAAGAGACACAGGGAAGATTCTGTTCTCTTCCATCATCTCTCTTCCTCTCCCTGGTTTTGTTTGTTACATGCCTCAGCTTTGCATGACGAAATGGGAAGAGTATTCAAGAAGCACCACCAGTGGAAGCAGTTGACGGTGCTTCCCAAGCTCTGCGCCGCTGAAGAGGATCCCAGCATCCCAGAAGCAAAGTCATAATGTCCCAATCCTACCCCACAGCTAGGGACAGGCTGCTGTGGCTTCTTGGGTTCAGCACCAGAAGCCACAGCAGCTTATTAGCTGCTGTAATGTATTGATTGCAGATAACTGTCATCTTAACTTCTGCAGGGAAAGGAAGGAAGGGGAAAGAGCATAAAACATTTGCTTCTTGGTTACAAGCAGAAAAGAAATTACGTCCGTATATGACCTGACAAAAACTGCCGGTTCCCATCTCTGTCTTACTCCCTCCAGTCTGATTTGGACTCCATCATTGTCAACACTTCAATATTTTGAAGGAATGGTAGTGCTGTACCACAAAAAGCAGTTCATGGAGATGAGTTGGATTGCTTCCCTCCATTCTTTTCTGGGTCTCTAACAGATGTTGAAGGACTACTGTATTTTTATTTCCTGATGAAAGGACCAGAAATACCATAATTCTTTCAGTTAATGTTTATGATGAGAATCTTCTGCACTTCAGAACAGCTGGCAGGCACCAGAGCTTCACACCTTAATCACATTTTCTTTGTCAGCCTTTCACATACTATGCTAAATGGGAGACTAGCAGAAAATCCTTTGAGCAATTACAATAATAGGATAATAATAATTATTGCACTTCCTTGCACTTATATAGTGTCTGTGAGATTAAAATGAGATCCAGCATAACGTTACTCCTTTGAAAAGGTGTGGATATCCTCTGCCAGCAGCATCACCTTGAGAAACTGCTCTCCAGGGCCTCACCTTCCTGCTCCCTTATATTTGATCTGGTAAAGCAGGGCTGTGCTGCCACCTTCCTATTCATGTCTGTGAGCAATTGACTGCACAAATGAAGTCATGAAAGAGAATGTGAATGAGAGGAATCGGCACCATGAAGAAGTTTTTTTCCTCTTGTGCGTATAAAAGACAGGAGAACATTAAAGGGTAATCTCTCCAGTTCAGAGGGAGCATGCTTACATAAGATATATTCCTTTCTTGACTGCACATCATGTAGGTCTTAGAAGTACTGATTAAGAGAGTTAAGTGTGTGCCACCAAAAAGGTAACACACAAGTATAGCTTAAAGCCTGTTGATTTCTTAAGATATGCATTACAATAATGTACTACCTTCCTATCTGCTACTGTCTGTGAAAGTATTGTCTGCAAACTGTTGGATTGCTGGCACAGCAAGGTAGCAGTTTCTATCTACTGAAATAAAATCTCTTGGGGCCTTTTCTTGGCCCCAATAAAAGTGGTTCACATTTAACTAAAATTACAAGGTTCAATGTCAAACTTTTAAAATGTTGTATCTATTGTTAATGCTGTGATGATGATAA
This sequence comes from Grantiella picta, assembly GCA_013397955.1. NCBI lineage: Eukaryota > Metazoa > Chordata > Aves > Passeriformes > Meliphagidae > Grantiella > Grantiella picta. Next base: position 503,870 of record VZRM01001564.1, read on the forward strand.
ATTCCTTATGGTATGTGACCATAATAAACTGGTGCTATAGTTTTTTTCACTGAGATAAAAATAGCAAAGTGATTAAAAATCCTAGAGTTTGCTGCTTTTTTTTTTTGTGATGTAGACTGTAACTTTCCACATTGAGAATAAAAAACAATTCCAGCTTTTAGTGGGAACCTGCCACTTTTTCTCACCTCTCTCAGCAAACAAAGACGGAAGCATTTAAGACATGTCAGAAGACAGGAACACAGCAGACTGTTTCCCTGCATCTGTAGCATGGGTGACTGAATGAACTGTGTTTGCCACTTCTATTAATGTGGCTATTGTGATGCTTGACTTCAAGAGAGAAAATAATAGCTCCAACTTCCTAAAATCCAGGATGTACCACAATTCTGCTCCCTGTATAGCTGTTTGTAACTCACATAAGACCTCCATCGAGGGCAGCCTGGATGTGGCCATTACCAGTGCCACACTGGATGAAATACTTTTACCAACAGCCATCATCCTTGTGTGAGAAGGCAACGTCAGAGGTTATACTGTAACACTTCTCACTCTCTTCTCTTCATCCTGACCAAACCAGATGTCTTGGTCCCTTATGTCTGTTTGGGTATAATCCCCTGGAAATTGTAACACCTTACAGCGGTCCCAAAGGATTGCAGCAGAGGTTTGCTGGAGTGTCTTGTTTCTGCCACTCTTGTGTTTACTCAGATAATTCCATCTCCATTTGGCTTTGCAAAGGACATGAGGAGAGCAGAAGAGGGCTGGCAACCCTGTCCTTCTTGGGGCCTTTTTCTTCTGCAGCTACATTTCATCCAGTAGAGCCCCTACCCAGATTAATTTTTTGGAGCTTGGACTGCTTTCTTAGGATTGTTACTTGCGTTTCAAATTGTGCACTTAGTTGACAGTGTTTGTGCCCAAGAAAGGAGGTTTGGGATACTAGGGCCAGGTCACTGAGGCTACACTACAGCATTTTGGGGTGGTGTCTTGGTTGAGCTGCAGAGGCAGACACATGCAAAAACATCTTACTTGGTTTCTACCATCTGTATGTAGAGAAAGCTCTATAAAACACTTAAATACCTTTAAAATGTTGTGGTTTGGGTTTATATGGAGAACTGTAAACCTTTAGGAGACACTTTTCAGGAAGAGAAGTTAAGGTGCTTTATGCACCTTGTGCATCCTGGCAGGGCAACTTCCAATACTCTGTTGGAAGCTTGCATGGGAGTTAATTTACTTAGACCAAGTTTTTAATTTCTGGCTGAAACTGTTGCTCAGAAGTCTGTGTAAATGTGTGTAGCTGACAGCTGTCCATCTGTGCATGTATTTTTTGTACTGCTTTCAGCCACTTCAATGATCAAAGTACTAAATCTAGCACTCAGACAGCTTTTGGATTTATGACAGTCCCTGAAGGACTTTGGCTTACATTTATTCATATAGGTAGTTTCGAAAATTTATGACAGAAATAATAACTCTGTGATAATACTCATCCAATTGCTTATTTAGAGCACCCAGTGTGAGACCAAAAAAATGAGCAGCTAGAAATTCCCGGGGCAAAGCTTTGGCTCAGTGCTCTGCTGTCCCTCAAAGGGTGGGGAAGCCAGAGACATTTCAGAGACTTAAGGCAATTTTTAGAATTTGCAGAGATGTAAAACCACAGTGAAATTTGTCCCTGAGCAGCAGCTAGTATATTTAACTGTATTTTAGGTGCTGTCCTTATCTATTTCAGCTTAATTATTGTTCTCTAATGTTCAGGGCTGTGCACATGCACCGTAAAAGCATGGTGAGTCACCTCTGTCCCAGTCCACATGCTCACAGGATTACAGTGATTTTTAGCAGCTTGTTCTGTGCCTCTTGCTCCTCTGTCATTGTCTGTGGTGTTGCCCAGAGCACACTCTGGATCTCTGGAGGTTACAGCAGATCTCTTGGGTCTAGGCAGTATTGAGGGCACCCTGGAAAAACAAGAACAGGAAGCTGGAGATGAGCGGAGTCAAGTCCCAGTGAACTGCCTGATGCTGCCCTGCCTTCTGCCTTGCCTTCTCCCTTCTCTCTTGGGCTGTCACATCCACCAAGCGTTATGAAAGGAACCTGCCAGCTATCAGGGATGATTTTTGTATATATATTGCATATTTTTTGTCATACCTGCCATCTGTGTTTGCCACATTCTTTAGTCAAAAAGACCAGCTGTGACCTGAAGGAAAGTCCTTCTGCAGAGGGGGCAGAACATGTCCTTCTAACATGCAGGTCTTTGTAAGAAGAGGGTTAGTGACGTGATCAAGCATGAGCTAGAGATGTGAGCATTCAGTTGTGATCTTTCAGATATGCTTGGGATGATGGTTTTGCTTTGACATTGGTTTTCTGTTTGTTTTTTTAGGGTTTGTTTTGTTTTATCTCACATTCAAAACCAATAACCAAGAACCACCTGTATAAATCTCCCCAAACAATGAAAACTCCTAAGTGGGTGAATGCGGGCAGAGCTGGTGCTTTCCATTTCAGCAAGGCACGCTGGGGCAGGTGCTGTACTGGATTGATGCTGTTTCACAGGTCATTACCTCCCTGCCGAGGAGCTGCTGCCTCATGGCCACTGGAGATGTGTCAGTGCTCCCATGCAGGGCTGTGGCACCCCCTGACTGCGGGATGCCCGCAGCCATCCCAGCTGGGCCTTGGGAAGGGATGTGGTGCTTGGGTGACAGGACTGGTTGTCAAACGGGGACAAGGTTAAACTGGTGAAATTGTCCAAAAGCTGGGGGGCTGCAGCTCTTGGAGAGGAATGGAACAAAGCTGCCCTGAGCTCCAGCCATGCAGAGCAGTACCCTTCTCTGTGGCTGCCCACCAGGTGCTGGGCTCCGTACATGGAGCTGCTCACCTGCGTACCAACAGGAGAGGATGGCCAGGTAGCAGGGCTAGACAGGGCAGCAGCATTTCTGCCTTAGAGGTAAGAGCCTATAAATGCTGATTATCAGCTTCGGGCTTACTTTTTTTTTTTTTTTTTGGCATTGAAAACTCAATTGAAGCCACTAAGATGAATATAAGTGACGCCAAAAATAGGTGATTTCAGAGGGAAACTTTCAGACTTTTAAATAAGCAAAATAACTGGAGCTTGTTTGTATGCCTTGAAATTATGTGGGTTTTTTTTCTTGCTCTTCAGGGTTAATACACTGTGGCCATGTCATCAGAGCATGTCTGCTAAGTGTTTCTAGCAAGACATCTTGAAATGCTGCCAGAGACCTGGAGATCTGCATACCTTGCTTTTAACACAGAGCGACAGCTTTGAATCACACATTGTGCCACTGCACAGCCAGGATTGTAAATAGCGAATTTTAATTATCAGGTGTATTCACAATTCATTAATAGGAGGTGGACAAATAGATGGGGCTGGCTTTGCAGTGCAAGAAAGATAAATGGAAGATTGTGCACAGATAATAGATGCTAGAGTAGAATGTGTAGAATTTTTCTGTCCTCCATTTTGTGTTGCTGCAGCTATTTTTCTTGAACTCACAAAGTCATTCCAGGAAGAGGGGCTGGAAATAGGACAAATGCACATCCATCACAAATGTTCAGAATTCTGAAAATGAGCTTTAGTACAATGTGAGCTGTCGAATGCAAAAGCTACAAGATTAGCTATGATGTTGTGTATGTTCTGTGGCAAATATTTCTCTAGTTACTTAATAGCAACCATTTAAACTTTGGATGTATTAAATAAAGTAATTCTTAACCATGTCTGTTCCATTTGTTCTTGAATATATAAATTTAACTGACTTATTGGTAAATATACCAGGAATTGCTTATCAATTTGGATGTTATGATAGATGACATGTCATCGATTTAATGACGTAAAACCGTGTTTAGGTAATGAACTTTTCCCAGTCTTTCTCTTGTTAACATATAATCACCTGCTTCGGGTGATTTAGCCTGTTTTTCAGGCTAAATTAAAAGTAGAGTGTGAGAAGTGTAATGTATATTCAGTATATCACATACTCAGCTGTAACTTGAGTCTAGAGAGCAGAGCACACTGTCGCCTCACCATCAGGCTGGCTTTGGAGAAGTAATCAGCTACAAGAAAATGATGAGTACATAATTTTAGATCGTTAAGAGATAATTATTATTACTAGGAATGCTTTAAAACTGAAGGGGAATAAATGGCACCTCTGCAGTATATATGTCCATGGCTTGAAATACCATTTTAAATGAAAGATGTTGTGGGAGATAGAAAATGGAGATTCTTTGTTAGTTCATAATAGCCTTTTTTCTTGTGGAGGTGTCTTTGGACACTTCCAATGAGAATGACATTTAATACAATGGTTATTACTGTGTAGGCTTAGTGTCAGGGATATGTAACCTCTCTCCTAAATGTGGTAGTTCTTCGACTGTGTGGATCAGGGCTTGGCTAGGAGGCTCCATGGCCTCCACCAGTCCCCACACCTGGGTGTTGGGAGGGTCTGGGGGATCAAGAACTTCCAGGGCCACTAACTTATTTTAGTCTACATAGTGCGATTTAGTTTGAAATGTAATTCATAGATGGGAGGGGGTGTTTTTGAATGAAAAAGGTACTTGTAATTTTTTATAAGTCAATAAAAGCCAGATACTCCATTGCCTTCTGTGAAAACACCTGCTTATAAAATGATACTTAGAAGCATACTTACAAAGTCATGGCAGTCAGGTGAAGTTCCCACTGACTGGAAAAGGAGAAACATAACCTCCATTTTTAAAAAGGGGGAGGAAGGAGGACATGGGAACCTAGAGGCCAGTCAGTCTCACCTTGGTGGCTGGCAGTCATGTATCAGCTATGCTAAGATTTAGATTAGGTGTTTGGAATACATTCTGTACTTACAGGGTGGTGAGGCAGTGGAACAGGTTGTGCAGAGATGTTGTGGATGCCCCATCCCTGGAAGTGTTCAAGGCCAGGCTGAGTGGGGCTTTGAGCAACCTGGTCTAGTGGAAGGTGTCCCTGTCCATGGCAGATGTTGAAATAAGACAGTCTTTCAGGCTCCTTCCAACTCCACCCAGTCTATGATTCTTTAATTTTCTACTGATCAGGCATTTGGCGCCTTATTTCCAGGAATGGTGTGCTGAGGGCACATGCTGTTCCAGCAGTCAGAAGGCTAATGGGAGATGCTGTTCTGACTTATCTGAAAAATACGGCTGAATTTTTCTTCCAATTGAATTACCAAATGTCAAAGTCAGTTTCTTGTGTCTGGAAAAAAAAGGTCAGTAGGGTTTCTGCTGAAGCACATAAATGGCTTCACCCAATTACAGAATCAGTAGCTTGGTGAAGTGGCTTTAACCATCAACTTCTCTTTCCATTTTTGTTTTTAAAATAGGTAAAATCAGCCAAGACCAACTTCTTTTATAGTTTGCAGGACAGCTGCAAACTTCAAAAAGATGCAGTGCTCAGCTCTGTATGCTGTGCGTGCAGTAGCATCTCCTAGGCAAATAGCATGCAAAATGACTTGAGGTCCAGTTTCCTACAGTTTATTCCTCTGTGTTCCAAACACAGAAATTTCATTTTATCAAGCTGTTCTCATCAGCAATGATTTGCTAACTTAAAACTGAAAATCCACAAAAAAAATTGAAGAGAATGAAGTCAATGGCATAACCATTTCAGGGCATGTTCCTATTCCCCATATCTGAGAGTTTAAGGGAACACTTTTATACTTCAGAAAGAAGTTACACCCTATCAGTTAAAACTAAAAGTACTCAACAGCCAAGCTACAAGTGAAAATAATCATTACTGTATGATCCATCCAATATGCTTGTTGCAATTCTACTTTGAAACACCAGTTACAGATGTTCTTCAAGGCTTATCTCAAAAACAAATTTTTGTGCTTTTTCAGAAAATCCTATTATGTCAAAGTCACCACAATTACATGTATGCATAAAGTTAACCATACTTTGAAATGCTTAGCTGAACAAGGCATTCAGTGCATTTCATTGTTCTTCAGGCCAAAGCACAAATATTTTACAAATGCGGAAAACAAAGTGAAATATTTGCTTGAGGCTAGGGAACCACTTGCCAGCAGGATTGGAAGGGACTATATTCCCTCACTAGCTTCTTGACAGATGGAGCACAGTCTGAGAGCCATTTACTTATTTAGATATAGGTGTAGGAAAGGTCATGATGGTTGTGTTTTGTGGTTGTCTTTAGTCTCTGTAAATGCTCTCTCTGAAAAATAGTTATTTTTTAAAAGAGGAAATAAACTATTACATGGCAATCTATTATTATAAAAATAAATTTTAAATTGTGGTTATGTTCTTGTTTTTATCTTACAGTGTTGTCATGAACAAGTTTATAGCCTTAGCAATATGTTTTATTTTCCCTAGTAACATTAAAGCTGTCATTTAATTTTAGTGTGGGATATACAATTGCTAGTTGGTTTATCATCAAGTTTAAAGGGTATATTCCTGGAGCATGGGGCACAATTTTTCCCTGGAAAATTAATTCCCTGACTGTAAATGGCAAGAGCAGTTGCTGAGCTATTGTTTTACTATTCTGTTTTAACTTCTGTTTTAATAATTTAATAAATATGTAGTGTAAGCTGCTCACACATTAATCCTTGCCTCAAAAAAAAATCTGAAAGTAATTCCGCTGTTGTTGGGCTCTTTTAAAGGAAAATTTATGTCTGTGCTGACTGTTTAATAACAATTGAAATATGGAACCAATTGTTTCCAGAAAGTGGAATGAAATTCTGGGGTTTAAGTAATAATGGTGTAAATTAAAGTTATTCATTTCATATATTTTTTCCTGCTTTTCCCAAAAAAAGTTTTTAAGCATCAGATTCAAAACAAGCAAACAAACAATGAAACAACAAACAGATGTGGGTTTTGCATGACAAGTGATAGTCCTATGGGACGTTTTTCTAAAGTAAAATGGGGATGAAAACTGTTTGTGTGGATTCAAATTCAGATTAGCAATGCACTGGCAGAGATCCGTGAGTCCAAACCACTCAGAAAGAGCCAGGAGCTCTAAATACAAATAGTTGAGTGCTGGGAGAATATTCAGGAGAACCACTGACTTCTGGACGCTACTGGAGATAGGTGGATCCTTTACCCGAGGCAAAATTGCTGTTCTTACTCTGAGGTGTGTTTCCAGTCCTGTTACAATTACAGACTGAGCTAATGTCCCACTATGTAACACTGAGCTAATACAAGGATGGGCTAGACATGGTGGCAGACCAACATCTTGGAACTGCTGGGACTGACCTGAGGTGTCTTTGGACAGCTGAGTGCTGTTTCCAGGAATTGAGGACCACCAAGGAGTGCTGCCCGTGCTACTGAGCATCAGCTCTTGTGGCTCTAGGTAATGGCACGAGATGGAGGGACAAGGGAGGCTCAGAACCAGGGAAGCAGTTTTGTGTCCAACACAAACACCAGCACTAATGAAAGCTTCACAGGTATTTCCAGAGGAGAATGTACCCTTTCCATGCATAAACATCAAAGGATTTCTAGGGTTACTGATTAGGAACTGCAGCTTCTTTTAGTAAAAGAAGGCATGGTTAATTAATGATTTTGCGTTCTGATTAGAAAATTAACATTGCTAATGCTGTTATTAGATAACTGAATTTCGGTATTATAAAAGCCTTTTGAAATGCAATTTGACAGAGCATATATCAGATTAAATTGGATTGATTATGGGAGTTTTGAAGTTGTTGATTTCTTCGAGAGCTCTGTTAACGAAGCATTATATTGTAACAGAACCCATTAATAGCCCTGTTCTCCCTAGCTAACAGCCAATTACCCTCAGTAGGTAATAAAGTGCAGACGTGAGACACCGTAGCAAGCAGGGTAGGACAGAGTTACTCCCCTGTATCCACTGCAGATCTTGGTGTTCAGTTCTAATTTTGTAGTGCTGGGGGAGTCCTGTTCTCATTGTCAGCTTGGGTTGGTGGCAGCAAGTCCCATGGAGCACTGTCATGAAGCAAGACCATGGTTATGTGTTGTCAATCAGCATCAGAGGACTGTTGGGATAATAGCTCATGGCAGGATGGTGCAGGGACATCGTGCTGCCTATTCCAGGAACTAGTGAAAAGAATTGACACACTGGGACATGTGGTCTTCCCAAAATGGCAGATACTACCTGTGTATCCTCACCTCCCCAAACCTTTTGTTTTGGACTCTACATGTGCCAAGGCAGTTTTTACAGACTTGCTGAAATGCCAGGTACCTAAGTGGACAAGATAGCGTTATGGGTTTCCCCCTCCCACGTGGGGGTAGGAGTCTTATGTCCCAGAACTAGTGAACTGATTTATTTACCTGATATCTCTGTATAAAATAGACCTTTCTAAAAAGTGTAAGGGTAGCTACAGACATTTACTGCACTTTTAGGGACATCATTAAATTACTGGTGTAGAGTGATTTAGCTGATGACCTTGAGAGTACTAGTGTTTTTTTCTTTTTGTTTGGACATCTGGCACATTCCTTTTTTTTCCAAGACAAACTGGTTAAGTTGAACTTAGTGATCTTAAAGGTCTCCTCCAACATAAAAAATTAGGTGATTTTTGGATTCTATGTAGTTTTGCTCAGTTTCTTTCAGTTGAGGCACTTTTCTCCCTAGAGGCCAAAGCAATTGTGTTGTACTCTGGGGTACCAACCAGAAATGAAAAATATGCATTGAATATTAAAATAAGGAAGCCAGCCTCAGAACTAATAGTAACTAGAGGCTTTGGCTGAGTACCAGAAGCTCTTTTCAATTCTTTTACAAACTTCCCTGCATTGGATCTTGGCCAAAACCTTATCTTGGCCAAACCCTAAATATTCAAAACCTCCGAGAGAAAAAGCTTTGGTGTCTCATCTCTCAATGTTAGTGCTGCATCGGTGGAGTTCTTTGCTATTTTTCCATCCATTACTGTAATGGTGCCATTGAAGGCAATGGGCAATGCCACAGTACTCTGGGGTATAATCCAAAGTCCTGTGGTGCACAGATACACCAAAAAGTTGTTTTTCATCTTCTGAGTTTTTTTATAACAGTGATGATGCAGCAAAAGATATTTTCACAGCTGGCAGCTGAAAACTGGACTTTTGAGGTCAGGAATATAAGAGGTCAGGAAATAAAATCCATGGTGTTACCTGTTGTTACCTTTTTCAGTAAAATTGCCCTTAATGTAGATGTTTCCAAGTCCACAGTTACATACTGTGGTTGTCTGGGAGCCCTGAAAAAGAAGCAGCCTGCAGAGGAAACAACTAATAGGAAAATACAGCAGTTCTGTTGCCATCCTGGCATGCAATGTCTGCTTCTTTATGCTTAGGAGATAAAGCAAAACTTTTACTTTATTCCGTGAGGAGATTTTTGAGGGTGGCAGAAAAATTGGGAATGTGAGAAACTATGTCCTTTCTGGAGGTTTCTATTAAATTACATGCCCCAAGTATCCCTGCATGATCTTGACTGTAAGAGGCAAAATCTGGGCTCAGTTAATAGGTCCAAGAGCAATAACCCAAGAATACCTAAATGCACCTGTCAAAGACTGATAAGAGCAGAGGTCTGTCAGCTGCGTTTCTGTAGTTCCGGAATTGTGCCAGCCCAATTTCCTCTCTATTTTATCACTTTCCAGTAACAAAATTCTTAGGAGTGTCTGGTGCCTTGCAACCCCTGAAACATAATTCAAATTATTTGCCACAAGAACTGCACTCACAGTCCTGGAATACCAAAATTCTGCCTGCTTTCCACAGTGGAGGCAGTAGCTAATTTATTTTTTTTTAAGTGCCAACAAAACAAAAAAAGCAAGACATGACACTCTTGGCCTTTGATGTTAGACTTCTCTTTGTTAGACGGGACTTTTTGAAATGAAAATGGATTTGCATGAATGTAATTAGATTGGCTCTTAATTCTTTTCTTTTATCAAATTCTCATTTTCAGTAGTTTGGGTTTCATTTCGAAAGGTATTCACACCCAGAGTTGGAGACTTGTGAAGCAGGCTTGTTGTTAATGTGGTGTCTTTCAAGCAAGATGAAAAAAGAGAGCAAAAAGCAGATGGAAAGGATTTACTGCCATGAGACAACCAGGAAAGTAAGAAAAGCAGTTCCAGGCCAGTGGAACGTGAGAATAGTTGCGCTGTGACCATTTCTACCAGGATGTAGAGATTTCTGGAGCTGATGTGTTTATCCATGCCATAGTGACTGATTCAATCAGTTTATCTATCCTTCAGGACTTTGCCTAATCCCTTTCTGAATTTGTATATCCTCCTGAAATTCTCAGCATCCTGGTGTGGGAATATCCATGACCTACAATGTCTTTCCTGTTTTAAGTTAAGAAATGAATGAGAAGGTGTCAAATCTTCAGCTACTAGCAGTTGCTTTTCTGGAGTTTATGCAGAAAGCTGCATCAAGCTTTGATTAAACCAGAGAAAAGGTTTCCTCCAAAATATCATTTAGCCAAACATGCAGGTCTGTTGCTATTGATATATTTCATTTATCCATTTAGATTTTATATGTGTGAAAGCATGTTCTTTCACTGTGTCTCTCATCTCCTTCAAATTAGATATACTTAAATACCACTTTCTGGGTTTAGTATTTAACATTTTAGTTCTGGAAACTACTTTGAATTCAGTGTAAAACAGTGAAGTTCCAAAATTACTCAGAGGAAGAGATTTTTTTTTTTTACTCTGAAATATGTTTCTGATTGTTTTACTGTCAAAAGAAAAAAGATCCTCATCCACATATGATGTTGAGTACATTTGCAGAATTTCATACAAACTGAAAAATAAGTTATTTGGACAGTTTTTCTTCTACATCTTTGGAGAACTCATGTAAAGTGTAATTTTATTTTAGAAGCCTCAAATGACAGTAATTTGTATTGTAGCACTCACTGGTGTACTCTGGTCTTGCAAATAATAATAGAACCAATGTATTCCATTGGTACATTGCATGGAATAGCCCAGGCAGTAGTACTACAATAATGAGTCATATTGAATTCCCAAAATAAACAGTTCACTGTCAAAAACTAGACCCTTGACACAGCTATGAAGCTCCTGCACTACTCCCTGTCCCTTTAAGATTCTTGTGACTGCTTGGTCAATCAAAATCCAAGTGGAACAACTAGCTCTTGATGACACTGGATTTGTCAAAGTCCTCTGAAGAGGTGGCATTTGATTAAAAGATCAAAATGACAGAGTAAAATTGTCTGTAATATCTGTGACTTCTTTTCCTGAAACCACTGCACTAAAATTTTTAAACACAGAAAGTGTTTGAAGACTTCATTTTGGAAATTGTACTTTTATGATAAGTAAGCCCAGAACAATTTTAAAGGATATTACAATGCCTGTATGAATGATCAAAAATTGCAAATGATTTAATAAGTGGGCACAATTTTTTATGTTATGTCAGTGAAGAAAGACAGTGAAGCACAGTGAGCAGGGAGAGAGCTGAGATGTAGAAGTCTAACCCTGTACTGTTACAGGTAGCTGTTCTCTACCAGAGTTAATAGAACTCTGCTTTCCTTGAGAAAGAGTAGAAATCCATTCACTTGCTTTACTCTCAACTGTTTACACCACTTAATGGAGAACAAGAAATCATCCTTATGACAAATCAGTGTTACTAGATAATTTAGATTTTATTTTCACTATATTTTTTTCCTCTTGTATTTCATCGCACTCTGCCTAATTCAGAAGATAACCCTGATAACCATGATAGGTGACAAAATTACTTGAATACTGGGGGCCTTTTGCTGACTCATTTCAAAGCAGCAGAAAGCAACTAGAATCACCACCGAAGTTCATATTCAGTGTTAAATATTGACCTAATTAATGTTTATCAGGAATTTATTCTGTAAAAGCCATTAAAAAGGAAGTAAAACTTGTTAATTCAAGCTAAAATATAAGTTGGGGAGAGTATTTATGTTATTCATGTGTTATGAATCACATCAGAAAATCTACTGAGATAGGAATTTTTTTCTCCTTGCTTTCCCTTATTTTTTATCTATACAAAACTAGCACACGTCCCTTTGTGGAATTTTAGATTTCAGCATTACATGGGGTAATCTCTGAAATAAAGGCATTGGATAACTATTGCAGACTACAAATACAGCAGAATAGACCACGTGCATCTTCTTCACATGTCCACCTAGATTTTTTTCATAAGAGCAAGATTTTTATTTTTTTTTCAATTGGATGGGCTTCTGGTTGTGCAGACAGAGAATGAGACTGATATTACATCAATATTCTCAGTAAAATTAGACAGATGTATTAGTAATCTTGCTCCAGTCTGTGTGCTGGCAAGCAGTGCATGAGTAATGAAGAGGTCTTTCCAATGTGACCCTGCTGCAGAGCACTAATGAACAGAGATGTGCATTATTAGTTGATAGTACATACCAGAATTAGAACAAAGAAAGGCAACTTAGGGTGCTGCTTACGTATCTAATATTCTAGCTGCTTTACTTTAGGGAACAGAAAAGAAGTGAGACTTCTGTGCGAGACCTGGACAGCTAACATTTGCCTTGTTTTTTGAGAAATTAATGCTTTTTCAAGAAGAGTGTAGGAAGATGCAATAAATTTTTGTTCCTGGCTTTACAGTCAAAAAAGCAGACTATCTGACCTGTAAAAATATTTCCATTTAAATTGCAGTATGGGTGAACAGATAAATGCTTTTAAAATGAACAGTCATGTTCAGTTAAAGGTAATGATCACTTTACTTAAAAATAGAAATACATTTTTTTAGGTTTTGACCTCTATTGTTACTTCAGAACTAATAGTAGAACAGATCAACTGTTTTCTGGCTTCTTCTCTAGCATATGCTAATAGGCCTGTTATTTTGCTTCCTATTTTCTGATTTGGTGATAATGGGCAACAATACCTTCAACAAAATCCGTTTTTTTATACTTTAGACTGCAAATTAACTCTTCCTGTGATTTAAATTGGCAATCAGTTCCATAGCAAGACAGGAAAGAAGATACTACAGAATAAAATTTCATCTCAGGAACACTGCGATCCATAGGATCTCATTCAGGTGAAGTGATAGTCACGGGGAATTGTCACAGGTCCAGGGATTCAAGTCACAATGGCACATTGCTCCAGTTTGGCAGTACTGACACATGGGCTTTGCCAAAACCCACAGCGCAGTCATGCCCTGGGCAAAGGCAGATACTCAGCACCCAATGCAGACACCCTTTTGGTGCAGTAGTGTGGCTGTTGACATGATTTTTCCACTCCTTCAGACTTCCAGTGCTGTGTGCAGCTCCTGGTTTTTGCTAGATGCTCACCCAGGAGATTGGGTCAGAAAGGAGAGGTGTGATGACTTGCTTGTTGGAAGTGGAGCGTGGAGGGAGAATAGCAACTGGTGCTGAGTTAAGCTGTCTTTGGCCCTTGGAGCAAAGATATTCAAAGTCACCTCCAAAGACATCGAAAGAGATTGCAAAACGTTTCATAAGCTATGCTACTGTGTAAAAAAAAGTTTATCCCTTGCAACTTCTAAATTATAGATAGATGAGAATCACAGTATAAAGGATATTTTTCATTGTTGTTGAATAATACATGTTTAGGATAAGGAACACCTAGTTATTTTCAGAGCATGAAATCATCAACTTCAGTTTCAAAATCAGTTTCAGTTTTAGAATATATTCAAGCAAACATCTGGTCTGTGGTCTGCATGTCCCCCAGATTACTGAGGAAGCCAAGAAAAAGTGCTTGGAAGACAAGCAGTCTGCCAAGTCCAGTACATTGCAAAGTGATTTGTTTTGTTTCTTTGAAAATGGTTGGTCTACCAGACCACCTCGGAAGTGGTTATGTTCAGGTTTCACAGCTGTATGAGGAAGCTTAAGGCTTGCTCTTAACTGGAAGCCAAGCAGATGTGATCCTAATCCTCATGTCAAAAATAGTCTTTCAAAATGTTTTGGCTTTCTTAAAGCTAAAAGTTAGCCCCTAATTTGTATTCTGAATCCTGTAAAGTTGTGGAAATAGTGGAGGAAGGTAAGTCATTCTTTTTGTAAGTCATTCTTTTGTCCTGTTCATTTTGCTTAGATCGGTTTCAATGAGAATTTGCTTGATCATTTGTATGTACAGCAGATGAAAAACCATCTAACCCAGACAAGCTGGGTACCATTTTTTACCAGTTTGGCAGTGGATCTTCCAGGTAACGTCCCTGTCCATGTATTGGAGATCAGCTGAATTTTTGTCCTGTATGGTGCACCTTTGTTTACAAAAGTAATGTCATTTTAGTACTTCTATGCACTAAAGGATTTTGCAAAGTGAGTGTGTAAATTTTAGAGCAGGGAAATGCAAGAGGCTTAATTTTGTTTCTTTTGTTTGTTTGTTTTTAGAATATGTGGGTTTTTTTCTGTTTATCTATTTTGCAGGTTCTGCTAAAAAAAATTTCCATATGAATAGAGCAACATGTGGAGATATACATATATATATATATACACACATATATATATATGTATGGGTACAGATGCACCTAGTTGGTTCTGATGCAAGTTTTGACACCCCTAGTGAAGTAACTGTAAATACTTCAGGAAAATAAGATCTTAAGGTTAATAAAGGCTGTGTGAAAGTTGTTCTTTGGTTCATGCTTGCAAAGGTTGACGTGTTCCTGGGACTGTTTACACCAACCAAACTAGTCAGGCATGGATTTTCTCAGCCTTTAAACCATTTGCTGGCTGCCATGTAGGTTTGCTAGTACTGGCATAGAGTGCTATGGGACTGTAGGTCCAGTTGGGGAACTGGAGGAAATAATCCATGATTTGAACCAGATTGCAAAAATAGAATAGCAGAAAGAACAAAGTAGACCAATTGCTCTGAATGGTTTCTGCCCTTCAGATACACAGCCTTGCCCCACATGAAGGTATTTTCCTTTCCAGAAGTGAGAATGGAGATTAAAGCTTTTTATCCCCAAGCTCCCCATCTTGTAGAGAAGCCAGGAAAAAGGAGCCTGTGGGAAGCAAAAGCCCATGGCTAAAATTCAGATAGCTACAAAGAGTGGTGGAAGTTCTCTCTGGAAAAGTTGGCTTTTGACCAAGGATAACCTTAAGGCTTTCCCGGTGGGAAATTAAGCATACCTGTTACTCTGACCCTGCCCTAGGAACCACTTGCACCTGTAGCAGCTTAGCGAGTTGGTAGTCCTGCTGTTTTAAAAAGAAATGTTCATGATCTTAAAGCAATTCAGGGTCATGAAATAAGTTTGTAAACCTTACACTTTCACAATATAAAAATAATGGAAATATATTTTGCTTTCTAAACAATTCCTTGTGTTCTAGTGTAACAGGCAATTTATATATTTTTTTGTTGTGGGACTGTAATACATGATTTAACTTTATAAATATTTTGAAAATAATCTGAACAACTGATGTCTTTAATTAGCAAACTTTGCTTTAAAAGAACAACTAAAATAATAAATGAAATATTATATTATATTATNTCCTTACTGGCTTGACCCCCGGGTCCCATAACAGGGTCTCAGACATCTGAATACTTTAAGTAATTTAATCAAGGTGCAGAACACAAAACCAGCTCGAGCTGGGTGCCTCTGAGGAGGGACTCCAAACAAAGGATGCCGTTGGCTTTTATATTTTATACCCTTGCAGTATAAGCTCATGACAGTCTGGGGTCCTCCTGCTGAGTTCTTGGCTCCTGCTGTGTCTCTGAGTGTCCGCTCTCCTGTTTGGCCCCAAAGGTCTCTCTGCGGTGCGAAGGGTCAGCACCAGTTCATGGCCTTTTGCGTGGGGCTCCCCTAGTTTCCCTACACCCAGAGCACAACCTGCAGCTCTTACTGCAGCTGCACACTGAGCTGTCTGCACTAAATGCATTCCACAGCTGGACCACTGAAGTTTGTGTTTGCTGACTGTCCACAAGTTTCGGAGTGCTCTACTGTCCCACATGCTGAGTTTCATGTAGTTTAGCCATTATGCATCAGGAATTTTGTAGAATGGGCATTATAAAGCTTTACCTGATGTTTTGTTAGAGTCACAGTGGTTGTACACTGAGGATTTGTCATGCCTGACAAATCAAATAATAGATTCTCATGTACTGGGGCTGGTGCCCACCAGTACACTTCAAATCAAGCCATGAGGGGCATACTTAATCATATTGATTAGACAAATAGAGTTAGAGATGTAGAGGAAGAATTTCAAGTTGAGTAAAAGAGGAAAAAAACGAACCAAAGAAAGGCAGGGCTGAACTGAAAATACCATACCTGGTAAATCTGTGTGCCAAGCTATCACCCCCTGCTTGCAGAAGAGTCGGGAGAAGGACACACAGCAGAGACATGTGCTTTGTCCCTGCCAGCATGGCCCATCGCGTGACAGTGAACCTTGTGGGTGCAGTGACTGTGGCTGCTCTGGGCTCCTGTCAGTGTGCTAAGCACGGCTGGAAATTCAGAGAATTACCCTGTAACTCATAGGGAGCCTTTCTAGGAGGCAGTTGTCATACGCTATTAAAGATTGCATCTCTTGGTGTTCTGTTGACTAAAAATTATACTTTAAACCTTTAAAATATACATCCCAGTGTCTGTAGACTATAACATTAACAAGCTTGTACTGTTCCAGTTTGACTGACAAGATAATATATATTTAAATAAAAAATGACAGTGGGGCTCCATCAGATTTCCCTGGAATTCAAGCGGCAATTAAATATTACTCAGTCTTCTTTGCACCACAAGTTAATGAAGAGGTAGAACAATCAGCGAGGAAGCTTACAGCCAGAAAATACCATTTGTGTAAAGTGATCATTAATAGGAAGTCAGTATTTACTGCACTGCAAATATATAGTCTTTCGTTTTGTAAAAATATTAACCACAGGCCCATGGTACATGTAATTTCTCTGCAGTGATGACTAACATAGCTGCAAACAGCTATCAAATAAATATACTGCCAAATACTATTACCACTTGTTCTTGCCGCAGAAATAAGAAAAGCTTACATACAGTTCCTAAATGAGGGCAGTATAAGTAGCTCTGGGCAGTAATTCAGAATGTCCAGTTCTGTCACATTTACAAGAGAACTGTGACTAACAATAGCTCTCTAGCACCAGGAATAGTGAGACCAGCTTGGGACGGGATGCTGGATGTGGAAATTCAGGCTATGGGTTATCTAAGTGCTGCTACCTCAGGCTAAGAACTTGTAGACTTTTTAAAAAGAATCTGTTACTTCGAAATGTTGGGTTAGATTTGCAATATGAGGTAAAGACCCACAAGTGTTAACCATCAGAGCTGATAGTATGAGTGGTGTTGCCACTGAATAACAGGAGGAATTCACTGCTGAAGAGAAGTCATACTTCAAAATTAAAATTTATTATGGACTTCAAAAGCATAAAATCAGCTGGAGTGAATAAAATAATAGCTTAACTTACAGCATTTAATAAAAACAAACCCAAATTCCTCTTTTCTGTCAATGTACTGAAACATTGATAGAAACATGAAGTCTCACTAACATAAACTGTAACAACATTTATTCAGTTTCGGGGTGGAACTGCATGACAGCGTGTTCCCTCAGCTCAGTAAAACACGTGGTGGACTTGATAATCAAAATAAATCACTGTCTAAGCCTAAATTCATTACAGTATTAAAGTGATAACCTGTACTTAAGGTTCCACTGCCAAATTTAGTCTCATAAAATATTGTTATAGCTGGGTAATAATACTGAAATGTCAGTCATGTTTTTATTCAGGCAATGTTCAAATAATTAACAGACAGATTCATGCCCATTAATATTATAATTAATATTAAAAGTTTTATTACTTCAAATGTCCTAGCACTTGCCTCAACTGGAGGTGACTTCTTTTTGAAGCTAAAATAAACTCTCAACAACCTTTAGGTTTCCAAGTGTCTGAGCAGTGGAGCTTCTTCACTGAGGATAGTGAATGGAAATATATTTTTACATATATGTGTGAGAAAGTATAATTTTCAGTCCTCATATTTAACATGCATAGTGTATTCTTGAATCATGAAATATGTTCTCTGTCTTGCTTGCAGATTGGTTTTATTAATACAAGTACTGTTTAAACCTGATGGAGGTCATAATGTAGTCTGTGAATTCAGGACTATAGTAAGGGTTCTAGTGTTGCTGCTGAACTGGAGTAAGAAGTGTATGTGTTCTTTCAAATTGAAAAAATGCTTTGAGATAGAGTTTTTAGAGTAGAGAAATAAATATATGTGCCAATCGTAGTAAGGGGGATTTTTTCGTACTAGAGGTTTCTAGAAAAGGGAAATACATTTCCAGATATGTTATGTTTTACTACAGACTTTTGGAAAAAAATGCATTTTTTTTCCAAAGGATTTCTGTAGATTGTTTGAAAAATCAGCAAAATTAAAAACAGCAAAATTAAAATCTTCAGCAAAACCTGATGATTTTTACTTTGGATTAAGAAATTTTTATGCTTTTCTTTTCACCTTTTTGAGAAGAGTAATTGAAATTTGTATTTTACCCTGATTTAAAATACTTCTTCAAAGGAAGAAAGGAAATTAAATTAATATTTCTCCACTGAGCAAAGCAAAACTTACTTCAAAAAAATTTTGCAAAAATACCTACCTTTTCTAACCTACTTTATGGTGTATGTTTCCTAGCAGTGAAGAACACATTAAGACAGCACAGCTACACTTTTTAACGGAGAACTTTCTTAGCATCAGGATAAATATTTTCTTGTGCCAAAGAAAGGCAATCATAATTAAAAAAAAAAAAAAGAAAAAAAAGAAAAAAAAATGTTCAAATTGGAGAAACAAATGCAGTATCAGAGAAAATGCCTTTATGAGTTGTGTAAAAGCAAGTTACTATTACATTTACTTTGCCTTTTGAAATTTCTATCATACATTCTCTGTAAAGAGTTGTTCTGACACACCTGGGCATGCTGTTTAACCACATGCCTTGGCTTCTCAGTGTCTTTTGTGCTCTTCCATACTTTGGATAGATGTGATACATTATTTAGGGTTAGGAAGCCATCATTATTTAATTATAGAAACTCTATTTGTAATAATAAAAATGGAATATTATCTCTCTGGAATAATTTACTGTAAGAGTAACACTAGACTGTAGTTTTGGAGCAAGGATACAAAACAGATGACCTTTGTGTCCACTATTGATTTGACTTAATCTAATTAAAAGCCAAATGAAATGGTCTCTGATGAAATGCTGCTAAGCAGGAGCTCAGTATTTTGGCTTTACAGTTCTTTGTCAGCAGTGGCTTGCATTGCATTTGGGAGCGTAATGAAATCTTTTTAATACCTGAGGTGCTCCCAGGTTTCCTCGTAGGAACCACCTATACAGTACTTGCAGGCACCAGCCCCAAGTCTTGCCAGGGTGGGCTGTCTGGCTGCAGTGCAGCCAGAAATGTACTTTCCCAGTTGAAGACCTAAAATATCCTGATGTGCCGTCTTGGCTTGTCACCTCAGATCCTCATCAGGCTGTACTGCTTTTCACTGCTGAACAGAGACATGAAGGACGAGCTTATGCCCTACTTTATACGAGGCAGCTATAAAGCACACTCAGAGCCACACCAGTGGTGCACAACTCTTTCTAGTATAATTTTGGGGAGGTTTTTTGCCACATGTGACTGCCTGTAGGAAGTGCAAGGCGGGGGCGTGTTAGACACTATGATGGGAGCAGGGTTCTTTCTCTTTTGACAGGGAAAATCTGAGCTGGTGCTGGTGGAGTGAGTTCACGTGGTTCAAATTGTTAGATAATAATTTCTAGGATGATTAGTTATCTTTATGGCAATAGTGGCCTTTTGCCTTTAACTCTTACTTTGCGTGCAGCAGGCAGGATTGTGTTGTGGATGTTGTTTGGCATGGGGAACTGATGCTTTGAATTTTTCTTTGCCTTTTTTTGCTAGATCCCAATAAATTCTTGGGAGATAAAGGATTAATCCTTAGAAATAAGACCTGTGTGGTATTGAACTAGGACTATATTTCTTGTACTGAAATTTCTGTTTTGTTTATATCATGTCTGTGAGTATGGCTGAGAAAATACCTGCTAGCTCTGGGTTTGTTTGTGCCTTGTTTGGAGTAGGGTAGCATGGGTACACTGTGTAAATTGTCCTAAAAAAACAGTGATGCATACTCTACTTCTCCATAATCTGGCTGCCTTGTGCATTTTTCTCTTTGGACACTAAGGTACTGAAACTATCACATAGATTTATGGCTTTCTTGGAGAACTTAGAACAGGTCAACAAGTTTTTTATGGGCCCATTTGTCGTCTATTTTAAGCAGACTTGGTGGATACCTTTTATACCTGAATCAGTGTATGAATCCCTGAATATTATTCATGCATAAATTTTCTTTTGAAAGCATAACGTTTTTCATGCATTTAACTTTTCAGTCAAACAGAAGTGTAACGGTAAGTGGTTGATTTAGTAAAAAAATACTGAATATTGAGTATATAAAATGCTGAATTTGGAATCTGAAGTATACAGAAAAGTAGATAGCTGAGAGCTGCCTATGTTGAGTCTTCAGCAAAGATTTAGACTGCAAGATGTCATATTAGGAATGTGTCACACTCTGATTGTGTAGTTCAGTTGTTCATTACCAAAAGTCAGTATGATGGAAGCACTTAATTTTAACAAGTCACAGATTGTGGTCGCTACATGGGCTATACGTTATTGTTGGCAGTGGTTATAATTTGAAGGTGGTAGCATCTAAGATGTGCTGTGCTAGGCACTATAGCAGCATGAGGAATCAGTCCCTGCCCAAGGGGTATGAGATGGTCAGTGGAGTGAGAAGGAGTCCCCTACCCCCAAATAGAATAAATCAGCAGTGCTCATATGGGCAGGTGATGGTAAGGTAGTAGAGGTACTAGACTACAAAATTTAAGGATGAAACATGTTAATATGAGAAAGGAAGAAAATAGATATTTTAGCCTACATTTTCAACAACAGGGATCTAATATCAAGTACTTCAGTGCTTGGGGGGTGTGAGAAGGTCTTACTATTCCTCCTGAAATGAACTGATGGAGAGTTCTAAGGCCTCTCTCAGTCAGGCCTGACTTTGTGAATTTGAAGGTATTGGCCTTTATCTCATCATCATGCGTAAGCGTATTCCTTCATATTTTGCACCCAGAAATTTATTGTAAAGATTTCTTGTAAATTACTGCATAATTAGAATTCTAGCATTTTCCTATTTTTCTAAGAGTGCAGTAGAAAGACAGAACTGGAGTAATTAAATCACACAGGAGATACCTCTCTGTATCCACAAAAATAAGTTAAACAGCTCAGTTTTGTCAGGATCATGGATATGTAAGCCCCACACAAAGATCTGTAACAAAATCTGTTACTCTCTTCCTATTTAAGGGAAAACCCTCGCTTCTAGGAAATGAACTCTCAAGGGTTTTCCTGTATTTCTGGTGTTGTAGTGTTCAGGACTTGATGCTCACAAGAATGAAATCTTGGAGGCTGCCTATTTTCCTGAAGGATGCACTGAGAATTGCCCTTTAACACCTATAGAGAAAGAAAATCAAGACCGTATAAGTATTCTTCAATATAAATTGAGTACTGTCAGAAAAGCTGCACCCTTCTCATTTTCTCTGTATCCCATTCTGCCTCTCCACAAGCTTTGTCTCATGCATTTATTAAGTATTAATGATGTGGTAATGCACTCTATTAAATTACAGGAAACATTTATGTGATTTTATGCTTTGAGTTTTGCAAAATCAGTAAGGAAATACATTAAAACACCAGTAGGGATGTAGTGCAGTTACATTCACTTCTGCCATGTTAGTCTGTACTGAATTTGTCTCATTGGCATAAACCTCTAAAAATTGACATTTTTACATAAATGTCATACTAAACAATAGACTCACAACAAAAAGAAAGCACTTGTTCTTTCTGTCTTCTTACTTAAGTCACCTTTGGAGGGGGTAAAGTATCTCAGTCATTCAAAGGTAATATAAATAATGATATTAATAAGCAATTTTCCAAGGTCAAGGATATGTTTACAGGTCTAATATAGCCACCTTACATGGCTCAGGAGTGTCTGTAGGGACTGAGAAGGGTGCTGCAAGCCCACGCTGAAATACTGAAAGGCAGAAAGTGATCCAGGGCTCCAGTTCGCAGTGGTTGTTTTACCCTGGTTTTTGTCATCAGCCTCCTGAAAAGAAGGTTTTGGCAAGTTGTCTTCATTGGAACTTGCTGAAAAACAGCCAAAGAAGCGTTATGGCTTACCTGTGCTGATGCTGAGTGCAGGGTAGCATTGTTCCGGAATATCCTTAGGAGGCTTCTTACGCTGTGGCTGCAGTTTGTGCCAGCTGCAGTGACTGTGCTGGGGTTATTGGACCTGGAGCTGTTTCCTCCTTCTAAGATCTGTCTGTACGTCCTGCCTGTGCCTCAAATCCATGCTCCAACACACACTTTTTTCTGAAATTGTATGCTTACTTGTTCTTGAATGAATTTGATTTCTAACCCTAATTAGCAGATAAGATTCAAGGCAGCTAAATAGATAAAACTCACTCTGAATAAATAGTGAGATACTGAATGGTGTAAACATGTTGGGAATTCTGCATATTCCTAAGAAAGTCTTTGCTAACAACAGCATGTTACCATGTAAATCAGCTAGTGAGACTGGGATGCAGTAGAGGATTCTTCTGGAGTGTTTTCTGTGCACCATATTTTTTCCCATTCCAGTTCCCTGAGATCATCTCAGGCTCCTGCCTTGTTGGAATGTGTGCTTCCTTGGGTCATTCTCCATCCAGAAAGTCCTTCCTACTGTGTCTCCTTGCTTGGCACTTTGAAAATTTTGAGTTGTTTGTAAAGGTCCTTCATTTCTTAGACCTACTATGTTTTCATGTTCCTGCTCCAATTTCTCCTGTCCTCTTCACCTGGATCACTAGATCTTCATCACCAGAGCAGCATTATACAGCACTTGTGGCATGAAGGAGATTCTGGCAGATCTTGCCAGTCTTTCAGGTTTGGCATCCTGTCACTTTTATGTCTGGAGAAGATATTCCTATGAAGGTAGGTGCAAGAATGTGCCCTGTACTCAGTTCACAACATATTTAGGAAAAAGCCCTTAGAGAATAAAAGAACCTACTCTTTTCATTTGCTGTGGCACCGTTTCTGTTTTATTCATTGTTAATTTAGAAAATGCTTGCCATAAAACCTGTGCTCATTTGAACCATGAGTGCCTGTTACTTCTTGGAACAGTTACAATCCCATCATACATACAAGTTACTAAAAATGTTAGTTCCATTTTAAATTACTTACTCTTCTTGCAGCTGCTGAAGCAAAAGCTTTTCTCATAATCCTTTCTTCTCAAGTGTCTGGTATAGAAGAGGACTAGTAACAGGTATCGTTAGGATCGGAAAAAAAAAAATTGTCCATTTTGAGCTGCATTAATTATAAACTCTGAATGCTAAATATGGAGCCCACTTCCTGAGCTCAATTACATAGCCTTATGTGACGATACTGTCTCTTTTCAACAGCTATTTTTTTTCTTTCTTTCTTTCTTTTAGTGTGTGCAATGTGAAGGAAAGAATGACATCCTGCACTTATAAGCTGAACGTGCTGCATAACCAGGGAGCAATAGTTCTGCAATAGACAGAAGTACTGTTTAGTTGCATTGTATCCTGTGTGGGATTAGTGAGCATGTGAATTGATCTGATGTTAGTTTTTCTCTCAGTTGTCACCATATGGGTCAACAGATTTTTACAGCACCAGTCACTGTCTTACCTCTACTCTGTGTTATCCACCATGAGGTAAAAGACATTAGGTAAACAGCAGAGCAGTTCAATACCCTGTGCTGATTTATGAACACATGCAATACGGCAATGAAATCAGAAGCAACTGCAGTGTGGAAGAAAGAAATGTAATTTCTGGGCACCAGGAAAGCTGAAATTGTATTACTAGCTTGTAGTAAATGTGCAGTGAAGCCCTTTGTTACGAGAAGATTTTAGTGTCTAATTAATGGCACTGTTTGTTGCTCTGATTTGAACTCCTAACATGAACCATATAGTGTGCTGCAGACTTGCTTGAGGGAGCAAAGGGTGCTCTAGTCAGCAGTTCACCTGCATGACCTTTACATCTCTCTGAAGGATTGTGCAGGATCTGTTTCCTCTCTTGCCTTCTTTAGGGGGGAGGTGTAGAGTATTTCCTGCTTATCATGCACGCACTTAACTCCTGTAAATCCTTTTGGGAGCTACACTGCAGTGTCAAAGCAAGTATATACTTTTAATCTCCAAAGCAGCCCTCTAAGAGGTAACTGGAAATTATAGGTCTTATCAATTTGCAGCAGTGCAGGTGAATAAAGATAGTCTTGAAAATAAAGCAACTGCTGACTCAGCTTACATAGAAGCTTGGGAGTAAAACTGAAAAATCAGCAGTGCTAGTCCCTCCTCAGCTATCGGCTGATTGAAAGTATTACCCTTTTCATGCTAATCCTCTGAGACTGGTGTGTATGTAAAGTATTGGAGATATGGGTGTCTAAATAACAGTAGATCACTAGTGTTTGGAGACCCTTTAAAAGGGTAGCTCCTCAGGGTATCCTTCCACAGCAGGCAGGGAGAAACTCAAAATATTAAGGTTTACTTTACATCTGAAAGCTAACAAAACTGTTCAAGTAAATTCAGGAAATTCACTAACATGGAGACAGTTCAGATATATTTCCTTTGCTATGAAAAGGTGGTAGGAGCATCTGCTTTTGATCACTTTCATATTTTGATTACCTGAGACAAGTAGGGTTCGATAGTCATCCTAGCTGGAATAAAAGCCCTCCAAATAGCTTGCTGCCAATATATGTTGAATAACAGTATCATTGTGTAACATCAGATTTATGTAATATGCTATTTGTCAGATCACAGATAATAGAAATGCAAGTTTGTTGTATGGTGCTGGGATGAGTGCATTTGGGATCCACGTTTGTGAGCCAACCTCAATTAAATAAAAGATCACTTCAACCCATAATTGACTGTGTTACACTTCCAATCCAGTCCTAATGGCTCAAATGGCTGTTTAATGCTTGCAGATATGTTGAAGAATGGAGCTGAACAAATAGTTTATGAATAAAGACCAGTCAGAGAAGCTGTTCCTGCTGCTAATTTTAAATCAACATACTTTTAGACTGTTATGTTTATCTCATTAGATACTGGTGATATGTTAAGTAATAGGAAAAAGTGCAATGGAATAAGAAGGCTGATACATAGAAAACAAATATTATTTTATGCCATTAATAAAAATGAGCAATGGTGTCTTGAAAAGCTTAAAAATTTCATTGGGGGTTCTGATATTCTCCTTTCAGTTAATTTCTAGTATCTGTTCCTTGAATAATAATTTATATAAAATAATGGCCTTATATTTGTGTCACTTAATATTCTTTTTCTTTCTGACTGTATAAAACCATTCTACATGTTAGTCATTGCTCAGGGTGCTTTAAGAACCAGAAGCTTGCTCTTAGTTGTCAGAAAAGGGTTTTTTCAGGTATTATTCAGAGGTGCTACCTCCTGAAAGAAATAAACTACATTCAATTTCATATGACCATATTGCAGCCAACTTCTGAGTTTTAAAATGATAAATAGTATTGAATTATATATTTTAAGGATGCAGAAATAGCAGTATTTCTGAGTATTTCAGCATTTCTGAGTATTTCAGTATTTCACAATGCGAAATATAAGAAACAAGTACAGAATTGTACTGTTCACTGAAACAAGTGAACAGAATTCTGTAAAGTAAATATTGCTTATACTTGTGGAAATGGAGGCATTTTGAAATTTCAAATGCAATGAAAAAAATGCAAATAAAAAACCCACTGTGCTTGCAAATACTTATGGAGAAATTTCCTGGATCAATAAATGCTTCTTTTCATTCAGGATATGGAAGCATAGCAAGATGCATTTGGTATTTCTGTTGAAAGAAATCACACTCAGTTTTTTCAGCTTCCTGGAGCTTAAGACATTCATGATCTAAGTAACAGATTTTACAGGAAAAATATTTATAGATTAATACTAAAGGCTGATAACATGAGACAAAATATCAGAACACTAAATTATATGCATAAATCCAGGTAATGTGGGTGTGGGGCAAGTCTGTAAAAAACTTTATGAACCTGGGACATATTTGATTACTGTTCTGTATAGAGAAAATAGTTTTCTAAGAACTCATGATATATACAATTGAATTACAAAGAAGATAACATTACACAAAATGAAGAAACATGAATTTGGAATTTATGTTCATGACTTCAGAGTCCGGGGATCTGCATATCATCTCAGAAATGAAACAAAAGTTGAACCATAAATCAGCTGGTGTTCATTATAATTTACATACATGTATGTAATTACAAGTGAATGGAACAGTAGAAAAATACCATAATTTGCTATCTTAAGAATTGTCTGTAAACATTTTGTGTCTTAACTGTGAGCTAAGTCACAGCTGTAAGTTGATGTCTTTCATCAGACAAGGAACTTCAAAGCAGGTCCCAGCATGGATCCAGGGACTCCGCTAGAACATTGCTCATTGGGATATTTTGGGCTGAGATTGTTGTTAAGTGAATTCCTTGGCAATGGCAGCTGTTCTGTGCTGGAGCTAGCTGCCTGATGCTTTTGATGCTGGTAGCCCAACTCCCTGTAACTCCGTGTTTCTGCTGTTGTACAACTCAGTGCGTGTGTGGCTGCTGCCTTCCCTGTTCCCTTGACCTTTTCCTTGTTTGAGTGTGGAGTCAAGCATGTTGGATTGAAATGCCTTCACTGTTGATTTAAGATTAAAAAAAAAAAAAAAGAGTTTTCACTGGGGCATTGAGTCTAGGAAGCACTCGTGGGCTCCATTTAGTTTGCTTTGCTGTTGTCATGGTGAACTCCAACATGGAGGTGGAAAAAATGGCCTGAGGTACTAACATTTGCAGCTCTTCCAGCTGCCTGCAAAGTAAATATCTCTCTGTGACCTTAAGTTCTAGGATGTAGTTTTATAGCATGTGGTGAATTTCTGTCCCTAAAATAAATGTAAATTTAAAAAATGAGCCCTTTGAAAAATGGTTAAGTTTATAAGATCATATTTTAATAGTTATTAGTATGGAATGTAACTGCATGTTGTTGCTTTGAGGATGTATATCCTTTGCTTTCCTGAGGCAGACTCTAAGATCCTGTAACCCTTCTGGTTCAACAGTAGAGACAGTCTTGTAAACGTGAGAGTTTTCTCCACAAAGCTGTCCTTGCAAAATACGTCTGTGCAATTAGCTCTCTGTCACTTTGTTCAGCAGTAGCTCCCACAAATACAATGTTTCGCTATTCAATGGGTCTAATTTAGATTAAGTCTTCAGATCAGGGCAGTAATTTCTCTATCTGTTTATATCTGTGGTGCTATTTAAAGATGTCACATTGTTGACCAAAATCATAACTTACCAGACATTTTTTATCCAGTAGTGTCTGGTGAGGCTATCTGATTACAAGGTGAATGGGGATTAAAAAGTGCATCTCTGGAGCAGTTGAAGAGCTTTTTTCAGTCTTTGCATTTTCTGAGGGGCTGTGTGAGGGAACTGTGAATGATAAAGGAATTGTGAAATATGTCCAAGGCCTCCAGTTTCTTTTGCAATGATTCAAAGGAGTATGAAGAGAATGGAACATTTCCTAAAATCTCTTCTGTTTGAAAGACATGCAGTAAGGCTTCATGAAGAATGTTCTATTGCTACTCAGGTACCAAGACAAGAGGGGACTCCTCCAGCAGGCCCAGATTTCATTGGGGCCCACTTATGTTGCTACTTTAGGCACGTGAAATGACCTGAGAATGGGCATAGCTAACAAGATCGCTTGTGGCAATGTCCATTGGGATCTGGGGTTGCATCTGTCACTGCACATTGCACTGCCTCATCTGTCTGCAGCTCAGAAAAGTCTCCTCTTGCAGCTCAGAATAATCCTTCCTTAAGGTGATGTTTCTGTCTTTATCTAGCTCTTCTTACATGACTTCACTTTCCTTAAACCATGAAATATATTCCTTCAGCACTGGAAGAAGACCTGCAAATATATCTGTCATTGGCCTCAATTCTGGCTGTGGGAATGCGGCAGCCTGGCTGCTGCAGAACTGTCCCAGTAGTTAAATCTGTATCTGTCAAAGCTGATTTTTCATTTCTCTATACATCTCTCTACTCATATCCCCAAAGTTAGAAGCTGGGTCTTAGAATCATATGAGTCTGTGTACACAATTTTTTACTTGGACCTGAAAGCTTACGACAATTCTGGACTATTCAGGGCTTTTCACCTTGGCCAGGCTGTACCCAGTCTTGGCCTGTGTGGCTGGGTGTGTGTCCTGTCTGTAACACTTCATTGATAAAAACAAGTTCTAAGTGGTGATCACGGAGCAGAACAATGTATGTACGGAACCCACTGTACAGTCAGGATATAGTAGGTTTTAGCTATATTCATGCGTGTACGTGAGTGATCTGATATTTTATTACTTGACATAGGAACTGAGCCAACTTAAATCACTGACAGCGGAGTGATGCAACAAGGGAGGATTTGAATGTAAGATGTCTTTGGATTTGAATGTAAGATGGAGGCACTCCATATGCATAATGTTTGCATGAGAAAGATGGAGGTTTAACAAGTGCAGTGTGTAGGATTTCATGCCAGGAGATGTTCCTGAGTTTCTCCTGAACGGTTTCCCATAGTGCATGTGAGTGTGGAGCCGGCCACATAGTCTGTGAGCCGGTGTTGGTACACATAGCTCAAAGAGGTTAAAAGGTAGTGGAGGTGCTTTAGGATAATGCAAAATGAAATAGATGTAATTAAGGCATACAGCTCCAGGTGCCTTATAAGCATGTAAATTTGTTCCTGAAAACTGCACTGAGTGGCTTTGGAATTTCTGTCATTTGATTGAGAAAACCATGAGGTGTCTGTGGATTCTATGGCTTCCACTCACACAGGAGGACTAGAGGGCGGAGTCAGACAAATGTTTGGTATGCATTTACAAGCTCAGCCTCTGTCTGATCTAGTCTGAGCTAGATGCACTTAACCATACATCAGTGCCTCTATGGGTAGTAAATGGGATGGCAGAGGTCTGTCATCTCACTTTTTTTTTTCAAACCCTTCTTGGACAAAGAATTGTATTTGAATTATCTGCTTATTTTGTTCTTGTTATGAAAATTTTGAAAGAGGAGGAGAGAAAGGCTTTATTTTTACATGTCCTGAATAAAACTGAATCATTAACCAATTTAAGTGTTTCATTATTATAATTGATGCAAACGTAAAAAAAGGGAGGATGTTCCACTATTTTTTGTTATTGCTTTGCTTTTCACTGTTTTTTGTTACTCGGTAGTTAAGAAACAAGTATTATTGATGATGGCTTTAAAGCTGGAATGTATAGTAGTTATTTAGCATCTCTTGCTTTTTCTTTAAGATGCCTTAAGCTATTGGAAAAATCATTTAGTATGTCACAAAATTTCCTGCCATATTAGTTAAAAGAAAATATTTCCCTACAGATACTTTCACATGTAATGCTATTTCCCATATTTCACAAGCTGTTTGCAGTTTAAACTTAATCATATTTGCCTCTCTGTCACTGAGGCTCTTTAGAATTACCTTAGAGATCTAGATATTATTTGGATATTTATAGCATAATTAGATTTGACATACCATACTTTGTTTATCTCAGTTAATGCCTAAAGGCTTGATTCTGATCTGAGATCTGCAGAGGCATAGCACCAAATTTGGAATAAACTCTGTATTGGAAATGCTAATAGCAGTCTCTGTCCAAAATAGTTACTCTGCTCTCCTCCTGTCTCTTAGAATGTGTTAGATTGGAAGGATGCACTTGTATTTTTTTTTTTTTAAAGAATGAGGTAATGGCAGGAAGCGGAGCCAATCTGCCGTATTTTAGTCTTCTCTCCTAGTGCTCTCTGTAGATATTACTGTATAGTTAATATAAGAATAAATCATATTTTCTCAAATAAATATGTCTTTCATATTTCTCAAATAAATGTCTTTCATATTTCTCAAATGAGTATGTCTTTCTATGGATTCTATGGCTTCAACTCACACAGTTGTACCTTGTACAACTTCCCTTCCACAAATGCACCCTTCCACAGAGAGACACAATCACCTGTTCTTTTGACTTGTATTTTTTCTCTCTGTTTTTAGTAAAGCAGAGATCCAGATATAAAATTCAGCATTCCTGGAAAGTCAGTCTGAACTGGTGATGCTCCCCAGAGATCTTTATTCTTGTGAATCAATGAATTAATCATCACCCTGAATTTGTAGTTTACCCTCAGTAAATGTAAAATATTTGTTGTCTCTCTTCATATGCATTCTCCAAGGATAACTGTAGGCTTCTTACTGCTATGAACTCACATCTTTCCTTGCTTTAAAAAAGTTTAGTGTAGTCCTACCACACTAGGGATATCGCCATTGCACTACAGCTAGTGCTGTGCTGCTAGGAACAGTTGCAGTCTGTGTTGGCTGGTGATGTGACAATTCTTACTGCTGAGCATTTGTGTTTGGAGCACACTGAATTACAATGAACTTTATATGCTTCCTTGTCTTGCACGTGTTGGCGAAACTCTGTCAGCATCCTTCCCCCAGACACATATTTTCATCGTCTATCTGATATAATGGTAATATCTCTAACTAAGGGGGTTTATCATGTTGATGCTGAAGGCTGATGGTGTTTGAAAGCGGGAATACTTGTCAGGCCTTCAGTGGTTTGCCCACATTGACTTGAAGGCATGGGGAACCCTCCTGAGTTCAGCTCTGAGAACAGAGTATATGACAGGAAAACCTTGGTGTAAGCTGCTTCATGTGTGCACTTCTTTTGCTTGAAACCCTCAAATATATGTGCAAAAAAACAGTGCTGGTACTGCAGCTAAGAGCTTGCCTCTGCAATCCAGCCATGCTTAGCTCATCCCTGATTTAGGTGTTGGGTTACGCAGCCCATGGACTGCAACTGTTAGGAAATGTTTCAGCTTCACAACTGTCTGTTTTTGTGGTTTGAACTCTGATCAGAGTAAATTAAATTCACTGGCCATGGGCATGCTTTGTGGCTGCTATCCCTCTTGTGGAAGGACCCCTTTAAGGAACATGTAAGACTCCCAAAATGTTTATGTACAGGCAGTCTATTTCAAGACATGGAATGTGCTTATGGATTTCTTGAATAGGATAAAGTAAGGGAGAGGTGTTTTTGAACTGCCTGTTTTAACTGACTGAAAACACACGATTGTGTTTTAAAGGTTATTTGTAATGTTATATTTTTATGGAAAAACAATATGCTAAATTAAAGTTTGCTGACATGCAATACAGGTTGAGCTACACTTATAAAGAACAATACACATAAAATACTCTGCAATTCTCATAAAAATACAGGAAGAGAGACTGATTTTTCTGGTTTAACCTTTAGATGAAGAATACTGTTTAGTATTCATAAGGCAGAGGGTAAAGTCTTGCTTTTTGAATTCTGGTGCACTGTTGAAAAAAATGACTAGTGCTGAAAATCACTATTTCTATAGAATCTAATTTCTTGTTGGACCGTTTTTGTCATTTTAGAGAAATACGGCTTTATTAAAGAAAAGACAAATGAATATCCTCTACTCATTAGTCAGAGGTTCTGCATACACTAATTAGCACTATGTTATTTCTCAGATATTCAAATTAAAGTGTACAAATAAATTTTAATTGCTAATGATTTGTACAAAAGTTATCAATTTCATTTTTACAGAATGTTGATACTATGGAAAATCATTAATGCATGAAGTATTTTAGACAAGAGTAAGGCCATAATTATTGTTTCTGTTAGTATTCCAGTATTATCCAGAATTTAGTGAGTGCTTTAGAAATGCAGAAGACACCATAGCCTACATGTAAAAAAAATGCATAAAACAGCAAGAGCAGATGTAATATGCAGAGAGTCAGATTGATGGTAGGCAAATGTCTCACCATGCACAGGTTTGCTCCTGTCTGAGTCTAAATTTAACACATTTGTGGTATTTAAGCCGTTGCTGTCTGCACTGATCCATGTACGTCAGGAGTGGCCAGCCTGTGGCTCTCGAGTAGGCGACACGCAGCCCTGCCACGGCTGTGTGCAGAACCACGGCGAGGCTGCCCAGCACAGGCATCACTGGGTGAACAAACCCCGCAGCCACGGGAGCTGGAGGGTGCTGCCGAGGCCAGTGGGGCACTGCAGGGCCTGGGCTGGGCTGGGAAGGGAAATGCTGCCATGTCGTCCTTGGTGTGTGAAATGCTTGAGAGCTTTGCTTTCGCTTCCCTGCTCCACTGCCTCCTAGCCCCATTTGGGGACAGGCTGTCTCTTACTTTCGCTCCCATGAAGTGTGACCACGCAGCATGGAGTAGCAGCAGGATTTGGGGCTGCTTCTAGCCTTTTTCCTCCAGCTGTTCTGGCTAGCTGAATGTAGGCTTTGTACCTATGGACCCTACAGTGCATATCTGAGAGCTGCCATAGGGAAGAAGAGTGACTCCAGGAGACACCTGGCAGGGAGTGGGGAGCTTTTCCAAACATTTCAGAGCAGGTGATCCCATTGGAGTTGAACCATGGAGGGAAGTGAGGGCATAACTGTGAGAAGTGTAACAAATGAGGCATGAATAATGCCTTCATGACTATTTGCTTTCAATTTGCCGCAGCCAGAGATCTCAGAAGTAGCACTGGTGAGAGCTCAGAGATGATGCTGTGATGAGAAGCAGCAAGGGAGATCCTGTCAGAGATGACTCTTGCATGGACCAGAAAGTAACAAGTGTGATTTCTGTCAGGCCACTGTGCAGGCATCGCTGTGAGCTGAGTTGGTGAAGGTGCAATGGAAGAACCAAGCAACGAAAACATCTTGCAATGTGAGAAAAAAAGTATTAAGACATGACTTGTGGGAGGGAGGTAGATGAGGAAAAAGGGCCAAAATTAAGTTGGGCCATATCAGAACTGCATGGTGAAGCAATTCCTGGAGGAAACAGAAGAACTCTGTTTTGCTGTGATGAGTTTGAGCAGATACTGTGAAATTAGGAGTGAGGTTGATTTATGGAATTGAGTAAATTGAGACAAGTCATCACTGAAGAAGCAGCTTTGGTGTGAGTCACCTATACAAGACTATTACTTAACATGTTTGAACATGCAAAATTGGGGGGGAAAAAAAGAGAAAAAAGGCAGGTTCAAGAAAAATCAGTGAGTATGGGTAGACAACTGTATTTGACTGAGCCAAAAAATATAATGACTGTTCTCACTGTTTTCCAGTTTCTCAGCTCATGGTAAATTAACATGTCAATTGGTTTGAATTTACAACAACTGAAAATCAGACCTTCAATACTGAAACAAGACAGCATACATAAAATAGGCAGAAAGACCCAATAAATAACTTATTTGACCTTTATATATTATTTATAAAGGGCTATGCATGCAAAGCACTAAGCATCTTCCATTTTCAATAACCAGCCTGCAGCAGCTCCCATAAAAGCATTGCTTCAGTCTAGTATGGAAGGAAGCCAGGTTTATTAGGGGCTTTACCTCAGGCAGTGGGATATGGTGATTTCTGCTGCCTTATTGACATGAACCAGCTGTGCAGCAATACCCAAAAGAAGATTTTTAAAAAGTCAGTGCAAAAAGTAAGTGTGCCTGCATGGAACTGGTAGCAAAATTGTGACTAAAAAAACTCAAAACATTGAAGTTCTCTGCTACAGATTAATTTAAATATGGTTCATATTTAAGACTTTTTAAGATCAAAAGAAAACAAAAACGAAACCCCGTAAACTTAAAGCAAATATACCTGAAATTGTGGTTCATGCAGGGTTGCTAGCCAAAAATGGACCATCTAGGAAAACTGCTGTAGGTCAAACAATTATTTATATAACGTACCACATTTATACCAATGAGCAAGAGCAAGTGGAAGCTGTTGCAGGATTCCGCACTGGATTATTTAGGTACAGGTTGCCCAGTGCGTAATGGGCTGAGATCTACAGACTGTGCTTTGGATCAGTCCAAAGTCTGGTACCAGAAGCTATGTCTCTAGCATATGTAATTTTAAATGCAGGTTTGGAAACAAGAAAGAGCTTCATAGTTTTGTAGCCCATTCTTTCTCGTAATTTACAAATATACCTGCTTGCCTTTCTGAGATCTGATCAGGCTGATTTTTTGTTACAATTAAACAGAAAAGCACAAAAAAAATTAACTTTAAAAAATCTGTAAAATGTTCATTAAAGTTTTAATAAATCAATTTAGATAGGGCAAATAAATTACTGTATATCATCGGGGTGCCTAGACAAGATTTTAGTATGGTGTCTTCTGAACTAAAATCTGTGTGCCCAGGATGTTACAACAGATTGGTCGATAGCAAAGGCTCTTACATTTAAATATTGGCTGGGTTAACAGTAGCTCATCTCTTAGACAGGATGATGAAATTTCTACTGGTGGAAGAAGGCAGTGTTCATCTGTGGGCTGTATGTGGCCTTCTTGAGAGTGACAAAGCATTAGTTGCTCATACTTTAAGCTTTATTAATGCAAAAAACTGTGTACATTTGGGATTAGCTGGATTTCCTGCCAGAATTGTGTTTCTTGTACAAATGACTTAAAGGTGTGCCTTTTTTCTTTCAAATCTTAAGGTTTTTTGTTTTCATGAATTCTACATGTGCTGTGATATCCCAGTTTAACCATCCTGAAAAATCAGACTTTTTTTACAGTGCATAGATGGGATCTTCCAGTGTATTTTGGAAGGTTGAACTTGATGTTCTTGGAGGTCTTTTTAATTCCTAAGATGCTGCTGCTTCTTGCATAAATTTCTCTCCCCCTCTTTGCTGGTTGTTCCCTCCATTTTCTTCCCTTCCACAATTGACTGTTAATTAGGGTTTACTGCTTTGTATTTATCAAAATTACTCTGCCTTTTGGTGGCCTGCCAGAGCTTCCCCATAGCTATTGTTAAGTATCAGAGGGCCAGTCCATGTCACTGGGCCATTCACTTCTTCTCCTTCCCATGTGCTTTGGGCATGAACCTGGTTGATGTCCAAATCCTTGCCCAAACCCTGCCTCTTTTACCCTTTTGGACAGCATTATTAATTCCAGCTTTCTTCTTCCTGTGCTTGTCCATTGCCTTCAGGAGTAAAGATGCTTTTACTGTT
The DNA here is from genome assembly GCA_013397955.1 of Grantiella picta. NCBI lineage: Eukaryota > Metazoa > Chordata > Aves > Passeriformes > Meliphagidae > Grantiella > Grantiella picta. The sequence continues at coordinate 538,773 of VZRM01001564.1, forward strand.
TTCCATGAGAAAAATAATTTCCATAAGCCTCAGACATTTCGTTGTACAGTGGCATAGCTATGCTACCTACTTTGCATTTTACACTTCTTTTAGGTGTGTATTGATAACCTAGAGTTATTTCCATACATATACATATATGACATTTATTACATGTATTGTGTACATTACTATATATGATATATTAACATTTCCTCTCCTTAAACTTTACCTATCATTATAAATGGTTTAACATCTTTCCCAGACTCTGTCATTGTACTCTTGATTGAAAACTATGTTTTTCTTACTATGTTAGTTATCCTATATTATCCTATATCATGATGATTTCAAACTTTTCCTCTTTCACAGCTAGAGATGACTTAATTACTGGAGCCTTCTGTTGATGGGATAAATGAGATTGAACATGGAAATATTTAGACTCTGAATCTGAATTTTTTGGGGGAGCTAGTTAAACATTCCTGATCTGAGAAAAGCTTAACAATATAAAAGATGCTAAAATCTCTTTGTCAGATCCATCTCCGCACAGCTTGTAAACTGAGCACTGAGCTGTGTACACCTGGCTTTAGCTTAGTGAAATGTTATCTTCTGAATTATAAAATGTGATCTTTTCAGGGCTCTGTTTGACAAGTTCAGAATCTGAGTCACTGAAGGTCAATTACAGAACAACTGGTATTTTGTGAAATCCAAGTCAATTATTTTTGTCTAACAAAATTATGATTTCCTGTTGTCGTCATCTTAAAACTACTGTATATTTTGATGTGTTTGTTTAAACTCTTAGCAGTGATGAAGGTATATGTATTATTGATGATCCTTGCATGTCAGGTGTATTTCCAGTTGCATAGCTCTCAAAGTTAGACTGCTCATTTCATGACAAGTTTTGTGAGTAGCACTAGTGTCAGTTATGACCAAGCCACATGTTAAAAAATCCTCTTTCTGCTTTGCTTTTAGATGTTTATAGAAATAATGATGATCAAATAGTTTTAATATATGGCATATACTTACATCTATTCTGAATAAATAAGGATGGAAAGTCAAAAAGATTGTTCCCCCACTACTCCTTCTTCCCACTACTCTGGCAGCAGCTCCTGTTATCATCCTGTCCAGGAGCCCAGGGGAACTGTTGTGTTCCACGAATTGTGGCCTGACTAGGGAGCTCTGTTTCAAGTGCGAATGCAAAATTGTCAGAAAAGGGAAATTACTAAGGATGGGCAGTTCTGAAACAAAATTTGTTGAGTGAGTTTAAAAAAAAATTTAATTTTATTTGACATATAATTTTTTGTTTCAATTTTATTGATGAAAGATAGGAGTCTTCAGGTAGTTATGAGTAGATGTAAGAGACCTCTACATTTATAGAAACTGTATTTTCCTAATAACATTCCTATTTAGAGGTCAGAAAAAGAGAGTTTTTTTGATCACACTCTACATTGTGATATTACCCTTGTGGCTCTTTTATTGAAATTAGAACCATTAGTTCCCAATAGATATTTTAATTGTTTTGAAGTTATTTGGTATTTCCTGGTTTTTGACATGTGGGAATTCAAAAGATGAACAGATGAAAATTAGAGAAAGGTCAGTAAGTAATCATGTCTGCAATTAAAAGTACATAATGTTGTTTATGAAATCCAACCCAGACAAATATCACATTTTCTAATAGCTTTTCTCTTGTGTTAAATACATAAAACAAAAACCATTCTAGCAAAAAATAATTCGAGTGTGTGCATATACACATATATACCTTTTTACTCCATTATTTGCATGCTGTATCATTCTCTGTTTTGTCCCTATTATATATCTAAAAAATGTGCATAATGTAGTAGATGTAATTTAACGAGAGTAGCCTTGCAAAAAGATATTTTGTCATTGCGTATGTGATGCAGCACAGCAAGGAGAAAAATTGGCACCACTTTGGATGAGAGAGAGCCCTCTATCAGAGACCGCTTAGGGCATATCTCACTAGCTGCTTGATTTCCTGATTGCTCAGCATTTTGCAGAAGATTGGAGTTACACTAAAAGCAAAGTTACGTGGTTTTGACAAATTATTCACTATTTCTTTGCTACAAGGCCAGTGCAGAAAACAACTTGCACTTTGCTCGTTTGTCGCAGAGGAGCTTTTAGGTGAAGGAAGGCGATAACCTCACTTCACCCAGCCAGATGAGTGTAAACCAAAACGCTTAGCTCAGTGCTGAGACGTCACAGCACGCAGTGTCAGGCAAAATGTGAGCAGCAGGAGGAGGATGCAGTGCCGGTGTTTCCCTCAGTAACCATCAGCTCGCTGCGTTATCTGTAAGGAAAATCATCCTGTCCATCACAGGCTTTGTGGTGTGACGGCCTCCCATTCCCAGGTGCCCTGCACCATAGGAGTGAGGCTGTGCCAATGGGACGGAGCAACGACGAGGATGATGGTTCATCCAGCTTGGATGTGTCACCTAGGTTAAATTGTCCTACACCCTGTATCAAAACCACTTCCATAAGGAAAAAATAGATGTTTCATGGCCCTAGGAGAGCCCCTCCTGAAGGGAGCACAATGCAGACTGGACCCTCTTCTTAGGGAAGTGTGCTGCCTTTCTGCGACCCAGGTTAAAGGTATGAAGAAAAAGCCTCTTCTCCTGGGCATGGCACTCGGATTCTTATCCACTACTGATTTATCAGGTGGGCAGTGTTGAAGTTGCACCAAGAAGTCTAAGGGCAGTCAAGTGACTTTAGGGCGTTGGGATGACTAGTCAAGGGATGAGCATGAGTTGTGTTCTCTCTCCATCCAGTTGCAGGGAATGATGAGGGAAAAAATGGGAAGAGACCACAGATTCTCTGAAACGTACATACTCCTGTGTGACATTCCTTAAATGCTAAACTGAAGTATATTTCAAAGACCTGTGCCTATTTTTTTCACAATCTTTCCACAAACTTCAGCGTATAGCTCACTTATAAAGTCTACCTAGCCTCCTAGTTTTGTTAATGAAGTGAATCTGCTTTGCCTGTGTAGGAACTGATTCCCACATCTCCTCTGTTACAGCTCTGTTCTGCCGCTTACTTCCTGGAGGTGATGTGAAGATAAGACAGTAAATAGAGATTAGTAAGACAGGATGAAGTATAACCTCTATAGCAAGGCCTTTGCCCTATTCTGACATGTCTAGACCTATGCCTTAGGCTGTGAACAGTGTCAAATAATCAAATTGTGTTGTTTAAAATACTCATTGACATTGATATATGTTGTTTTATTTTCTGATGCTGCATGATGACTTCAGGCTAGATTTTGCCCTCATGTGTGCAGAAGCAGTTTTCACTGACCTTGAGGCAAGGTGACTCCACACAAAAGCAGGATATTGTCCCTCAGCCTTTATGGCAATGCAATTATTTAATCAATAATAATTGTGCTGTGTTGTTGGGACACCACTAAGTGCACCAAATCCATAAATGATCAGCCTGGATTTCTGGGTTTAGTAAGTGATTTGGAATAAAACATGTTCCTTGGTGTGTTAATAACATTTTTTTCATGGGTTCGTCCATGCATAAGTAGTGTGACTTTCTATATACTTCTACAGTTGCCTTACTCATGGTCCAAATTTGTATTGGGATAGAACAATATGATTACCAAGTGCAAATAAGATGTACATTTAAGTCCATATTTTGAAGATATATGTACATTTGTGTTGATTGGCATTACCATTGATAAGCCTTGGTTGTTAAAGTTTTGAGGTGGGTTTTTTTCTATGTGCTGATTTTGATCACAGTAATTACTTGCTGCTTGCAACAGGCAATGAAAATTTTGACATCTTTCAGGTAAAACCTGTAAGAGGGTGTGTTAACCAATATCAGTATCCTGAGCTCTGTTAAAAAGTGCAGAGACAGTGGATCACAGATGGGTATTACTCACCTTGAGCAGCAGCCAGGTGAGGAGAGGCTGGGGGCACTGGTCGTGTTCCACCTGGAGCAGAGATGGCTTTGGGGAGGCCCTGACAGCAGCCCCCAGTGCCTATGGGAGATCATCTAGGAAGTGGAACTGGGCTCAGTGAAGTGAGGCAGGGTGAGAAGATGAGAGATAGTGAAAGTAAAAGTGAATCAAGAGAGGGTCCGAGTAAATATTTTTTTTAAATGCCCCTGTGAAGAAAGACAGTGGAACAGAATGAGCAGATACATTGTGCAGTTTCTGTCCTTGGAGATTTTCCACCTTGACCAGGTGAAGGCCTGCGAACCATGGTTTTGACCTCAGAGCTGACCTCCTGTGAGCAGGAAGTTGGACCAGAGACCTCCTGAGGTCATGCGCAGTCAGAACTATCCTGTGATCCTGTGCTGCCCTCCAGACAGGTTACTTGAAATCTCTAATTGCTTTTTCTGAATTTTGATCTCAGTGAAACTCAAGGATAAAAAGTACCATGATAAGAAAATCCTGTGAGGGTGTGCTGAGTTTGTCAGCACTGAGGTCAGAACATTATGACAAGGAACATGATGCTGGAGGAGATTCCTTTGAATCTCCACTATAGTCCTCTCTGTTCTCACAGATTGAAGCTGACAGGTTCCTATTCAGTCTAAAAATTTTAGACTCTTCTTTAGTCTAAAATATAGGAGTCAAGAAAATTAGGCAGCTAGTTTGTTTAAACTATTTCTTGATCATATTGTACTTGTACTTTGAGGAAAAATTACCAAGCAAGTATGCATGTGAAGTAGATGATGCAGCCATTGAAAACCAGGAAAATACAAGGACTGGATTTTTTTTTTTAATCTCCTCAATGTGATTTTAACAAGACACACCTTAAACACAGCTGAACCTGGAAGAAAGTTAAATGACCTTAGCTGGAATATGTTTAATATCAGACAAAAGAGTAATTGGTGCATATCTTTCTTTTGTGAGTAAGTATACAAGCATAACTGTTGTGGAAATACTGAAAAATAGGCTAAGAAAGAGACTGTAGAGCAAGTCAGGTTTTAAAAGGAAAAGTTTTCTGTGCTTCTGTGTATTGTGCTTTTATTCACAACAACCCTTTTACTTCAAATCAAGCTGTGAAAAATATTCTGTATTTTTTTTCTGAGGATTGAGTAGTACCTATGTTCCTTTGTTTACCCATAAGCAAAACAAATTAATAAGGCAAAGAGTAGTTAGTTAGATTTTGCATAACTGTGTTGGAGGAAAAAGTGCTTTGCTCTGTACATTTTTCCTGACTGATTGAGTTTAGATATATGCCAGCATTCCATTTAAATCTTCAGTGGATTGAAAAGTCATAATCAGCACGATCAGCATTTTCTAGAGTTGAAAAAGTTGATTTTGGCCAGTAATTGCATATCTGTGTACTCCAATAATTGTGATATCTAACTACTAATGGGTCCTCTGTATGTTAGAAATTTAAAGATCGTAAAACATTTCCAAGACAAATATAGTATGACCTTTAAAAAAAAAAATGCATGCTATGGTGGCTTTGAGCTACCAGAAATTATGAATTTTTAATGACAGAGGTACTTACATATGTTAGCATATATGCATTAAGAAATGTGTTTCAATCCTTGTTCAGGGAAAATTTCCATTTCTGTTAATGAAATTTTGCCTGAAACAGCAGAATAAGCAAGATGGGCTCAGAGTAAAAGGAAAAACTTGTTTTATTACAACTGTTTTGAGTACATCTTGCTGGAAGCAATAAAACTGTGGAAAACTTTTCCATTTTTTAAATCTAATTTTATAACTAAAAAAAAAAAAAGATTGAACCTGTTTTTCCTAAAAACTCTACATACAGTGGTTTGGTTTTTTCCAATAAGCCTGTAGGCAGTACCAATCCATTTTCCTGAGGCAGTAGTTTGATCCTGCAGTGCACTGTGGAGAGAAGCAGCATGTACAGGAGCATTTCTGCACTCACTGTTTTGTGTGATTGGTTTGGTTCCACATTACCACAGTCACATTTCATCCACCAGCTCTTCGGCCACTGTTAATATTTTTTTCTCATTTTTCTTTTCTGCATATAGCAACAGATTGACTGGGAATTATGAATGAATATATGCTAATTAAGACAATAAAGTAGTTTAAAGATACACAAATGTTAATAGGATTTGAAATAAGAGGTAGCTTGAGGCCACTGCTGTAACTAACAGGCCATTTAAAAATTATTAGCATCAGGCCCAGTGGACCAGTAGAAAAGTACAGCTGCCTTTTTAGTAGAGTATCAGAGCTAGCAGCCCCTAGACCCTGAGCTTTACTCCAGTGATCACAGCTGTGAACTGTGCTGAGCTAATTTTGCTTATTCCTGCAAATGCCAGCGTAGAAGCTACTTGCCTTACGTAATGCCTGAGGTGATACATACAATATTTTGTTATTCTTAAAGCCATCTTTACAGCAAATTAATTTCAATACATCAACAAAGACATGTTCTTGCATATCAAGTTGTTAAACGTTATATTAAATTTCAGTGGTCTGTTTTGATGTACAAAAGAACACGGAGTATATTATTCATTTTGTTGACCAGACAGTTCAGTGAAATGATGGACTCTGCTTTGGTCACCCTAAAATCCAAAAATAAATAGAAAAAACCACAGGTTTCAATTGGGAATGGTGCTGTTGGAACAGCAAAAGAAGTTTACGTACGGTGACAGCTATTTTAATTCTCTTGTGATAAACATGATAAAAAAAAAATCGTAACAGCTAAGTCTGTTTGACAATCTGCCTCCTTTTCCCCCAGGCCTCACAGTACACCCACCTTTGGTCCATTCACAGAGATAACAGAGTGCCAGCCAAACAATCTCAGCTCCTTTCTTATCTGTCTTCTTTTCTAAAACTATCACCAGCACATTTCCCAGCTCTGTAGAAATCCCAATTATAGATTGTCCATTTCAAAATGCCTTATGGATGAAGCCCATTGCTGCCAAAAAAATGAGAGAACAAAATGAGAGGATTCACCTTCCTGTTTTAAATTAGTGAAATTGTGGAAATGCGTCAGATGGTGCCTGAAAACCCAAAGTAGAAAAGACAGAATTAGCTAAAAACTCAAGAAAAAATGAAGATAACGGAAAGCATATTTTTGTCACTGCTTTCTTTTTGTTAAGCATTTTCCAACTACAGAAGTCATGATCTCTGCCTTCAGAAGGTGTATTTTTTGTGAAATGAAGAAAACTCATTGCATGTAGAAAGATGTGAAGCAGTGCATAAAACTGAATATTGACAGCTGCTTTAGGCTTTGACCAGCAATGCCCTCTCACTTAACTGGTTCTGAATACATTTTGCCATCTTTTTGTTGTGCTTTACAGACTGTTGTTCTCATTTATAACCTCACAAACTGACCATGCCATAGGAGGAGAGATGGAAACAGCATTTTTGATTGTTGTGCCAAAAGCAGGATAGGAATGAAAATATCTGCATCACAGTGTGCCTAAGGAGAGCGATGGGGAGATCGTTTTTGTGAAGCAGTTTGATTTCTTAGGGTTTATGATTTTAAGTCAGTGGGTTGTACTGCCATCTTCTTGTGTGGTTGCAAGAAAGATTCTGGTATTACAGTAGTAAAGAGTGTAATAATTAAATTTAGTAACATCTATTGATTTTAATGCAAGTTAGCAGTTTTGCTCTTGGAGGAGAATACAAGGTATGCTAAGCAATTTCTCCCTATGAAAGGCAGTGTTGTGTTTCAGAATGGCTACTTGAGTCAAGGGGAGATGGGTCATGCTCTCAAAACCTTTACCTGTGCTCTGCAGTCTGCGTTTAGTTTGGAAGCCCGTAAGGGCTTTGGTTTTGGATAAAGACACCATTTCATTTAATATTTTACAAATATAGAGTTGCAAAAGAGATATTCATTCATAACAGAACATAGAAGTTAATTATTTCATGTGAAACATTGTTTTGTGTGTGGTAACTATGCTTTATGAGACAACATGAACATTCTTCTCTCATCAGCTGCTAGGCCCTCAGACAATAGCACATTCGTTTCCATAAGTATCTCCTGCCCCAGAATTGAAATGAAATAAACTCTCCTTGTTCAACCAAACATGGAGAAGTATGTAAGTAAGACAAATATGTTAGACACAAAGTGATGTACTTTATTAGGCTTATCTGCATATTTCTTTTAGAGACATCTAACCGAACATCTGTCTTTTGATAGTAGAGATTTATGTGTTTAAAACAAGCAGCTGTACAGTTTGCTTTAGAATGATTTGTGATCCACGGAAACAGAGAACATGCATACACGTTCTTCTAACGTACAGACAGATATGTTTAGGCATGTATTAAACTTCTTTTCTGAAGTCTTGTTTTAGCTGAAAAAAGTTATTTAGAAAGCCTACCCTATTCATGGCATTTGACACAGAAAACTTTCTTGGAGTTGGAGCCTGAATAGATTTTGCACTCGGGTCTGATGAGGCTGGTCTTTAATTTAGAAGGTGAATGGCTTTCACTGTAAATAACTTTGGTCGAATGGTTCATCCATATTTTATTTTTAGAAAGGTAATTCCTTTTTCTCATTACTTCAGTTATTATATGAGACCTATAGCTATTGAAAAATGCCTTTATTCATGAAATAAGTTGAAAGATTAGTTTTTTAGAGAAAGAAGAAACATCTTGGTGGCAAAAATGAAAGACAGTTGAACATGCATTTCAAAAATGAAAGACAGTGGAACTATCCATGCCAAGCATTTGATTTTAAAGCCACCCATTTGTACTGTGGCTGATTCCCACAAGCATAATCATGAGTCTAAGAAGGAGCCCTCATAAAAAGAATAGAGAAGAAACTGAAAGGCACTAGAAGAAGAAAATGGGCAGAGGGTAGGGGGCTAGCTTGGGGTTTCCTTAATTTTGGACTTTTGCCCGCCACAGACAGTAATTCCCTAATGTCATTTTGATAAGACATGTTCATAGTACGCAGAGTCTACATCTGAAAAATTCCTTAGCTGTGATCACTGCATTATCTGGGGGAAACAGGCAAGCAACAAGATGCTGGAAAATCCCCAGTGCAGTGAGATGGTTGAAACAACAAGGCAACATAAAGGCACAAGTACAAGTACAGAGAACACAATCTGAGTGTTCAGCATGAGGTATCTGGAGTAACTGTGATGCCCAGACATATATAGTCACCCAAACAGGCTAAGACCCAAATTTCTGTGGAGAGCAGGAGAGAAAATCTCTTGGTATGATTTTGGTTTTGTGTAGCTAGGAGTAATAATGCCTAGGATCTTTGAAGGAGGGTGCAGTATAAAGTACAGAATAATGAAAGAAATCTCAGACAATTCTTGCTGAACAGGCCAGTGATGGATAATAAGGGTATCTACAGCCATCTTAGTGATCCTTTGAAAATATTTTATTCATTACTCCAACTATATGAATAACCTCAGTGTTAGAATTTTGGTTGTCAGAAAACTGCTTTTTGGAAAACTTGGAAGAGCTAATTGACATGTCTATTGGAAATTAACATGGGAGTTTGAGTGAACACTTACCAACTCCGTGGCTTTCCCTTCTCTATCCTTCCAGGTACCATTAAGCCAGTTCATTAGTTGAAGGCTAGGAAAAGCAGTAAAAACAGTAACATGGTACAATTTATGAGGTAATTCTGGGCTGTTGGAAGCACCTAAGTTCTGGGAAAGCTGTTGTTACTAACCCTAATGTGGAAGAAGAAACAATCCAAATAATCATGAAGTACATTTTGGATGTTCATAGCAAAGTAAATTTCACATTTTTAAAATTTATTTACTCTTCAGAAAACACTTGCACTGTAAAACTCGTGGGAGCATGGAAATCTCTTATCCACTGTGAGTAAAAGGTCCTCAAATGTGGGCAGACCAATAGAACAATTGGCTCTTGATATATCTTGATCCCTGAAATGACAGCTCAGAAGATACTCCTTGTCTGGGGAATAGCTTTAGAAGAGCTTTGTGCACTTTGTCAGCAGCTGCTGTCCTGCCAATACACAGTCACAGGCTGCAAGAAGGCAGCAGCAGAATTTTGTTTCTAGATACTCTGAAGATTTCTGTCTCCCTGATCAAGTTATATATAATCTCATGATGCAATATCACATTCCATTTATCTGATGGTAACACTAGCCTCAAATTGTGTTTCCTACCATCAAGAGGAAGGAAGTAACGGAAAACCAAGCAGATTTTTTCAGCAGTTTTCAGAAACTTTTCTTATGTAAATCCCAGTTATGGGGATATAAAATATTACTGAAAAGGCTTTTTTTTTCCAAGTTAAAGTATGTGTAATTAGATAATAGAGGTTATTAACCCATGGGGTGTCGCTGTTCAGCTGCTAGCAGAGAGAAAAGACCCTCCAGAAGTTGTGTGGATCAAAGACATTTATTTTTTTATTTTTCCAACTTATATAGACTTTTCAGAGATCACTCAGATTGGCCAGTCCGAAACCTCCCTCTGAGCCTATTGGCCAGGCCCGAACTGCGCACATCTCGAGAAACCGTTTTAATAACATCCAAACTTTATCTTTGTTTATAAAAACACAAGAAAATTCTCACGAGAAAGGTCTGTGCCAGCCACAATGGGGAATTGTGAAAAAAAACAGGTAAGATATTCATCACACATGTTCTCTTAACATGAACATTTTTTTCAGAAATTAAAAACCATGTTTTCTGGATCTTTAAAAGATTCTCAGATAAGAGTGGCCAAGGAAACAGTGTTTTATTTAATGTTATTTAACCAACATCATGTGATGAATGTCTGTTAATCTTATTGAAGCCAAAAGGAATCCATGGCTTCATACATTCTAAATAGTAAACAGCACAGTGGGAGAAATTATTTAAGATTATATCCTTGCACAATAGCATGAATCAACAGAAGCAATGATTTAAGTTGCTTAAGGGAGGGCTCTTGATGATGTGAAATAAGTTACTGAGGGAAGAAAGTAGAATCCTAGCCCCACCTGGGCCAACACATTCAAAAGACTGGACTGGACAAAGATATTTGCACTTCAGTGGCCAACCTGCGTTGGCTGGAAGATTAAGGTGAAAGAAAGAGAATTTGAGAAACAGACTCACCAACAAAATAACAGTAGAGTTACAGTGAAGGATCAAATGACACCACTCTCCTAAGGAGAGGCTTTAATTCTAAATATAAAACTACAAACCAGACACTAGACAAAAGAATTAAGTGTTTGGTCAAGTTTGAATAAAAACCATGCTGGAATGAATCTTCAGGCTGGACCAAGTTACTCACATCTTTCATGATTACCTGCCTTCTATTTTTCCCTTTTCCCAGATTTTTTCAGTGATATGGGGATATATTTCCTAAGTCAGAGGGAGCAGTTAAATGTCTAGTCCCCTTTTAAAGTCACCTGGAAATGTTGTACCACGCTTCCCCAGTACTTTAAAAAATGCTTTATTTGAGCTTCCTCAAATTACAGTGGCGTTCATGGGGTTTTTTTCATTTCAATAAAATCAGACCGCAACGTTTGACGTAAAGAAGCAACATTGGCTCAAAATGTGAGTTAGAGAATCACAGAATCATTACAGCAGAGAAGGACTTCTAAGACCACAAGTCTAGCCTTCTCTGGGGAAATATGACAACCAGTACATTAGGAAAACATGCTTTCAAGAGAAAATCCAGGCTGTGATTTAGGATGCTCTGGCATGTGCTCTTCTTAGAAGGTGATGGATCTTTATAATAACATTGGAACACCGTGTCACCCCTTCCCTCCAAATTTAATAGAATTGTAGAATCATATAGGTTGGAAAAAGATCTCTAAGATTATTGAGTGCAGCCATAAACAAAACATTCCATGTCCACCAGTAAACCATGTCCCAAAAGTGCCACATCTGCATGTTTTCTGAACACGTTCAGTTATGGTGATTTAACCACTTCTGTGGGCAGCCTGTTCCCAATGCTTGACCCCCTTTTTAGTGAAGAAATTTTCCTCATCTCCAATCTAAACCTCCTTTGGAATTGCTTTCCGTTTCCTCTTGTTCTGTCACTTGCTGTCTGGGAGAAGAGGCTGATCCCCACCTGGCTACACCCTCCTTTCAGGCAGTTCTAGAGAGCAGTAAGGTCCCCCTGAGCCTCCTTTTCTCCATGCTAAACACCCCCAGCTCCCTCAGCTGCTCCTCACAGCACTTGTGCTCCAGACCCTTCCCAGCTCCCTTTCCCTTCTCTGGACACACTCCAGCCCCTCATGGTCTTTCTTGTAATGAGGGCTCAAACTGAAAACAGTATTGGAAGTATAAATTACGGTAAGGTGTTCATCAAAACAGTTTAGGTCAGGAGCCATATTGTATGGTTTCTCCTCTCATATTTCAAATGAAATTCAGTTAATTCCTGTAAATGACAGTTTTGCTGGCAGGAGTACTGCAAAATTAATTTGTATTTCTTCAAAATGAAGAAAAAATTTTGCTATTTTTTTCTGTAAACTACAAATAGTTTTTCTGTGTAAGAAAAACCTGTGATTACATAGCTATGTATAAAAAGCTATTTTTATGTAATCAACCTCATACTTCATAAAATAGCCTCCTATTTAAAATTGATTAAACTGATTCTTTTTTTTTTCAGCTCTTTTTATTCTGGAAAGAAAAATATCTTTTTAAATATGCTTATTTTTTCCCTTTTCAAGGTAAATTTTAAAAAAAGGAAGCTAGAGTTGTAGAGAAGTGGGCCATCAAAGGATTACTTCTTAAAACAAAATTCATATTTTTCTCTGCTCTGTTTCATTAAAATAGGACATGGGGGCAGGTCTTATAAAATGTTAGATTTTAGGGGGAAAAACAAGCTGCAAATTAATTTGTTTTCTCTACAAAGAAATGTTTGGATGAAGCTCAAATTTGAACTGAAAGAGGCATTAAAATATTTTTCACAAGAAAATGGATCAATCCAAGAATGAGAGAAAATGTTTAATCAGAGAAGCAAAAAATGTTTAATCACACAGGCAATCTAGAGAAGTTATCAAACATGATTTCTCTAGATATCCATTTAATGACGATGAGTTTTACCTCAGCTAGCAAACTGAAAAGGTGATAGGATTTTGCAAGAAGATCTCTAACCACCACGAGTACCGGAGTCGAAATTTTCACCTCAATTAAGCAGCAGGGAATTTTATGATTGATTCCACAAACCAGTTTTTTACTGTAGTCCAGTCTAATTTCCATGCAATCTGTTATATCTCCCTAGGCTTTTACCTTGGTGGAGGAAAAAATATTTCAAACATGGCTCTAGACATTTTGTCCTTGAGAAAACCTGCCAGTGTCAAGGAACTTCCTACCATGTTTAACTTTTTAAAAAATTTCTATCGTTTTGAAAAGGCTGGAAGTCTCACATGTTACTGATATTTTTATCAGCTTTTAAAAACAGCCAGAAAAGAACTTCTGTACTGATGTGGGTTCTCATTCATGTGACTATGAAAGGTAAATGCTGCATGTGGATTCTCTATGGGAGAGCTTTCAAAAAGAAAGTTTTGGCAGAGTTAGGGATATGCACGTGTAAGTGCACTGCCAGACGGTTATAAATATCAGATCCATAGAGTGCACAGGACTGGAGGACAAAGCCATAAAGACTGGAGGATTTATTATAGACAGAGCTGTAAAGTGCATTTAAAAATGAGAAAAGATTTGTTAGTGTTCAGCAAATGTGACATTCATGAGGGGTGTTCTATCAAAGAAATTAGCCAAGGCACAAAGGAAAGAGAAATTTTGTAAGTAAACCCAGTGGAAATTCTTTTCTTGTTCTGTAAAAACATTCCATTGGATTTAAACTGTGTGGAATTAGGTATTAACAAAAGTAAAATACTTTAGCGGTGCCCAAGTTTTCAGATGGAAAGTATTTAAGGATTGAAGCAATTTCCCTCATAGAAATTATAAGCAGCCAATCTACTTTGTGTTCTTTATAAAGAAATGAAAGTTGCCAGCACTTTTTAGGAAAATAAAGATACATGATCTCTATGTGAGAAGTACCTGCAGCCCCTGGCTGCAAGAGATCTGTGTCAGTCCCATGAGATGGGCCTTAGAGAAAGACAGCTCCAAATCACATTGAATCTAGGGATGGAAAGGGAATCAAAAATACAGAGGTATTTTTCCTGAAGTGAGATTGTGGGAACAATTTTAAATCTATCTAAATGTACATGCCAAGCCTTTCATAACTGTGTGCTTTCCTTTTGCAGTGAAAGAGAGGTACTTCTAGTGGATAAATCAGTGCACTTTATTTATCACCCACTTTAAGATCTGTCTTTGGAATATACCTTTTTTCTATTTTAGGGACAGAAAAAAACCCCATCAGAAATTAAACCATTGACTTTTGGGTGGTAAGAACCAGGTGAGACAGACTCCTCCACTCTCCCTGTGTGCCCCTGTACATAAAAAGACCACACATGGTTGTTTCACCACTTCTTTTGCAATTGGCTTGGAGGAAGCTTTAATCAATGTATTAATTGGTGAGAGAAAATCTTGCCTGCATATGAAGCATGGAGAAGAGTTCAGCAGTTGGATCTACAAGCAAGCCTTGCCTGGTCTCAATGGTCTTCTCTTTTATTTTGGGCATCTCTTAGGGTAACCTTCTAAAGTTAATGTTCTGTAGCTTAGTGATGTGGTATAAGACATTGTACACTAAATACTATATTACAACATTCAAATTTGTTTTAAAAGAAAAAATACCATGCATGTGAGTTAAGCTAATCCAATTCCATTTCCCATTCAATAGGCAAGAAAAGCATTATCACTTTCTGATATTGTTTCAGGAATGGTCTTTGAGCAGAAATAGTCTTTTGTAGAAAATTCACAAAAATTATTTCTGGAAATGTAACAACTAATTAAAAAATGTAGTAACTTTGTATCTTGTTTTGCAATATGTTCTCACATCTGCAGCTGAACAAATAGAATTGCATTTCTCAAATTACCATTTGATCTAGCACATTAAACCAGGCCTTTCATTGTTCTTAGGAGAGTAGTTTTAAATGAGCTGGTAAGTCACTTAGAAGAGAGTACTAGAAGTAACCCACTACTGTGACTAAAAAACACTCCTGAATTTTCTGTGTTTGATGGATGTCTGTTGAACTCCAGTTAAATCCTCCTGTACACTTTTTTAGTGCTTGCCTAATCTTATGCATACAGCCGAACACACTGATGTTTAGGACAAAGGCTTATGTGTTTTTAGGGTTTCAGAATTTACTATGGAACTGTAAAATAGAGGTCCACTAGGTATAACATTCATACACATTGTGGTAGCACTCAGAAGCCACATTGATACAGCTGGACCATTGTGCTAAACTTTTTACAGATATCTAATAGAGTGGCCTTCCTGTCAAGTGCTTGTAGTTCTCAATAGAACAGACAGTCTAAACCTTGAGAACTGAGACATGGGAACACAAAGACTTGCTCCAAATTTAGTTTCAGAGATTCAGTACCCAACATACCAGACTTCTCATTATGCAGTATCCTATTATAGAAGGATAAATGTTTGAGAGCAATAAATACTCAAGAGGGGAATGTTTGTGATTCATTGGGGGTTTTTTAATTTTTTTTTTAGTTGGATAGATCTTAATGTAGTCTCTTTTTGTTCACTTCAACCATTAATATGGTATTAAGTTGAAGAGCAATAAACTGGTTTTGGTCAAAGTGATGATGTGATACTATTTCTGGTTGTAATGCTTTAGATATGTTTCTATCTGATGTGATGTATGCCTCCTAAATGCAAGATAATTAATTTGCTTGGAGGAGTTTGTGATCAAAAGACAAAGGTAGATAATGATTTAGAGGGTGCAGAGTCTAAAAACAGAACATGAATAGGGTGGGATGTTGTTGGATGTATTAACTATATAATTTGTAAAAAACTTCTTGTTTCCCTTTTGTCCTATTTTGGATAACAGTATTTAGAGGTATCCTATTCTATTCCAGACAATTCTTAAGATAGAGTAAGCTGGTCCTAATATATCTGTGATGTTTTTCATCCACCTATTTTATGTAACACTGTTTTCTCTTTTATAATCCTGTCTGTCGTCTTATATCAGTGATAAGGTTCATCTCACTAAGTTTGTCTCAGTGTTGGGAATTTTTCTTAATGCAAGAGCATAATTTAGTATTAAATCAGCAGTGTCAAACACAACCGAGGAAGAGCATGTGTGTATACATTCTGTTCTGGATTTGGGTGCAAGATAGTTTAAAACTACAGAGGGATGAACTTAGATCACTTATCTTTTATTTCCAGAGCTCTAACTAGCCTTGTGTCCTCTTTCAGGAGGTGGAGGTCAGTGGGGTGATCGGGAGGAGGTGGATCAGAGAGCACAGAGGAGAAAGAGACTCTTGGGATGATCTGTGCAAAATGAACGGAAAGATCTTTGGACATTTTAACAGGAAATGCCAATCTCAAAGTTATTATAGAAATACTGCTTATTCACATCTCAGGTGTCAGAGCTTTCACAGACCTAAGTTGATAAATCATTTGGCATCAGGAGGCAAGTTCATATTTAGATTAAATGATTCTCCCTTCTGTGCTTCATCTCACATGTAGAGCTTGCATCTCTATATGGGTAGGCTGTTCCTCATGGAAGGAGTTCTTTAGGTTGGGAAAATGCGCACAGCATTTTTTGACATCAGTGCTGTCAGGTGCACAGCAGCAGAACAAAATAGAGTGTATATGACCGTGACCCATGAAGACATGGACCTCTGATGGCATTGAAGACACACCTCAAATGAAAGCCTTCATGTTCTATCATGGTGGCAAGGAAATGTGACTCCCTAAATATACTTTTAAAATTTGTTGCTTTCTGGAATTTACTAGGTCAAAGAATCATAGATTATGCTGAGTTGGAAGGGCCCCTCAAGGATCAGCAAGTCCAGTTCCTGGCCCTGCACAGGACCATCCCCAAGAGTCACACTGTGCACCCAAGAGTGTTGTCCAGATGCTTCTTGAACTCTTTTCAGACTTGTTGCTGTGACCACTTCCTGGGGAGCCTGTTCCAGTGCCCAGCCACCCTATGCTTGAAAAACCTTTTTCTAATATCCAACCTAAACCTCCCATGACTCAGTTTCAGGCCATTCCCTCGGGTCCTGTCACTGGCCAACTCAGAGAAGAAGTCAGTGCCTGCTCCTCCTTGGCTGGGGAGAGGGGACTACAGGGACAGCTTCTGTGAGAAGATGCAAGGGGCCACTCCCATGTCAGACAGTTTTCAGCCAGCCGTAAAACAGACCTGCTGCTGGTGAAAGCTGAGCTTGTCAGTGATGCTGTGGCACCTCTGTGATAACGCATTTAGTAAGGATAAAAAACACTGCGTAGGAGCAGTGAGAGAGTGGAATGAGAACATGTGAAAGGAACAGCCCTGCAGACCCCAAGGTCAGTGCAGAAGGAGGGGCAGGAGGTGCTCCAAGTACCAGAGCAGAGATTCCCCTGCAGCTCCTGCTGCAGCCTGTGGTGAGGCAGCTGTGCCCTTGAGCCCATGGAGATCCATGGGAATGCAGAGCTCTGCCTGAACCCATGGAGGAAACCCATGCCAGAGCACATGAAAGTGCCCTGAATGAAGCTGCAGCCTGTGGAGAGTCCACATTGGGGCAGCTTTGCTGACAGGATTGTGACTGTAAGGGACCCAGGCTGAAGCAGTCTTTTCCTGGAAGTCTGTACTTGGTGGAGAGTACCTACAATGTGGCAGTTCCTGAAGATCTGCAGCCCATGGCAAGGTCCCTTGCTGGAGAAGTTTGCAAAGGACTGCATCTCCTGGAGGGATCCAGTGCTGGGTTAGAGGAGCCTGAGGAGGAAGGAGAGTCAGAAACAACTTGTCATTGACCAGTCACAATCCCTAATCTGCATTTGGATGTCCAAAGCATAGGAGGAAGGGAAGAAGCAGCAATGAAAGCCTGTCCTCATACCTGAAAACTTCCATAATGCAAACTAGTCTTGAGTCTTTCAATTTTGGTGCTTCCGTATTTTGTGGTTTTATGACAGATCAGTGTGTCTGTCAATATATCTGTAACAGTTAACTGTGCCAGGGCTTTCCACACAGCAGTTGAAAACATAGGGAAAAGCATTTTAAAATGCTCAGTCCAGAGGCTGTGTCCTGGAAGACTCGGGGTCAGCAAGTCATGGCTCTGAAGCAGGATTTATCATGTTACTTTGGTGTTAGGCTGCAGCTATTCCAGATTCCTACATATATAGTTCCTATGTCTGCTACCTGTCTGCTCCTGAGCAAGACTAATACTGTTGGCAGACTAGCTGTACACTACTTATCAGACTTTGTAAATATATTGTTTAGAGTATTTAAACTATAAGGGTATAATTTGGGAATAAGATGAAGTTGGAATTTTTTGCTTTTTGGTTTTCAACATAGATTTGTGTTAAAAGTGAGGGACTTATCTTTAGAACAATAACAGGAACTTTGGAAAGTACTTCTCTTACAGGGAAGGAAGACCCCATGTGACTTGACTGTGTCTCACTAAACCCTTCAGTATATACAATTTTTGCCATTTTGGCATTATGATGTCTTTTCTTAACTGAAGGTCCTGTGAGTCACCTCTTCATTTAAAGTAATTGAACTATCACATAGCTCAACCTGCTAGAATAGAACACATCTAATTCATATTACAACTACTGCAGTAACACTACCTTGGCTGTTTAAGGTGAATTGCGACATTTTTTGTGGAGTCTTTTCCAAGAGGAACAGGCTGGGTGGAGAAAGGATCCAGACTAGTCCTGGGGGAAGGCATTGGAGGTGTTGGTGGATGAGAAGCTCAGCATGTCTCAGCAATGTGAGTTCACAGCCCTGGCTGGTGTGCTATTGGCAGGTGTCCATACCCATGACAGGGAACATTGAAACTAGATGATCTGTAATGCCCTTTTCAACCTAAACCAGATTCTATGAGTCTGACCTCCACATTCGTCTTATCTTTGGTGAGACCAATGGCATTGCAAAATCTGCATGAGAAAATAGTATCTGTAATATGGATAGTAAGTTGTCAGCTATGAAGAGATACCTGGTTTAAAGACAAACTATTATTCAATATATTCAAAGTATGCTCATGAAAGTGTATTTGTCACTTCTTTATATTTATGAGGGAAAAAGTCTTGAGCAAAATTTTCTTAGAATGGTAATATGTGACTGTTTTACCAAGCATGATTTAGTGCATTTTTATTAAGTAAAATGCCTTTAGAAATGTAAGAGAAATGGAAAAGGGATTGGGAAATCCAGGTAGTCATGTTTGCCTGGAGGCATTTTTGGGAACAGTAGTGAATCGGAATGCAAATCTTCATGGCTTTGCTGATTTTTGTGGTCGCCACTGATTACTGTAAAATTGATTCAGGAGTGTTGCAGCATCTCTGCATATGTTTAAGCCTCATCTCCATAGTGTCACAGGCATCACTGCTCTCTGTGTGGGTTTTGTACTGAGTAGGAAAAAATTCTTATAACCCTTATCTTAGCATTTTTTTCTTATCAAGAAGCAAAGAAGGACACTCCAGTAACTTCCCATTCTTGATCTCAAGTATAACAGCACAAGTTTTCTTGCATCAGCTATTTCAGGACTTTAATGGTATTCAGATATTGTTTTATCACATTTGGATTTAGACTGTGGCAAGGATAGTTTGCTTTGAACACGAAGAATTATTATTCTGTTACTTTAAGTTGTAAGTACTTCAGGGTGAAAAAATGTTACTTAATGAAATTTCAAGTTTGGCTTTTTTCTCTATCCTGAGAAAGAATTCGAGCTTTAACTCCACTAAGTGTACAATTTCACAGCTTGACATTGATTTCTTGAATTTTTCATCATGTGGATTCCCACTGTAAGGACCATGTGTTGCAAAAAGTACTCTGTGCCCCTGTAAAACTGCAAAAAAGTACAGCAACAAGGAGCCTCAGGAAGGATTTTCTCTGAACAAGAAACACATTAAATAACTACATACATGAGGTTTGTGTTCAATTATTTCAGTTGTCAGAGTTAATTGAGCCATGTTTAAAAATAGAGAAGGCCTGCCATATCCTCGCAGAAGTACTTGTAAAACACTGAGAAATCCCTTTGCAGAGGAAAGTAACATACAGGATGCAACTGAATGAATGATTATATAAGGAAGATATAAGAAACACGTGTTTAAAAAGGATTATTAATAAGAAAGATTGTGTGAAAAAAAGAAAAGGAGGGATAAAGGACATTTGCTACATAAATGAGATCCTAAATTAAAGCTCCCACTGAAAAATGAAACTTCTATAGGACATTAAAACAGCAGTAGATGTCCATTTACATATTTAAATAAAAATACAGAAAACAAGAACATATTTGAAGTTGTTCTATATTGATGATGGGACAGAAAAGCAGGAAAATACGGTTGGAGATTTAAAACTAATAGATATTTCACATTGATTTTTACTCAAGTAGACTGTTGATATTAAAAGAGGTATGATGACTAATGGGAACAGGGAAATCACATCTCTCTTCCCTGGTTCTTCAAGAACTGGCTTACTGAAGGACAGATGCAATAACAATTGCCTTTTATTAGAGCTGTTGAATAAGTTGTGATACGTATGATCAGTGAAGTTATAGAACAGATTTTGATGGAAAGAAAGCTTTAAAATATGGATATAGAGTGAAAATGGCAGAAAATGCAAGCAGAAGTTACTAAGGTAGACAGCACGGGATTGATCTCTATCTTCCAATTACCAGGAGAATGTAATAAAATAGACATGCTCTTAAGAGAAGTGATGCATAGAAATGGAGACAAACAGAGTTAAAAAAACTACGGACAAGATGGCAACAGATTTTGGTAGAATAGGAGGTACCAGGCTGGGGAAGCACAGTTACAGGACAAAGATAGTAAGTGTCTAATTTTACAGTAGACACAGAGATAAAAAGTCAGAGTACCATGATGTAATTTGCTGGAGAGGCACTAAAGTACATAGAGCAGAGCAGATTGAGGCTGTAACTGTAGAAATAAGTAACTTAGAGGTTTACAGTAATAGGTGTAACATGATGGAAAATGAATAGTAGTGACTAATGAAAATACTATGCTATAAGCAGAAACTCACCATTTGCAAATGGCCCAGAAGGAAGAAGGAGCAGAATTTTGATCCTGACATGATCATCAGCCATCACTGAGGTTCAGATTATAGACAAACACAGTGTCATCTTAGGATATGTCAGCAAAAATATTTTATGTAGAGATGTGGAAATAATGTAAAAAAAAAAAAGGCAGAAAACTTTCAAGTGAGATTCTCAGCATGTTGGTCATCCATGTTCAAGGAAGATGAGATGGATCTGGGAATGCACAGAATGACACTCCCTGTGATGATTAGCAGAATGGCAAGCCAGTCATCTGGGGAGTCTGTGGGAATCTATGCTGTGTGGTCCAGCAAAGAAAATATAAGGGTGTTTGTAAGAGCTGTGTATATTGAAGGCAAACTTAGGGAAAGGAAGAAAGCTTTTGAAAAAGCTTTATTTATATACAATCTGGCTATAAAAATCCTCGGAATAGGAGCCATAACAGCAGAGGAGCACATAAAATCACAAAACTGCCCTCAAGCCACTTACTCCAGTTCTGGCATCAGAACTGGGTAAATCACCCAAGTCTTGGGAGAAAAATGCACAATTTGTATTTTCAGCTCTTCATGCAGTAAATGTAATATGAAAAAATTAAAGCCAAACTGATTTGAATTTGCTGAGGATGTACACTGTACCCTGACTGTGCTGCACATGCAGAATGACTGTGACCTCCAGGCTAGTGGGAGGGTGTCTTAAGTTTTCCCATGTTTAGGCAACATGTAGGAACAAACTGCGAGAAGAGAGGGTCTGGAACAGGACAGCATAGGAAATACATACTTGTGTATGATGATCCCCTAACTGACTGTTCCTTTCTCCATTTTCTGTAATTCTGGGATAGGTAACTACTGATGGACTCACAGTTTCTAATAACTTGGTTTGTGCTTCAGAAAAAGTGGATTGTTTTTCATTAGACCCTTTATGAATTTATAGAAATGTAGTATTTGCTCAAGAAAATATCCATATGCCTGCTTTTATGTACAGAGATCAGTAAAGTTCATGCCCGGCATGATAAAATCAGTAAAAGTCCTTCTCTATGCCTTAAATGGGTCCAGGAGCAAATCAAAACTCAGAATATATATTCAGGTCATTTGTTTTCTGATTTTGAGGTCAGCACAGAGTAGAAACAAAAGGTTTGGGGCAAAAGTCTGATCACATTGGCTTATTATGTTTTACTTAAACTACCCTCTTAAAGTCAAGGAGATTATTCATAAAGTAGATTTTTACTCAATGTCTCTACAAGTGTTTTAATGTTCCACAAAGGCTTAAAAGGGAGCAAAGGTTCTACATTGTTACATTTCAAAATGTCCAAATTTCACTTGCAAGGTCAGTAACATTTTTTGATAATTTTCACATTTTAAAATGTGAACACTTTTCAGTTCAAGGTAATGGAAATGCTCAATGCCTGATAATATGCAGAGCTATGATTAAAACTGCATCTGTTGATTTTTTTCACTGATATGCAAGAATACATGTTATTTATTTTTATTTTATTTTAAAGCAAAACCACTATAGATACTGTAATGTTCTATGAATAGGATCAGAAAGTCACAAAATTTTATTTAGCCATTTATTTGTTGGTTTCCATAATAAAACACATGTGAAAATTGAATTTAACTATACAGGCAATCTTCAAATTAAAAATTAATTAAAAATAAAAAATGTGGGGATGTTGGAATGTGTAAGTACATGTTTACAGATTTTCTCACTACTTAAACTCTTTTTTTTGTTTGTTTCTTTCAGTTTGCTCCCAGTATTCCAGAGGAGTTTTTGCCATTTTTGGACTATATGATAAGAGATCAGTACATACCTTGACCTCATTCTGCAGCGCCTTGCACATCTCCCTCATCACGCCAAGTTTCCCCACGGAGGGTGAGAGTCAGTTCGTGCTGCAGCTGCGGCCATCCCTGCGGGGAGCCCTCCTGAGCCTGCTGGACCACTATGAATGGAACCGCTTTGTTTTCCTCTATGACACAGATCGAGGTAAGTTGTGACCCAGCTTTCTTATCTTTACCATTCAAATGACTTTTGCAAGAGCTGTGAACTTTTATGTCCCTCTGAGAGCTTGGGGAGTCAAATTTTAAAGGGCCTTTGAGGTGAAAGACCTCTGACTGAGTAGTAGCTGTGTGGCTGAAGGAGGAACTCCTTCATCTGCAAAAATTGGGTATTGGATTCACACAGTATGTAATCGATCAGCCAAAGCCTGTGCTTTAAGTCTGGAATACTAAAATCTTTTACCTAATAGTAGTGAAACAAAACCACAGTTCAATAAGCAGAATGTTACAGCTCTATTCACTCTTCAGTTCACTTCCTAAGTGACAGCAGTACAAAGAAGTAGAGAGGAGCAGCCACTTCTCTGCATCTGCACTGTCATTAGCTGAGATTCAAGTGAGCCTGTGGGACTTCAGACTTTGGAAGGTCAAGGCAGAGAAAGGTTCTGCCCTGAGGCAGTGACAGAGTAGAGGAGGTCAGAGGCAGTGCCTGCCAGGCGCCAGGTCAGCAGAGGGAGGGAGTGCTGCCACAGCCCATCTTCTGCTCCTTTCATCTGGAGTTACCTCTGTCATGGACTGCACTTTTATGTTAATTACAGAAAATGGTGCATTTTCTATCCACAGTCTCCATTCCACATCCCAGAGCATCTTAGAACTGTTTAAGTGGTAAAAAACTGTAAGTGCATCATTGTACCTCACGGCTTAATGAGGAATTGAGAGGTGAAATCTGTTCTCCAAGTTGTGTGTTCATTCTGCTGGCAAAGTCCTCTGCCTTTGTTTATGGAATAGGATTGAGCCAACATAGCTGAGCTTCTGTGAAAGAGGCAAGATTTTTATGTTGATGGCTTGCTTTCGGGGGGAAGCAAGCAGAATAGCTGTAGTCAAATAATTATTTTACTACAGCTGTTTCAATATAGTTCCCCATGTGGACAGTCTGTTCTGGAATTAAAATGGCTTTATTCCAGTATAATTACTCTACAGAAGAAATAGGGAATTACACTGACCTAACTAAATCTGTTTAATTATTTGATCATGGCTACAGAAGTTAATTTTCTCATATATACAAGCACAACATTTTAGTGAGTTTTTACCTTGATATGCTGCCTAAATACCTGAATTTGAATCAAAATGAATAATGGAAGAAAATTAAAGAGTTTGTATTGTTTCATAATTGTTTGTTTTGTTGTTTGTAACTAAATATTTTTTTAATGCTTGCTGGACCTACTAGGGAAGTTTTGGGAAGCATTATAGAATGTTGAAGATAACTGGAAAGAGAAAAATATATCAGAATTTAGAAGTATTTCTACTCAATATATTGGTAACAAGAACATAATTACAAATGTGGTCCTACAAGTTCAAAAGATTGTTTAGAAGTGCACAACGTGCAGTTACTTTTCTCAACTAAATTCACACACTTAATTAGATTGAGACATCTCTTTTAACCATGTGGTATCACAAACAGGACAGTTTCAGAACACAATCTATAACAGCATGGTTAATAATTAATTCTTATGGAACTGAATTCAGCAACTGAGCTCATCAGCGTGTGTTTGATAGACATGACATTTTTCAGCTTGGATTCAGGGGATGCTACATTGGGTAGTTTCTCAGATTCAGAATAGGTCTTGTGGTGCAGTTTCATGCAGGAGAAAATAAGATTCAATGTATCTTTTGGTATTAAGATTACTGTAAAGGTACATAATTGTTGAGTAAGTTTTCACTACCTTTACACAAGACAGAATTGCAATGTGGACCTGAGATACAACTATAAAAAAAGTAAGCATCACCTTACTGTCAGAGTAACTGGAAAAAGAAAAAAAAATCATTAATGTTGAGTCATAGAGTTTTTGTCAGTGAGGCCAGAAATTAACCTTGTCCAGATTTTTGTCAGAGATCCTTCTTTTCCATGCCAGATGTCTCCCTGTCTCTCTGAGCAGCCCCATTGAAGCAAATTGAAGGAAGGTCTACCGCCTCAGCATTTTGTTGCTGGGCTTGCAAGTTGATCTTTGTATCTTAAGTGGGAAGCTATGAATAAGGTCTTATGGGGGAAGGTAAGCAAGAAGCCTAAATTCCAGCCTGACACAGAGCTGTCTGTGAAGAAGGCAGTATTTAGCAGCTGTCACTATTGTAAAAGGCAGAAGTCCTTGGCAGAAGGTAGTGACAAAATGCACTTAGGCAAACCTTCAGCAGCAGTGGTGGACAAATGAATGATGTTTTCAGACCTGCTTTCCCAACCTTGCCATCCTGCTTGCTTCTTGGCTCTCTTGCATGTGACTCTTGGGGGTTGAACAATTAAATCCTATTATCAAGGTAGATTTCTCTGTTGTATCATTCCATTCATTTCCTTGACAGCCTCTCGGCTCCCTGCAGAACCTCAGATTTTTTTCAACTGGAGGCATCAACGTTAACATTTCCATTTGAGCCGGGAATGCACTTTGTTGCATCTAAGTCATTCCCATGTACCACACTTGGGGTTACACCCTGTAGCAGGCTTGGACCTCACAAACTCTGATGAGGTGGTGGCTTCAACTATTATATTAAATCTCCCTTTCTGATGTTCTGCCAAACTCACAGTCTGGAAAATCACTGTCCTGTGACAGAATGAAGATACTAGGGAGAATGGCAAAAATACAAAATTAATTGGATCTAGCAGGGGACATTATGGAAAAGGAGAACAGGTTTTGCAAGAGGCATTAGACCAAAGAGAAAGATGAAGGAAAGTTCATCTCATTATTTAACAGGGGAAAGTGAGCAAGTAAAGAGTGACACAGAAGGACAAAGCCTGAAGGGTCCTTTTGTTTCAATACATTCCTCTTTCTTTTATCCTCCCTCCAGGTTTAAAAAGGCTTAATTATGACCCGATGCTTAATACAATTAATATTAACAGCAAAGTGCCAGGAACGCAGACAGGACAGGGAAAAAGCAGGCTGAAGAACATTCATTTGAGTTACACAAAGCATAATAGGAAATGGCTGAAATGAAAATCATACCTCCTTGAGATACCCAGAGGAGACGGAACTCCAGCTGGAAAAAAGAGCTCAGGTAATATATGATGTCATCACTAAAGGGAATGAAGTGAAAGAAACAAATGAGTAGACCAGAAGAACATTAAGTTTATATATGTTATTTCATTGTGACTGAGAGGTATTTAATTTAAAAAAAGACATACGATCAAGTAGAGCTGTTTATCTGTAAATCCGTGGGATTTTTGACCTAGTACAAGTATGCCTATAGTGTGATTTTACTTGTTAGTGACAACATTTTCTGGCACCAGAAAGAAAAATTCGGACCCTGAAACCACAGAAGAAGGCTGGAGGAGTTTGTGTGACATGTGAGCAGCTGTTTAAGAGTAAAATTGTAAAATTCTTCAGGTTGAAAAAGACCCTTAAAGTCAAGTCCAGCCATTAACCTAGCCCTGCAAGCAGCCTGTATAGATTTGAGAGGTGCAAGAATCAAGCCTACAAGAGGTCAGTGTTAGTTTTCCACACTGTGTGCAGCCTTACTGAGAGCTGGAATGGCTGAAGTTGCTAGTTAAACTGCGGGGATTACCCAGAGCTGAGGGATCCTGGGATGGAGAGTGGTAGAGGAGCTGTAGAGCTGCATGGGAACACAGGACACCAGGAAGGATGGCAGCTAGCAAGCTGGAAACTGATTTGCAAAATTTCGGCATCTATTTGAATTCAGCTGTGCTTCCCAGCAAGAGTTTTCAGTCCCTGACTGTGACTAAAGAGCAGCAGCACAAAGGGTAGAGCTACCAGCTGGCCTCGCAGTTCGTTCACCAGAGGCAAGGACTGTAAAACAGTTCTATTCTATAGAAACTAGGCATCATGTGTGAGCCTGCTTATGTACCTTGTTAGAGCTTTTTTCTTTCCCTTTGCTCCTCTTAATTACATGTTCATAAAGCCAACTTAGTCATGGCTGCAGATGAAGAAAATTAGCTCACTGTGCACAAGGTAAATTTAATTTTCCCACATTTCTGGATGGTGTTTTAATAGCAGCCCCTTTAAAGCTGAAACTGTTGTATGACAATCTAAACCTGGAAGAAGGGTTATACAAGTGCTGGTGACCTGTTAGAATTAATCCTACAGTACACAGAGTAGGAATCTCTAGGCTTTTGTCTCTAAGAGCTTGTGGAAGATGAGTCCCAGAAGAGAACAGATGATGTCTAAAGAAGACAAAAAATGGTACAGGAAGTTTAAAGCTTTCCCTCTTATTTTGAGGGAGATTATGGAGTTTATTTACAATCAGTTTATCAGGCTAATCTAATTTCATCCTTTGGCAGAGTAACTGGCTCAGCAGAAAGCATTAGGTTTGGTGTCTCTATGATCAGTAACTCAGTGATATTGGCTTGAGCCTGACATTCTCACAGAAAAAAATAGAAAATAGAGGTTCAGCTATAGCATGGCAATTTGAAAAGTAGAAACCATAACTCCAAAATTTTTGCTAATGACATATTTTAAAAGTCAGGGCAGGTCTTAGGTGAGGTGCATGGGATTTGCCTTTGAATTTCCATGACAGCACAGAGAAGGGGTTTGGTGGGTACCCAGCCTGGCCAAGGTATGAGTGCTACAGAAACGGTTCAGTGTTCAAACTGGAGAGAAAGAATTTTGTTTTCATTTGAAAAACACCTATGACCTATGAGAAAAAGGCTCACAAATGGAAATTTTGTAATTTTTTTAAATTGTAGAACTGTTAAGCAGCAAAGATCAGTTGTTTGTATATGCTGAAATCAAGGCAAGAAATAGAATTATGTAGGCAGATTTAAAGTGTTATTAGGAAAAAATGTTTCAATTAGGTTGGAATAATCTGATGAGATTCTTACCCCTACAGTAAGATTGTTACCACTTCAGAGGTTTTGAAGAGTTTAGTAAATATCTGCAGTGATGATCTGCTTTGCTATATCCACCTCAGATGATCTCTTATGTCCCCCTCAGGATTATTTATGTAATTGTCATGATTACTCTAGGAAATTTGGAATGGCTTTTTCACAGTACTTGGAACACTGAAAATATAATTTTCTACTATGGAGCAACTTTCAATAATACATTATTTCTATTCAATTATATATATATAGCCTTTGTAAAACATTTAGTGTGTTCTATTATTTAAATATCAGATAAAACATATTGTAAGTG
Source organism: Grantiella picta (assembly GCA_013397955.1). Taxonomy (NCBI): domain Eukaryota; kingdom Metazoa; phylum Chordata; class Aves; order Passeriformes; family Meliphagidae; genus Grantiella; species Grantiella picta. The sequence continues at coordinate 566,787 of VZRM01001564.1, forward strand.
ATCAAGACGAAAACACTGTAAAATCAGGTTGAAGAACTACCATTATAATATGGTACTCAACAAGTTAAGTTATCATTAGCTGGGCATTTAGGTGCTGAAAGAATTGGCCCTACATCAAGCTTTATTTGATATTTTTCCTTGCACTTCTGAACAACTTTTTGATGTCTCAGTAGTGAAAGTAGTGGTAATATAATAGCAAGTTGTAAAGTTATTTCAATACCTCAATTGAAAGAGCTAAACTACTAGTCAGTAGTGGTATAAACATATAACTTACATTTTTATAGGCATAAAAATACTGAGTCAAGGCTCTTATTTGTGAAATAAGGTAAAAGGACCAAGTGTTGCTAATAAAAAGCAAATTGCAGGTGAGGCTACAACACAATACTGAAAAAAAATGGTTCTGACACCAAGTGCTCTTTATTTATTAGTTGTTTTCTGCATAACACTGTTAAGCCCAAGCCTACATCACACTTGCCTTAAACTGCTAGAATAAGGTCACAAGGAGTTTCAGGTAAGCCTGGAAAAAACAAGTTATGTCTTGGATTGTAAAGAATATTATGTTGTGGGAATCTGACTTTGTTCAATAGCAGTCATCCACTTGGTCTTGGGCCCTTTTTTCATTACAGTCGCTAGGAAGAATTTTAACAGGATTCCCCCAATACGAATTTTTCATCCTACTGACCTTTGTCAAAATGTCGGGCAGTATAAAGGAAACATAATTTCATGACTGGGTCCTCTAAAAATGGAAGGTTCTTACCTGCATTGTGCAGTTACGTACTGAACTTTTGTGAAATAAAGACCAGTGTTGTCATGGTGTTGAAGAAATACTGATAAAACAAACAGCATTGAATACCTGGTCTCATAGTCTTTATTAGACTGCTCTAACGTCATGGTCTGTAGGTTTGAACTTTTCCATGTTCCTCACTAGATCTGATAAAAAGCTGTTTGTCTTCAGCAAACACTCTACATGGGCAGTGAATCATGTCAAACATACTGGGATCCAGCTACCACTGTGTTTGGTTTTTACCAAAGTTATATTGTAATTTAATGCAGGCCAATCTGAACTCATACACAAAACGTAGGAAAAAAAGTTTTGTCAAATATCAGTGAGTTTAGAGAACTGTAGTAAGTTTCTCATATGATCTACTGTTGTTTGTACTCAGTAATAGAAAATTCCACGCTTTTAATGAAATAGAGCTATGTGCCTTATCCATCAGTAGTTGGCTTGCAGCAAATTTTGTTTTGCCAGTGTTAGATCATTAATAATTACACCAGCAACCTGCCAGCTTGTCCTCATCTTCTCAGCAGGTGGTAGCAGCTTGAAAATACAGATAGTAAATGCACACGTGAAGCTAAAACACAGCTGGATCCTAAAACCAACATTAGTAATGTTACTGTGATTTTCCGTCTTTCCCATGTCTTACCTCTAAAGAGGAGCAATACTGGTAAATCAGCAGGGTCATAATTTAATTTACTACATGTGAAAAATCTTCCAAGAGCTTTCAGATTGCTTCATTTAATGAAAGTGCTCCTCTTGTTGATTGAAATGATTGAACACTAGATCAAGGTTGAAATTAATAGCAAATATGGGTATTGAAATCAAAAGCTGATCACCAAGTGCACAGATGAGTCCCCAGACTCTGGTGTTCCATGTAAGATGTGGCTCAAACTGTGCTGCATCAGAGCTTTTCTGTGTGTTTGGTCATCTGGCCAGACACTCAGAATATGGAGCACAGCCTAATATGCAAATATCATAGAAATATATAAATCATAAAACATTAAATAAACTGCTGCCTATTATATTCCAAATCTGAAGAATTTGCTTTCCTTTATTCTGGCTTAGTGGGTGCCATGGAGAAGACAAGAGACTCATGGTAATTTTAAATACTGATTTTTAAGTTTCCATGCCAGTGAATCAGCTCGGCCCTTTCTAATGATTTGTTTGTGACAGTGTTGTAGAATCCTTAGAGCTAAGTTCTTTTCTTGGTGGCATTTATCTCAGTTTTGCACATGTGTAATTCAAGATTATGCCTGTAACTTCTATATGCTTTTATATTCCAACATCCCAATGTAAATAACATTGCTACTTCCAATTGCTTGTTCTAATAGTATCAGAGAATTAAAGAATAGTAAATTTGTTGTTACCTGCATATGTAATACATTCCTTTAAATGAAAACGTGTCATTTTTATCTTGTTTTTACACACATTCATTATTTTCTTGAGAGCAGGGACAGTATGGTCTGTAATTCTGAATGTTTGTTCCCATTTACTTAAGAGTTTGTCCACACAAGGACGTTATGTTGCAGTTAAGAAAAAAAGTAACCTTATACCATTTTTTCTGAAAAAATGCTCATGCATTAGCGTTTTTGTTCTAGAATTTCTGAACAGCAGAGTTATGTTCATCTGCTCTTATGAGTTTCAAGTAGCAGCTCTGAGCTCATTTCTGATTTTATTATTATTTGATCCCAGATAAGAGGAGGTGTTTTATATGTATCATGATTGGACTTGTATTCCTCTTTTCCACGGATCAAACAGATTACTTTCAGAGAGCAAAGTGTTAAGCAGAAATTTGTGTTACTTTTCACTAGTATTTAGCTTTCATATTAATATTTAGGGTAGACCCTGCCCTTCTTTACATACATCTATCTCAGTGGCATCACGTTTGACAAACCCTACAAAAAGCTGTCTTCAGTGGAGGCAGCCTTACATCAGCACAACCAAGAGCATCTTTTCTGAGTCTGAGGCTGTGCTATGTCACCACTACACTTTGGTCACTACTAACACTGCAGACAGTTGATAGATACAACATCCAGCAGCGCGAGCCGCCAAAGAACGCCTTGAAAAGACTCAGACGAGGAAGCCAGCCACACATCCCAATGCTTATGCTTTAGAAATTCCTTTCAGTATGGACATCCGAGTCCTGCAGCTGCTGAACGTAGCCTTTTATATGGCCACAGGTGTTGGCTTCAGTGCTGAAGCACGGAGTGGGAGCAAACAAAGGGGAGTATAGTCAATGCTGCCAGAGACCAGACGTGGTGCCAGTTTAATACTGAATGTAAAACAAATACTTGTGCCAATTTGTTTCTAAATGCATTTTTAGTTAGAAAAATTAGCTTGTCTTTTGAGAGTGTTGTCTGTGTGTAGATGAACGTTCCAACTTTTAATACGGCATAAAGCAGGCTTTTTAAAAATAAAGATAAGATTTAGACTTAAAAATATCAAGACATTCTATTCTATCTTTTATGCACCTATTGTTTAAAAAAAGAATCAAAATGTATTAGACTAATTTAATTCTTCATGATCCCTCCTTGGCATATTTGTGAGATATTTATCCCTTATGAAGTGTGAGTTACTTCTCCAGAGCTGGAGCAGGAAGGAAAGGTAATTCCGCTTTAGAGTAAATCTGTGTTTGTATGTAAGGGTATTTCTGGAGTTGCACCTTCCTAATTCAGCAGATTGAACTGTCGCTCTATCGTCTATGCAATCTGTGATTTTAGAGCTACATTTTCTGCTACTGTAAAGAATGCATATTTCAATGTGTTTAAATGTTCACTATTCTGAGATGTGTTTTCCGTGTACATGGAATATATTTTAGGTGGTTCCCTCATAAATTACAGCTGAATCCTATTTGCATGCATACTTATACAAATAATTTGTCTTTGGTCAATTCCAAAAGGGGTGGTTGAAGTGTAGACATCCTTTTAAAATGATTGACTGCTTATCGCAGTGCTACAGATGCTATTTCTGCCTCTGTACAGGGAGTTTCCTGCACCAGTATTTACAGATAACAGCATTAACAGCTGCTTCTGTTACCAAAATTGCAATGCATGTTTGAGGTTATTTAGCATTTTGCAATTGGAAAGAGTTACCAAAGGGTCCTTTAATCCTGGGGTCTCAAAATCCCTGTCTTGTACCACTGCCTTGGTGGGTTTTAATATTAATGCACACCTGGATGCTGCAGGATGCTTTCCTTTGGACAAGGGGCATACATTATGTTCCAGTGTGGCTCTGTCTGCAAATGGGAAGCAGAACATTTAATGTAGTTTTGAAGATCTGAGCATAATAAATGATGAAAATGTCACCAAAGAGAGGGGTTGTGCATGCAGAGCTGGTTGCTGGTGTAGGTCCCTGGAACAAGTACACATTTTATATTAACTCCTCACTGGGAGAAAAATAAGGAAACTGTCCTGGGAGTAAGGGCTTGCATCCTAGATCATCCCTCTCCTAAGGGTGAGTCCAATCAGCATGGGACAGTGAGCTTGGGAAGGTCTTAAATACATGCTTTTATTTCATAAAAGGCATAGGAGCCAAATTTCTTCTCTAGAGAGTTCAGAACAAGAAAACTAAATAGAAATTGTCAAGTGTACATACCCATAATAAACAAGTCTTAAACACAGAAAAATAATAAGCAACATTTTTTAAAGTGTGTTATTCAAGGAAGTCACTCATATCAGAGAGCTGTGGTGGCAGATGCCTGTTATTAAATGGTGTGATATGTATAAATTATATCAAGTGGAAAGAAAGCAGTTTACTTTGTTAGTAAACTTAGTAAGAGTAAGGCATTCTGATATCTCTGTATGCCATTTTATCCTTCCTGTGAAAACAAAGTAACCTCCTTTCCTTATTAAGGAATTTTCCTTATTTCAATAAGGATAGTTTCAGATAGGTCTAAATTATTTACATCTCTTTTAAGAATCTTTAACTGATGGTAGTAAAATAAGGCTGCTTTGCCAAATTTAGATTATAAAGAGAGTTTTAATTTTAGAGTACAAAGCAGGTCATGAACCTGACCCTTAAACACAAGTGACTATCCCAATCTCATAGCTATAAATTATTTTTGTGTGGGATCTGCCTGTGTTTGTGTTGCGGGTGTGGATGAATTTTTATCTTTATATATATATATATATATGCCTAATAATAATTATATCTCCTAGCTTTGTCTGGATGCAGAGCAGCTGAAGTAACTTAAATATCAAAAATCTTCTTGTTTTACAAGTTTGAATCATGTTACTGAAAAATATACTAGCAGTAATTTTAGGTTATATTTTCTTTTTAATTTGTGTTTTCATTCTCCTTAAGCATTATATTAAAACCAAACTGCTTTCACAATATTCAACTAGTATGTCTCAACATTGCCATTATTTTGTTTCAAAGCTACTCAAAACAAGAAACTCCTGTAAACTGGCCTTTTCCCATGAAAAGCATTTCAATTATTTATTTTCCAAAGAGTCGGGGGAAAAGTATACCAGCTAAGTCTATCTTGTAATAGTTTTACTGAGAAAATAATATCCTTCTTCTGAAGTGCTTAATAAAAAATGTTTTAAAAGACCAGTAAGTCATTGTATATATCTTTTCATTTGTGCCTTGTGCTGGATTGATTCCATATCCAATTTCTCCTTAAATAAGCAAAGCATTCTGCCAGGTATTTCCTAATGCAACTACATGCTCTTGATCTTGAGGCAGAATGAAAATCTCTGTTCTGAAGCCAAGGGTGATGTTCACAGTGTGCCTTTCTGCACAGGACTTCTATTATTCTGTGAAACATCCCCTAAATCCACCCCCCCCCTCCTCCCCCCTTATTGATGCATCCTTTTCTTTTGTGATCTCTTCATTACTCCTTGTGAGAAGTGGAACTTCCTTGCTCCTCTGTATCAGAATATCCCACTTTGGGATTCTGAATCTCTGCATTGAACTGCAGCAACTTTATCTTCTGTCACGTCTGAAACTCTGTTTGGTAGGGCCTCCCAAAACTCAGCTTAGCTATTTTGTTGCTCGCATTTCCACTGCTTCAGGGAGGTTTATTTTCAATTGCATTATCTTGTGAATCACCTCAGGATCTACCTCTGCATTCCTGCTTTCACATATTTGCCTAGATTTATTGGTTTCATTTTACTTTTGTTTTCCTCCTTGATAACCTGTATTGGCTTTTTTCCCACACCTTCTTCTACTCCTTTTGCCATGTTTTCCTGTTCTATAAGTACATTCCAGTAACTTTATGAATTTCCAGTTCTTATGCATTATATCATAATATGGGAGCATCCCACTGCCATCTATTTTTGTCTGTGCTGTTTACAGTTATCACAGATCAAGGTTTTTAGCTTGAAATATTAGAAAAACCAAATATGTGATAAGACTTAAAATTAGTCTGTGGCTGTCATAAAGAAAAAAAATTACAGTTTTGTCTCTGGGTGAACAAATAATTATCAATATACTTTAATGCATCAACATTTCAGCTTGAATGAAATGAAAGACATAAAAACAAAAACCCAAAACAAAACCCACAACCAGATATTGATTTTTTTTCAGTCTAAATCATTTCAGAATGAGAAAGAATTCCAGTTTTGATTTACTTACTTTATTTCTACTAAAAATGTCTGTGTATTTTAACTGCATGGATCACCAAACAGCAAAAAGAGAGGTTCACCAAATGCATTATCTTCCATCCTCAACTGCACTTCCAAGCTACCAGACAAGTGGTAATAGGAAATGCATAGAGGTGCAGTATTTCATCTGTACCAAAAGATGAATTCACAAGTAGTCTAAACACCAAATTACATAATTTTTCCTCCCGCAAGTCAGGCACGTTGCGGTGGCCACCGCACAGCTGCTGGCCTGGGCGACATCCAGGCAGACAGTCACAACTGTCTCTTTTCATCTGGGTCGTTCTGAATTCCTTCAACAGGAAATGGAACACAAGCAGAAAAGTTTTAAAAACATCCCAGACATGAATCAACAAAAACCCCAAACATCTGCTCATCAAAGCTCGTCAGAAAACAGTGTATTTTATTTACACTGCTCTTCTGGGTGTACTGAGAATGCCTGATGAGGCTAGAGATCACTGGAAAATATTGATGGTATGAAGTGTCCATTTCACTTTCAGAATAACTAGCCTAATCTTCCCAAAACATGTGAAATACAGTGTATCTACCATTTTGTTATTTATTTTATCTTAAAGTGATACAATTTTCTTAAAAAACACAGTTCACTTCAAGTCCAAGCTGGCTGAAAAAGGTACAACATTTTAAACAATATTTTAATTTCTTTTGAACATAAAATGCTTCCAGCAATTGCAGAAGCCAGGACAATAGAAAATGCACTTAGTGTAAATGCATTCATCAGAGATGCAAGAAACGTTTTCACATGTAAGGAAATGTGAGTTCAGATCCTCAGACAGAGCGGCTCAGCATAACCTACTGACTGAATCCTGTACTGCCAGGGAATTGGGCCACTGGGTTTGAATGTGTAACATTATAGAGCTTTTCTGTTCTGCAGGACAGATCCTATAGTCTGCGCTCATGTAGGATTTATGAATCCATGTGCCCTTACAAGAGGTCTCATTACTGGGGCAGGTCTCATTTTGGCTTTGTCCATAGTAAGAGCTCAGATACCTTTTTCTTCAGCAACTGGTATTTTTGTAGAGCTGCATTCAAGCTATTACACGGGGAAGCGGTGACGTCAGAGGTGGTTACTGATGTGAGCTACTTCAGTCGTTTCAGGGAGGGGTTCACCTCAGCTACAGTGAGAAAACAGTGTCTTTGGCTTTGTCCTTGCAAATGTCCTCACACCTCTGTGTATATCAGAAGGGAAAAAAGATTTTATTTTGTAGGAATAAAATGTGTCAGGGTGCGAAGGGAGTGTTTTAATTTTACTTGTACGCTGATTCTTGTCTTATTCAGGCTTTTTAAAATGGTTTTTATCATCTTAGCATCAAAACAGCACATCATTTTTCCTCTGAGGCTTTTCTCCGTGTGTTCACAGGGAAGCATCTTCCTTAGCTTTTAAAGGAAGCCAGTGTAGCACCTTGGTTAGTCTCTTACAGACACAACTTAGAGATTATGGTTTTTGTATTAGTAAATTCCAGAAGTAGCAATACATTCATAGCGTTGGTTTGGAGAAGGAAGACATCAGCAGTGAATGACTGGAGCAGCTGTAAGTCACTTAAGGGGTAATTATTCTTTGCAAGTGTGGAAGGGAATCTTATTCTGCATGTCTGCTGTATAGCTGCAAAATATTGCTGTCGATGCCAAAGAGGATAAACACCTGCTAAAAGAGCTGTGAAGATGATTGTCTCCCTGTCTTATCCATGCACTCACAAAACATGTACTAAACACTGGACCATCTCCAGGTTTTTTCTCTTTCTCTCAGCCTTTTTCTAGCCATTGAATCAGTTGTTCACCTCTCTGCTTGACCTGTGGAAAAGATTTCTTCTATGGAGAGAGGCCAAATATCAACGTATGACGTGCTTCAGTTGCATGGTGCCACCCTTGTAGGATAGAACACTTGTTTGTTTTGGTTTTTTAAATTCTATCTGCTTTTGAGTTTTGTCACATGATTTTGTCATTGGGATGTGGGGCCAGTACTCTTTTCTGCTTCTTATCCCTTTTCACCAGGCTGGAAAGAGCTTCTTGCTGACTTCTCTCCACCTGTGCAGCTGTAACAATGCTCTGCCAGCAATGCTAATGTTCCCTTGCCAGTTTTTAAACATTCTGCCAAGTAGAGAGAATTAATAACAAGATCTGAATCATCTCTAAAGTAACCTCTGTGTCCTATTCCTCCAGTATGATGTCATTTTTCAGCTCCTGTCCAGAATAATAAGAAGGATCTCTTATATCCCCAGAACTGAGAAGTGTGTCAGGGCAGGGCACACCTTTTGTTCAGCCTACCCTTTTGCCTTTGCAGCTCTAAATGTTGAAAAACCTTTAGCCAGATTTTACAGTCCATGTCGTGCTGCTCAGCTGGTGCAAAGTGGATGGAGTCCAGCCAAGGCTGGCAAGTGGTCCCAGCCTTCCCCTTGTGCCCGTGCAGACAGCTGGGACAGGGCAGTGCAGTCCATATCCCTGTGGCTCCTCCATGGTGTCACATGCAAGGCAGCCCTGCCAGACCCCCAGCACCCTTGGAGAGGAGCCCCTGGCTGGGCTCAGCTCCGTGCATGTGCTGGGCAGCCCATGGTGCCATGGCTGACATTGTCCCCTCGGAGGACATCCATGTTGTAGAGCTTTTGATTCTTAGCCTGAAAAGCAGAGGAGCTGAAACAATTGAATAGTTTGAGTGGAGGTTAAACTAAAAAGGAGAAACTACTAAACCTGAGCAATCGCTGATAATACCTGCAATATACATGCCTACTATATCTTCAGCAGCAACTTTCCACTGTAATGTGGGCATAACTTGTGTCTCTTTCTTTCACCTTGTTTCATCCTTCTTACTCCGTTTGGAAGCAGAAGCAAAGATCTTAAAGAGTCCAGATGAACTCTCAAAAGTGAATAGTGGAAGATGCTTTGGGATAGCCATGCTGAGTTAGTACCACACCCTCAAGAAGTGCTAACGAGCATTTCTTTTAGGTTTAAAAATGTTTAATTTTTGTGTCAACAGGAAAACTTGGCCTTTAGTCTCCAGAGACCTCTACCAGCTGTATGAATATGTTCAGAGCAGGAGCAAAGGAGTGGATCATGCTCCAGTGAGCTGTGGCGCCTGTTTCTGCTCCTGGCACCTTTCATTCCTGTTGCAGCTGCCGGTGGCTTGCTTTGGCTGGGTGTCATGTTTTCCTTCCCCAGTGATCTGGAGAGAAAGCATAAGCTGATGCACTCTGAGCTTCTCCCCTCTCTTCTCTCCTGTCTCTCTTCTACCACACATCAGTGATGAACTTTATTTCATATTTGCATGCTATCCTTTGCTTGTCTCCATCTCACCGCAGTCCTTTTGGTTTTCCTTGGGCATGCAGACTTTGAGGCAACAGTTCTGCAGGTATTTGTTTCTATTTCTCTCTTTGTTTCTGTTTCTACAGCCTACATCTTCTGTCTGTTGTTTGCAAAGACAACTCTAACTGCTTGGAACAGCATCCCTAAATAACAGTGTTGGCAATTCTGAGATTGTAGTGTATTAAAAGGCAAACCTCTTTGTAGAAATTCAAACACTCTCCTAATACTTTGGCATTCACCTGTCAGTGGCTGTGCTTTGCCCTTTTCTCTGCCCTAAGCATGTGAGTTGATTATGAATACGACATCACATCCCCTTTTGCCTCTGCTTTTATTAGTAAGGGGTTGTACCACATTGGCTGTGATCATAACAGAGCACCTTAATTGATATGTCTGAAAGAGCCATCTGGTACAAACCACTAATTTCTTTCTGGTTCTCTGCTCCATTTGTAGTAAAGAGGCAGTTTCTGAAGGCCTAAAAAGTTATCTGGCTTGTAATGAAAAATCCACTCTCTGGCAGAGACTGAAGTTATAAAATTTGATCTACTTAACTAAAAATCCTATTAGATGGATTTGCACATGGCTCTCTGAGATCAGGCTGTCCAATATGAAGAATAGGACCTGAGGCCTTTTAATGGGACCTGAAGCCTTAAAGCTGTTTAATGCTGTCAGGAATTTTTTCCAGGTTACTTTTCCTTGGTTCCTTCAGATTCTGGTGCTAAAAACAATGCAAACTAGTGTCTGGTCCATATAGACCTTGCAGTTTGGAATATCATTGTGTCAAATTAATAAATCTGTTATGTTTCAATTTGATAAACAGCACTGCTGTAATCAAGGAAAAAAATACTCTTTTTTTGCCACAACTAGCTACATGGCATAGCAACATGAGTCTCCTCTGAGGCTGTTTTGAGCTCTTAAACACTCAGTTCCCATTTCAGCTTGCTTTTTGAAATCCATTTTTTCTTGACTTCATAGCACTTCATCTCACCCCCTTCTGCAAAACCATGTGGCTTTGTTTCAAATCTAACAGTGTTTAGTGTTTTCTTCCTTGAGTCTCTTGCTTGAAGAGCCAGGTGGTTTTGGGAAGCTCTTAGCAGTCCTTTCTGTCCAAAAAGAAAACACGAAAAAGGAAGTTTCTGTCCTTCTCCATTGTAGGAAAGAGTTAGTGACCACCAAACACTGTGCTGGCTCAGAAATCAGACAGCAAAACAAAAATCCAAATATATATTGTTATCTTCAAGTTCCTTTATTTTTATTAGTTTTGGGGGGGTTTTTTTGTTTTTGTTTTTGGTTTGGTTTGTTTTTTTCTAGTATCAAGCAATTGCTTTGAAAGTTTTTTTGCTTAATTAAACTTTAGTTAACAAGATCCTACCAAAAAGAAAAACAAACAAACTAAAAACCCAACAAATTAACCCCCCAAATCAACACCCTGCTAAAGATCCTATGAAATCCACAATTGCTAATAGTTTTGTTAATTTGGATTATCACCTACTCCCTTATTCTCTGTGACTTCTTCTTATCTTCTAGATAATAATGTTCCTGTAAGTGAGAGATGTTTGCCAGAATCTTGGTACCTTCTTTGCCATAGCTGTCAGAATTTTCATAAGCTGGGCAGGAGAAGCAAATGCATATACCAGCCTGGAATAACTAGAGAATTTGCTTTCTGGATTTCCAGCAACTTAGGGTATTCAGAGTCACCCTTGGCAAAACGTGGTGAGATTTTTTTTTCCCTAAAGTGTTTGGGATGGTGTTTCTGGGCCCTGAGGAAATGGCTTTTCCTCCAGCGTCCTACAATCTAAGCACAAGGAGAGGACACATTGAGCTGTATTGGGTACATTCAGCTCTTACTGGTTGTGAGCAGTATTGGTACAGTCTGTTTTGCAAGGCAGAGTAGCTTACTTTCTCGGTAAAATAGAACACTTCTAGGTGAAATATTATTGGTCTGAATTAGAACACACTACACTTGGTTTGCATTTGTTATCATAAATGATCATGGAAATACAAGGACTTATATATTGATTCCTCATTCTTCAGACCATTGAAGCTTACAGTACATTTGGTAAGTGAGTATTGAACTTCACATGATGATGGTCAATGTTATCTCTCCAAACACTACAGTCCTAGTCTCATCTAAATAGAAGTGTATATCTTCTTCCTACCTCTCTTTTTTCCACATGGATTATTGTATTGTAAATGACAATCTATGAATTTAGTTTGGCCTTGCTTTGAATCATACATATACTTGTATTTTCATATAGGGTGTTTGAAATTAAAATAATGTATTAAAGAGCTCTGGTGAGCCATAGTGGATTATAAAAATAGAAAACTGCAAGTACAAACACATAAATATATATGATGAATTTTCGTATCCCTGTTTATATTTTATGTAGCATAATCTTTCCGTCATAGGATTAGCTTTGGTCTGCCACTGGTTTGTGTGACAAGAAATTTAGAGCAGCTCACATCAATCAAAATAAATCACAGTATGCAATGAGTTAATATCAGCCCTATAAATGGGAAAGCTTTTTAATGCATGACTAATGTATGTGCATGTCTTCTCCTCCTGAATTAAAAGGACTGTTTGGGGCTGAAAGCTAAATCCTAGATGAACTGGTTTTCAGTTAATAAAACAGGGATACAAAGCTTTTAAAATACTTTGTGATTCATAGATGCACTTCGTAGAGTGCATCTGGCAGTGGCTTTTTCTTCAGCCTGATTCAGCTTTCACTGGCAATGGTGAAAATCAGGAGTAACTCCAGCAGAGGCAGTGGAGCTACCTGGGATAAGATGAGAACAAAATGAGGAATTTATTGTCACAGCTGTGAAGAAAATACATTGCAGTGATGAATTATTTTATTATGGACTATGACACAGCTTGAAGGAAGGAAAAATAGTAGTGGCCTATAAGCAATTGATTTTTTTTTTTTCCAATGCTGAACAAAAGTAGAGCCATTGTCAGCCACTGCTCTTATGCAGAGAAACAACTGAAAAAGTACAAAGAAGTTTTACTGGATGGGAAGATCTTTTGCAAAGATATTTTAGCTTCAATGATTGGAACACAGTGTTTTGCCTTTTTATAAAAGACAGTGTATGTCTCTGAAAATGGTGGCAAAGTCTGTCTGGTAGAAGACATATTGGAGAAATGTATGTCTGAGACTGCCTGAAATATCCTTTATTTGCAGATTAGGATATTTTAATGTATGTAATTTTGAACTATTGAATTTTTCAATGACTAGTAACATTTAATTCTTTAGTTAATAAATTATGGATGACTTTGGGTTAAGCAAATCAAGGAAGACTTTAATTTCTGAAATATTTTCAAACTGCTTGAACTCCTCTCAGCTTTACATGCATACAAGTTGGTATAATGCTTATATCTGGTTAATGGTGAACACTGCAAGTCACTTCCTGGTGCTAGTAAAATTTAATAAGCCATTTAATTTATCTTTTACTTGCTGTCCCTTGTCCTTTTCAAATTAGATCTAACACTTGGTTTTGATCTTTAGCAAAAAAGTGCCACTATATTTTTCTTCTAATGAATCATATACAAAGTGCAAACTGACACTTAATTCTACTGCTTAAAATGCAGAGGGCAGAAGGTTCACTCAGTGATCAAATTTTAATAATCGACAAGACTTCAATAAATTCAGTGAAAAGAAAGCAAAAGAAGGATTTCAAACTCTTATTTTTGTTTGGTAGGATTATTAAAGGGCCACTAAGATGGGAGATTTAAGCATCAAAAACTGATATGGAAAATTACTTGGAATACTATTTTAAAGTACCCAGAGAAAACCTTTAAGAACCAGAGTCCTAGGCTCAGAAAACGTCTAGTGGGATGAATCCAGATTGCTGGCAAATGTAAAATGTCTAACTATGGATTATCACTAGAGGGAAAGGCAGCTACACGTGAATACCCAGGGACAGATAGCTGTAGATTGTATTGTGTCTTTGAAATTAATCAGAATAAATAAATAAGCTATCTACTAAAGAAAATAAATAAAGCTGTTGTTACAAGAGACCAGGAGTTCTCTTTCTTCATTTGAGTGCATATGAGAAAAGATATGGTAGATTTATAGATCTGTAGATATTCTAGATTTAAATAGCCATGGAAAGGTGGCCATTTAAAAACTCTTTAAGAGTTTTTTATACAGTTTTGAATCATACCATGAAAATTACACTTATGAGATATTGCTGAAGACATAAATGTAGCATACCTCAATTATCACTTGGAGACTGTGATGAGTTTTCTGTATCTTGAGTTATACTCTTGAGTGGAGCCAAAGAAGGACTATTAAAAAGAAGACAATCATGGCAGATTTTAAGCCACTATCTGAATGTAAGGGAGTGTGATAAAACTGATAGAGAGTGTAATACATAGCAACTGCCTTTTGGCCTTCCTGTGAAGCAGCTGGTGCTGCATAGTGTAAGAGGTAGGATCCTGGATGGATTTGGCTTTGTTTTGTTCAGTGTCAAATATTACAAGCTGCAAAGTAAAAAATGTAGTGATGACTCTCAAATACGGTGATATAAAACCTGTCTCTAAAAATTCTCTGGCCCAAATTTCTCTTGGATAGTTTGTCCAATTGCATTCAGTGTGGTAGGACTGTGGTAATTTATCCTAGGTGACAGTAGGTCTTAGAGTTTTAAGATAAGCTACATAAGAGAAGAGATTTCAGCAAAATGAACAGTGGGAAGTAATCAATCTTTAACTCCTGATTGAAAAACTACCACAAAGCTAATAAATTGTTTTTAAAACTAATGACAACATAAAGTGAAAATCTAGGTTCTGTGGAGAAGCAACATTTCATTCTGATTTTCAAGCTGGATCACGTAGTTTCCTCACAGGAAACAGCTCCCATGTTCTTTGTTGTTAACTGCTAAAATTCACCTTCAGGTGATGCCATTGAGGTGGTACAGCTGGCTAATGTTTGTGTGGAAAATTGGAACATTCAAATGCTTAAAACTAAATATCAAACTACTTTTTGAACAGATAATATTATTGCGCTTGAGAGCAATAAAATTATAGATGTAAATGATGGAATAGTAGAAAACAAAATGTTTGTGTTTCTGTATCTTTTGTTATTATGTTGCCAAACATCTTTCAGTGAGAAAGATATCCATATATGTGGTACCATGAAAGTCAAAGTTACTGCAGACTCTTTTATCAGTGAAAAACTTAGTCAAATATATAGAATAAGAAAAAAAACCCCAAAACCACTAGTACCCATATATACCCATATCCTGAAAAATGTCAGGGCTTCTTCCATAATCAGTCTTAGGATGGCCATCAACCCACAAGAAAATAGAATCTTAATTTCCGAACTAGAGGAATAAAAGTTGTGTGAATACTGGAGCAAATTATTAAAGTGTCTCATGAAAATAAAACATAAAATGGTGACAAATTCCTCTGTTTTCTGGTAGCTCAAAAATGCCATACTTCAAATGGAACAAGACATAGATATATATAAAGAGGGAAATGAGCCTAAAAATATAAAATCATGTTCGGTGAAGTTTTAATTTAAGTTTTTTCATAGGTCTCTTGTATCTTACAGGTCAGGACTTACACATACATATTGCTTAGCAAAGAGTATTTGTGTATATTCTTAGCAGTTACCTAAAAGTAATACTTGTGATAAACTGGCAATTAGTTAGTTACCAAGCTGCTTTGAGACAGATTGTCTCACTTGGTCTTTCTTCATTGGTTTCCAATTGTGTCTTACCTATTTTTTCTGTTCTCTTTGTTATCCTTGACAATCATTTCACCTGACTAAGTGACCAGCCACTGACCACTGTGGTTTGTGATTATGGCATCAGGCATAATCTCCACCTATTCTGCTCTGCATTACACTTTTACTCTAGCTCATGCGCTGCTCACAGTATGGTGAATAACTGTGTTATCACTATCTCTTAATTAGGTATAGGTGCTGTACCATATCACTGCACACAGCTGAACTCCAGCTGAATTATTTGGACAACAGTCAGCTGACTGCCAGATGTTGTCTGAAGCAAGCTAAAACCTGTGTACATGGTGTGGCAGATCGCTGACTCTTTAACGCCGTGGGCCGAGGAGGGGTGGAATAGGCCTCTGCGTTTACCGAAAGTGTCTCCAAGGCTAACGAGAGATCACCTCAGCCAGCACTGCCTGGTGCTGTACAGAAAAAGCCCTTCTCACACCCGAGCCGGTGTAAGGCACAGATTCTCACTCACCCAGAGAGCTGGATAGCTCAGGCGTTACCAGAGACAAAGAATTCAGAGGCTCAGTCAGCTGGATGTTCCAGACGTTTAATCTGAAGGGTTCCAGGATGAAAAGAGGGCGGTCAACCCCAGGTGTGTCCAGATATAGGGATCACCTGGGGTCAGGGGAGAGGAGGCGGGGGGAATACCACACCCAATGGGGAGGAGGAAGGGGTGGACAGTGATTAGGTTACAGCTTGGGGGAAGAGACCATTTTGCTCTCCAGGGGGTGTACTACTAGGGTGCTTCCCACCAGCGAGATGCTGCTGTGCTGGGACTATTTGGTTCCCCAGCAATTCCTGAGGTGGTATTATCCACCCCCACAACTCTTCATCCTTGGATTATGAGGACTTCACTCTTCTCCCCATCTCTGTCTTCCAGCTCAGGGAATGGATACCTTGTTTACAACTCATCTTACTAAAAAAGACTGAGGCAAAGATGTTACTAAGTACCTCAGCCTTTGCCTTAGCCATCGTCACTATGTTTTCCCCTACATCTAATAAAGCATGGAGGTTCTCCTTAGTCCTCCTTCTGTTGGTAATGCATTTACAGGAACATTTTTTATTGTCTTTTACAGCAGTACCAGATTAAATTCTAGTTGGGCTTTGGCCCTTCTAATTTCCTCCTTTCATACCCTCACAACATCCTTGTAGTCCCTCTGAGCTGCCTGCCCCTTTTTAAAGTCACCTTTTTTTACCCTGAGTTCCAGCCAAATCTCTCCACTCAGCCAGGTAGATCTTCCCCGCCAGCTCATCTTTTAGCACATTTGGATGACCTGCCCCTGTGTCTTTAAGATTTCCTTCCTGAAGAATGTGCAACCTTCCTGGACTCCTTTGCCCTTCAGGACTGCTTCCCCAGGGATTCTGTCAACTGAACTGCTAAACAGGCCAAAGCCTGCCCTCTGGAACCTTTTTTTTTCATGTAATATATATGTATTTGCAGATTTTCAATGTCACAACAGAGTGCTTTATAGCAACATCCTAATAATGAATAATGCAATTATAAATAGTCAGAAGAGCCTGAGCAGTAGTTCACATCAAGAGCCTGCAAAAATAAAAAAGCTATTTATTGTTAATGAGTGAAAGAATATTAACTAGAAAGATGATGTTATGATATGTTCCTAGTAATTTTTTTACTAGAAACAGACATTCATTTGAAAACATGCTCATATATGAATTACATTGTGAGAGGTAATCAAAGAACCTGTGACTAAATTAAAGGAAATATAATCTTCCTTTTGGCTGATTCTTAACTTAAGAGGGTTCTGCCCCAGTTGTAGTTGTAAAATGAGAAACTGGGGTATCCCCTTTAGAGGATTAATCTGTCTGCTAAAATCAAAACCAGGAAAAATGAAGGAACAAAAAGCCCTTTTTAGTTGCTATTAGAATTCCTTTTAAGCCTTGAATGAGTATACAAGAGAAACTTCTGTCTGCTTCATTGGGAAAATACCACAGCTACTGCAGTTTTGATCAACACCCCTGCTAAGTCTTGGATGTTTTGTTCATCTTGGATTACATCTATGTATGCTGTCTTTATATGAGTCTCTTACTTCATAAGACTTGATGCAGTTTTAAAAATGGGACCACAGATGAAAAGAGGGTAGGAGATTATCTTGTTAGACTTAGGCACAATTTCTAACATGACATTCTTTCTCTGTCTAGTTTCTTCTTCCTTTTCTTTGAATTGCAAAGCATCATGTTTCTGATGGACACCACATAAGTGGTGAAGAAATGCAGCACCTCTTAGTGCTCCTGTCTGTCTGACTCAGTGAGAACTGAGGGGATATAAAGATGAGTTAGTTGACTGTGTCCATCGCCTGAGCATTCTGCCATCTATGGGGTAGCAGTTCTCCATGAACTGGTGCACTGGGAGTCCATCCTGCCGGCAGCAGTCTTCTCCACATTGCTGGGCCACTTTTCTACAGATTCAGTCCTTCAAGGACAGGCTGCTGCAGTGTGGATCCCCACAGGGTCACAGGTCCTACCAGGAACCCTGCTCCCATGCCTTCACAGCTTCCTCTCAGCTGCCTCACCATGGGCTGCACCAGGGGCTGCAGGGGAATCCCAGCTCTGGCACCTGGAGCACCTCCTGCCCCTCCTTCTGCACTGACCTTGGTGTCTGCAGGGCTGTTCCTCTCACATGTTCTCACTCTGCTCTCCTCTGGCTGCAGTTACATCTGCGCCATAATTTTCTTTTCTTCATCTTAAATATGTCATCACAGAGGCTTTACCATCATTTCTGATGGGCTCAGCCTTGGCCAGCAGCACGTCCATCTTGGAGCCAGCTGGCATTGGCTTTGCTGGACATGAGGAAAGCTTCTGGCAGCTTCTCACAGAAACCACCCCTGTAGCCCCCCCGCTACCAAAAGCTGGCCTTGTAAACCAAATGCAAACACACATATGAGTCAATAGCAAAACAGACCAATATCCCTAAAGTCACAGAAGCACCGAATAATTTGTGTTGGAAGGAACCTCTGAATGTCACATGAAAATTCTCCCATCCAAATATATGGGTGAACTTCAGCCTTAGAAAAGTTGCTCAAACCTTTCTCTAATCAGTTTTTAGTATCTCCAATGATAAGAATCCCAGATCTCTGAGAAATCTCCTCTTTTGATTACCTTCATTATGAAAATTGAAAATTCTGGGTCTGAAACTTGACTTTGTTGGGCCTGTCTTTATTTTACTGTGCACCACCAGAAGACTCTAGCTCCATCCCCTGTATACTTTGCCATTATGTTGCTGTGGAGACCAGCAAGATCCCCATTGGCCTTCCCTTCTGTTGCTGTCTTTTGTGAGACCTGCGAAGGATGTGTTTATCTCAATTTAAATTGAACTTTGTGAGCCAGGAAAGGCTTAGGCCCAGTATATTTTCAGGTGAGCAAAGCAATTATTCCCCAATGAGTTAATATCTTTTTGATAATTCATTTTGAATAGCTATTCAAAATGAATAAAGCACCTTATTTGGAGTCACTTACAACAGTAATAGCCTTTTTCAATCTTAGTTATGGTGTCAGTAGTATAATTTCATAATAAGGAGATTTTTTTTCTCTGCCTTGAGGAAAAACTAACTGCAGAGATAGAAACTGCACACTGTGTTAGACTTTGCTGGTCATAAGCCCTGTTAGCAGGGGGAAAAACAAGCTGTGACTCTGCTCCATTCTGTATTCTGTAGATTATCATCTCCCCTCCACCTCAGCCCATCCTTTCCTGAGACACTCGATGCAGTAACAGTTCTTGAAAAAACAGTGAGTGTCAGGATTGAAATTGTTCCCAGCTTCAGTGAGTAGCACATGAGGAATTGGCAGCACAAGGAGTAGGGATAATCTTATGGCATGGAAATGTCCCACTTCTTCTTAGATATGCAAACACACAGTGCTAGGGGCTGAATTTTTTTGCTTCAGTGCCTTTGTAGATGGGGTCTGTTTCCCCAGTCTGCTGCACCTATGTGAACTAAAGGGGGAAGTCTGCAGGAGGCAGAAATGAGAGATGACTGTGTCTCTGACCCCCAGCACTCTCCTCACAGCAGCTGGGCTGTCAGGAGGGCATCTCAGTACACCTGGTGCATGCCTGGCCCTGGCTGCTCCCACCGCAAGGAGGAAGCAGGGTACTGAAATGTGACTTTCTGGGTCACCGTGCACAGCCGAATCTGCCCCTGAGCTATGCAATTACACATTTTCCTTATTCAGGGATCATGCTCACTATGTGATCTAAATAAATTTCAGAGCTTCTTTTCATGTAGCTGTGATTAGATAAGTTGGCACAATGGCTGTTCTATAGAACTGCAGTGCACTATGTCTATGCAGAGTGTAGAGAAACGCTGAAAAGAAAATTCTGAAATAATTCTTTCTTCAACTGAAATTTGGTTTGCAGGGTATAAATGAAGGGTATTTTTGAAAGGGATTTAACTGCATATTTTTCTCTCCTGGGAGATGTGTGCAAAGCTCTCTAGCCTGCAGATAAGACAATGACAAAGCTAAATTTGATGCACTAAATGTCATACTTCTGCATTTTCTGGTGGGCATACATTGAAATGATGTTTACAACATGAATCAGCATAATTGCTTCTTATAGGTTGCTTGTATTAATTTAACTTTCCTCCAGTAGAGACAGCTCTTTATTTCTTTTCTTTGAAAATTTGAGCACCTCTTATACACCATAAGGTTTCATAACTGAATTTAATGCTTTTATAAACATCAGCAGAAGTACCTTTTACCATGTTTGTTCCTGGTGGAATTACTAGGCAGGGTGAAAATTTTTGATCTTAGTATAGCTCTTCCAAACCATAAATTTACTAATGCAGAACCTCCAACGTCAAACAATCATATATATATGTCTGTATGCCAGAAAACTTGAAGTGTTTTTCTCACAGATTGTAATTTTTTTTGCTGGGTGTATGCAGAACTTAGCATTTCTCAGTACTTCTTTATTGTACTTTATTTTCATTTCATAGCCACCTTACATGTGATTTTTGATTACTGATAGCTGTTCATTCAGATTTTCATTGTTTTATGTGTTGACAAAAAATATAAATTTTTCCTATGTTGAGTATGGAAAGGTGTTGTGGGTCCTGATTTGGGGGTGAAAGGAGAATCGAAGTCAGAAAAGGAGGGAGGATATTTAGATAGGTAACAGTGTACATTCCTGAACGATGCTATGGAATTGTGTCAGAAGTCTGTCCCTGAACTGATGCTTCTTTCAGGCCCTGTACTCTAACTGAGACATCTGATTTGGATGCACTTGCATTGTGACATCGCAAAAATGCACGATATGATGAGAAAGTATAATGAGAAGCAGAAGCACTTGTAGCCACTGAAGTCTCTCCTTGTCACTGCTTGTGTGCAGCTGTTGTATGTAAAGACTGACAATTCTGTGAACTTAGGATGAAAGCACCAGAGGGAAAGAGAAAACGACCACATTTATTCAATACTACATTGTCAACAACAGCCAGGCTACAGTTTTAAAATGGATGTATTTGTTCTAGATCTGATTTTGAGTCATTGTGCCAGGAAAAAGTTAAAAACTGAAAGTTAGGGAGGTTGAGAAGTCATAGGATCATCCTGACTCGTTTTTTGAAATAGGCTATCTCTTATGCTTACTGAAATATGTCAGTCTGGTATAGAACTGTGACTCACACCTACTTTGGAAATGCAAACAGCAGTGCTGCTCCATCAGAATGGAATCAATATTATTAAACCACTAAAAATAGAAAAATTAATGAGCATATTGATGAGGAAAATGGGGGGAAAAAAAAGACCAGCAAGAAGTTTTGCATGGGTTTGAGAAAAAAGAAGCAAGTATGAACAGAAAAAGATAACTACGTTTATGAAGTGGTTTATGCAAAATTTTGCTTCAGTATTTTTTAGCAGTGGTCAAATTATCCTTTTTCCATAAAGAGGGACATATTTGTTAGCAGTCATTGGAAGCCTTCATAGTCATCACAGAATCACAGCAACACAATTTGTCCCTATAGTTGTGAACTATAATTATAGTTCAGTAATGACACGGTAGAGTTTGTCATTTTGTAGTCATTAATTTTATTTATTAACAACGTCCTACTGTTTTGAAAAACAGAATGACGTTGCATTAGTAACATACAAGTGTTTCATGACTCTACATTATATCTATCCTTGGATCACTGAAATCCCTCATCTCTAGGTACCTGTCAAGGACCAGGCCTTGGCATCCAGCTATCTATTAAGAAGGTCAATATTACGTGAAGTGAATAGGGGCTGGCCAAGTTCTTTGTCTGTAAAATGGTGTTCATATCTGGTCTCTGTTGCAAAAACATGCACAATAAAGTATATTTTTTGAGATGCTGAGATACAGTAATACTAGCAGCTATTCAAATCCATGAAAAAATAATCTGAAATTTATAAAAGAAGTGGTAATTTATATAAAATAAAGGGCTTTTTTTCTCATTTCCTCCATTTTGTGATTTGTCAAATTGCATGGCAAATGACTTTGTTTGTGGAGAGAGTAAAGTCTATATGTCTTCTGTTACATCCTTGGAGCAGGCAAGAAGCCAGCTTATGACATAAACTGATGCCCCTTTTTTGCCTTTTTGAACTATTCATTATGCTACAAGGTTTCACAGTATTATTTTTAAAACCCCCCAAATTAATAAAGTGATGTCAGCTACATGTAGAAGGCCAAAACAACCAACCGCAGATGATTCCCCTTCAATATCTGTCAAATATAATTTTCCAAAGCATGGAAAAGGCAACCTGCTCAGTAACACTCTACCTCCTCTTATGAAATAGATTTCATAGAATACATGCAGAAACACAGAGAGAGGAGCTCACTGAGGCATCCTACTTTGTTTTTTCTTGCAGTCATTATTTGATTTTCTGGCTTCTCTTGTACTTACAAAAAGTACAGCTACTTATAAAACTGAATTATCACTCTTACCTGGTAAACCTGTCACTAGTGCGATGCATTAGCAAATGAACAGCAGTGGGTTTATTTATTTCCTTTCCTTTTTCACCCTTTCCTTCTGATTCTCAGTGTACACTGGCATACAGCTTTTAGCTTCATATGGCTTCAGAGATGTTCATGGAAATCTTGGCAAAATTGAAAAAGGTGGCAACAAGTCCCAGGTGCAAAATGGCTGAGCACCATTGCACAGTTCTCTGATTTTTCTACTCTGTAGAAGAGCATTCAATCCCCAAAATGGTGTTCACTTTAAAATGGCAGAGTTGCTGAAAGGAATTAATGTGGGAGTGTGACATAGCCATGACTATTTTTTGCCTCTAGTAGGATGGAATAGCTGCTAACAAAATATCCAGGTGATTGTTTCAGCTAGTATTATTCAAAGCCTTTGGTTTTAAGATTCCAACCTTTCAGATACAGAATTCTTGGTTCACATAGATAGCTGACAGGCGATTCATTAAACACAATAAGAAATGAGTCAAGACAGTGTGGGCTATGCCTACAGTTCGTGTTATGCTTTGATCAGGAGCTTGCTTTTTTGACCATTTTTGTCATAGTGCAGGGAGGTTTCCTGACTGCTGAAGAAACATTTCAAAAATGGGTCTTCCTCAACAACCTTAATGGATTCATTGCATGAGAATTTTAGAACAGAATTAACAGCAGGACTACCTAAAAGCAAAGTACCAATGAAATGGAAGTAGTATGCTCATTTGAGTATTATTGGATGGTGTCATTGTAGCACTTGAGAACTGTAGTAAATTACTTACACATATAGAAGTAGAAAAGAAAGACACCACCATTACCTAGAGTGATTACATTTATGCATTAAACAGGACAGCATGAAGAGAGCAAAAGATGGGAGAATTCAGTCATATAGGGAGGCATGAAAAGTATTCTTAACATCATGGCATTCTGCTCATTGTCAAGCTTTCTTACATGTGTTATGGAAAAACAGTATTTGGGGGAGGATAACGAGGTGTCTAAGCAAATCCTCACATGGGATTCTGCTTAGCCTGCAGAGCCACAAAGGAGAAAGCTGAGTTGAAAGCTGGAAAATTTAGTAGTAAGTGGACATGAGATTAGCATCACTGATCATCAGCATCTCTAAAATAAATGATAATACGGTGGAGATCATCAGAAAAGGCCTTGAAAGTGGAGAAAAATATTTAAATTTGATGCCATAAGGAAAGAAGGGCAGTGTAACAGGAACACAAAGAAAGGGACATTATCACCATAACAGTGAGCTAAGAGACACTGAGTAACATTATGGATGGATATGAGTGAGGAAAAATTATGTCTGTCAGAAATTAATAAAATAATGTTGAAATAGCTGAGAAAAAGGATGGAAGCTATGGTGAGTTTGGACTGCAGGCTGGATACAATATGCAAATATTAAGGAATTTAAACTTTAAAGATAATACTATACCAGTAGCATGTTTAATGTGATAAATTACTAGAGTTCTGATGTGGAGGTTAAGAGCCTGTCTTATAAATAAGAGGTGGTGTTTACGTTATCACACTATTTAAGTCAATAGGCAGTTCAAAAAGGAAAATTATTCATGTTGATTCTGAGCTCATGAGGAAAGAGTAGAAAGGCAAAGGACAATTTTCATGTGTCAAAAACACCGGGTAGACTCACAAATGCACAGGTTATACATTTGATACAAATGGCTAAATATCTAGGAATGTAGTGACAGAATACAGATTTAAATGCTTAAACAGAAACTTTAGCTGAGGCAGACAGGTAGATGGGAAAGCAGATGAGATGATCTGAGAATGACCTGGCAGACAAATAAGCTTAAAGGGGTTGTAAGCAGTGGATTCATACAGCTTAGAAAGAAAAGAGATTAAAGAAGTAATTGTAAAGGGACATGGATGTAGGATTGGTACAAATTCAAGTTCTGATTGGGAGGAAAGAATGATAACTAATGTGCATGAAGAGAATATACCTGTGTATGTGTATTTATAAGCTTATAAAATAAATACTTCAAAGGCAAACACAATTACTTTTTTTTTTCACTGTAGTCTCTTTGCCGTGTTATTTTTACAGGAAGTATGTGGGTTGGTTTTAGAATTCAGCAATTCCTTGAGAGTAAAAAGGGCATAACACTGGCTTAATATGTGAAGGGTCTGAATTAAATTGTTCTATTAAGAGCTTTGTTCCACTAATTACATAGGTAAGTGCTAATATAACTGGTTTATATAACATTTAGATTACAATATGCAAGAGGACGGATGTTGCTTTTCTAAAACTCTTTTGTTGCAGAAAAAGATAATGAGAGCTGTATAAAATCCTGAAATCATAGCCAATTTATCAGGCCTGCT
This sequence comes from Grantiella picta, assembly GCA_013397955.1. Lineage (NCBI taxonomy): Eukaryota > Metazoa > Chordata > Aves > Passeriformes > Meliphagidae > Grantiella > Grantiella picta. The sequence continues at coordinate 591,468 of VZRM01001564.1, forward strand.
ATGTGAGCTAATGCAAGACTAGAGACATACTGCATTGACTGCTGATCGTTTTATACCACTTTTAATGCCTAGAAATGAAAAGAAGGAAATTAATGGGGAAATAAAGAGAGAAAATGGAATATATATAATGTATTTCTGACACTTTGAATCTCACCCTATTATTAGTCTTTTTATATGGAAAAAAAATCCAATCAAATCAGACAAGTATTCAGATTTTCAGCTTTATCCCATGTACAGGGATTTTAGAGGATACTCCAAGAAGTGTTGCAAAATAATATATTTCTGGTAAGGATCTAAAGTGAACAGTGAATGGGAACTAACACAAATATGGGTCCCTTAGCGATGATGCTTTATGATACCATAATTTGCTGTTTATATTACAACACTAAATATTGTGTCAGAATTTCTTTTATAATACTATTACTAGAAGTCTACAATTTGCTTTTGAGGCCTTGCTTTAGTCTAAGAATTGGCTTTTAAAATGTAAGCTACATCAGTTCATTTTAAGTAAAGGAAGGAGGAAGAAGAAAATAAGGAACAATGGTAATAATTTGAGGCACATCTGTGTTCTGATAACATAAAACTTAATTTGATTCCTAGTCTGAACTGCTGCATTTAGGCCTAAAAATCAAAATTATCTGCATATCTATTTAGGGTGACATCAGAGGACTTGACCTAGTGGGGATTGGGAGGCCGTGAGAAGGCACCAGGGGAGCAGAGTAGTGGGAGAGGCTTTCATGTTCTCATCTGGTGAGAAAATTGTGACTGTAGTCCCATCCCAGTTGTCTGTGCCAGAATTCAGAGAGCATATGGAACAAACAAATGGGATTAGGTGTCCCTGTAAAGCCACCAAGTCAGGACCTTATGTGGGGTGCAGAAAGCAGTGCGGTGGCTAGAAGGATGGGAGTGTTGCAGGGCATGGAGGGGGTGGACAGGATCCAGAGCTGTGCTCTGTGCAAAGAGGTTCCTGCAGTGTCCAGGGGCAAACTGACCTGGAGTGTGGGGGTCAGGAGCAGAGGACAGATAAGCAGGTGTGATGGTACCTCTGCTAAATGCAGTCAAGAGGTGGAAGTGGAGGAAACCTTTAGGCAGCTGGAGGAAGCCTCAAAATTGCAGGCTCTGGTACTCATGGGGGACTTCATCTGCTCTGGTAAGTGGTCAAAATGCAAGATGGTAGAGTAGGAGATTTCTAAAGCATGTCCAGATGATTTCTTGAAAGTAATAACCAGGATGGACCTGTTGGACCTGCAGCTACAAGCAAGGAAGAGCAAGGCTGGAGGTGTGCAAGGCAGTAACAGCTTTTTAAGCAACGACTGTGATTCTGAAGTTAAACACAGAGAGCTAATTGAAGAGTCAGAGCCCTGGCCTTAAGGAGGGCAGCTCATTTAGGGATCTTGGCATGGCCCAACAGCTCAGCCACAGACCTGTGGAGTAGAACAAAAGTGAGCAAAGGGGTGTCAAGTGCATCTGAAAGTGTACTGGGAGAAGAAAGAGGAAAAAAACCCTGCAAATCCACTGTTCAGTGAGCAGTGGAAGAGTGGACAAGTACACAAAAATCTCAATGCCTTTTTACCTTGTTTTTTACTGGGAAGATCTGCCCTCAGGCCTTCTAACTCAATGAGCTAAGTGGCGGAATTGGAGTTAAGAAGGACTGTGTCAGAGACCTCTTAAGACAACTGTTTTTATTCAGACACATTATATCAGATGGTTTCTATCCAAGGGTGCTGAAGAAAACAGCTGACATCATTTAAAGGCTGTTCTCTGTGGTCTTTGAAAGATCTTGTTGTTCAAGAGGAGGTTCATGACTGGGAAAAGGAAAACCTCATACCCATCTTCAAGCAGGGGAAGAAAGAGGATTTGGGGAAGTAGAGGCTTGTCTTTTGCTCAGTCTACTAAAGAGTTATGGAGTAAATTAATTTCTGCATGTATGAAAGATGAGGTGACTTGAAATAGGCAGCATGGATTTACCAGGGTAAGACCAATTTGATGGCTTTCTACGATAAAAATATTGACTCCATGGACAAGGGTAAAAACAGTAGAGTTATGAGTAGGTGTGTTTAGTTGGACTTTAGCAGGGCTTTTGACATTATCTTCTATGCTATCAACACCTGGGATACAGTTTGGGTGCAGGTGGGTGTACTGTGGGCAGCATTAATTATGCTGAATGGGTTGTGATTATTTTTGCAGCCAAGGGTTGGTGGTTGGTGTGTCTTAGGGGCTGTTGGGGTTTTACTCCAGCCAGCAAAGAGGTATGAAGCAGCTGCTCACTCACTGCCCACTACTCCACCCCACTGTGGGGAGGAAAATAGAAAAGAAAAATTGTTGGTTGAGATAATGGAATTTTAATACTTGAAACAGTGCGAGATATAATAATACTGATGATATTAACAATAATAGTAGTAATGAAAGGAGAGAGAGGGGGAATAAAGCCTGAGAGAAAAAGGTGATGCATGATACAATCACTCACCATCTGCTGACCGATGCTCAGCCCATCCCCCAGCAACATGCTCAACATGAAAGACCAGGTCTGCAAAAGCACTTAAAAACATAATTACCATTGTTTTCTGTAAGATTTTTCTATTATGTTGTGGCCCTGGTCTTTACATTCTAGAAAGTTCTTTTGAAAAGTAAATATTATTTTATTCTCTAGTGGGTCTTGTTGCCTATAATTTAAATACTTAGATTTTCATAAAATCACAGCATGGTTTGGGTTGGAAAGGACCTTTAAAGATCATCTAGTCCAACCTTTTTGTCAGGGCTGCCCTCAATCCCTTCATCCCCCAGTTTGTATTGATACTGTGATTGCCCTGACCCACGTGCAGGACCATGCATTTGGCTTTGATGAACTTCACGAGTTTTTCATGGACTTTCTCTTTTCTCAAGTCTTTCAAGGGCCATCTGGATGACATCCTATCCATCTACCAAATCAGCTGGATCAGTCAGCTTGGTGTCACGTGCAAACTTGCTGAGCATGCACTCAATCCCATTGCCTATGTCATTAGTGAAGATATTAAGTATTATTATTCCCAAAATGGACCCTTGAGGATCACTGCTCATAACTGGTGTCCATTCAGACATTGAACCATTGACAATAGATCTTTGTGTGATGCAGCCATCCAGACATTTCCTTATCCTTTTAACACTTCAGGCATTAAATCTGTATCTGTCAAATTTAAATACAAGAATGTTGAGGGGATGGAAGGGATAGTAGCAAAGACTATAGAGAATTCTATGTAATTTTTACCTTTTTGAGCACTTAGAATTTGGGAGACAGAGAAGTATTGGTAATTAAATTGTGTACTATAAGGATTACTGTTTTCATTCCCCTTCTTCCCCAGAGAACTGTTTTAGAAAGACTGGAATAGTTTATATTAAGGCACTTAAAATATTTTCCTGTGTTTTAATTAATCTTTAAATTTACACATATGCATTTTTCTTTTTAAGTAATACGAAATGTTTTTAAATTTTACTCTCCTTTCCATGCACTTTGTTGTTTTTTTCTCAAAACATGAATGAAGGAGTAATTTATTTGAAATTTATAGGTTCATTTTGAGCCTGTATAAAATCTTACCATGATCAAATCTGTATACCTTACTAAGAGGAGAAAAGAAGTTGTATTTCTTCATTGGTAATGCTTACAGTCTATATGATAATGGTTTCTTAAAAAGAAATATTGAAAGTATTTCTCATGCATGAGTTGTGCCTTTCTCCACCCCCACAAAAAATTCTGCCTAAATGGATTTTTTTAACCACTCATCATTATTAGTACACATTCTAAGGAGTAGCAGATTACTGTGCGTAACTTAGGATGTTCATTGATTCATTGGAAACCACTGTTCTGCTCTCTGAGCTCCATATTTCATGTTCCTTCTTCTTAAGTATCAGGGGGGTTTTTTTGCATATTAAACATTTTTCAAACAGCCCTGAGACAAGTGTCAGGGAAATTAGATTATCATACCTCTGGAGAACTGCATTTGCTTGGATACCACTCTTCAAGGTGCCATAGTATTTGATTATCTCCTGAGATTTCATGCTTAGTTATGCCAAATAGTTTACGCACTTCCTAACACATTTTAATGGTTTTGTATTTCTTTCCAAACTTACAACAAATAAATAGTTTGTGCTTTGAAAAGATGATTGTTGGTGTTCATATGTGTAATGCTAATCAGGATGAATAAGTCTCTTTTTTTTTTTATTATTTGGTGCTGAAGACTTTAAGCCATGTCAATTCTTGTGGCTTCTCTTCAAGAAAGAGGGATTCTGAGAAGACCTGCTAGGATGAGCATCACTATGCACTGCTCATGCCAAGAAAGAAAAGAGGCTCTTCTGTAAATGAAAAATTCTTTGGTTTCATCAATATATGACAAAAATTAAAAGTAGATGAAGAAATAAAATTTCTTAAGCTAAAGAACAGTGTTGAGTCAAACACAATGTAGAAGTGGCAAAAAAAGTGAATCTAGATTGAAAATAAGATCATTAAGTAAAAATGGAAGAAGGCTGTGGAACAACCAGCACATAAGCTTTATGGAAAAAAATTGTGAAGTACTTCTAAAAGGTAAAGTGATGATTCTTGTCTTATGGTTAGATTTTGTCCAGGTGTTTTGTCACAGAATGAATTTCAATGTTTGAAACAGGAAATGTGTGTTGTTCTAATGTCATATGCTTCTAGTATCGTGTTTCTGTATCAGCTTTTGAAAATGGCACACTTACACTTTTGGAGAAGATACTGTATTCAGCAGTATATAGATATGGAACAAAGATATTTAGCAATTTCTAATTAATAACAGTAGTTTCGTAGGGATCAAACCCACTTTTCCGATTCAAACATACAGAAATTATAAATACTGCAGAAGACTTTTAAAATACTACATTCGGTATAAATCACCCATTATGAATAACCAACCAATGAACTTCAGAGCATTGATAGTAAAGAATAAGAACTTCTGCTGGTTTACTTTCTGTAAACTTCTTTCCCCAAGTCCTAGGCTTTGTATTGTCTTACTTTTGCAAATGTCAGTTCCATTAGGAAAAATCAGCATTATCTGAATAATCCAGGAAGAGTCCAAAGTAAATAGAAAGTGATCCTGTTCAAATTCTCCATGAAATCTAGGATTTAGTTTTGTAAACTGAGGGTCAGTTATATTGTCTGTCTAGAAAGACCACTAAGGTAAAAGAAAGATCAAGCTTCTGAGAAGATAAAAAACCAAGAACTCTCAGCATTTTATTTACTTGTCAAGAAAAAGTAAGTTTCTGAAAATGAGATGCCTGACTCTTTCATAGACTTGGCCTCTCTGTTTCTTACTGTGTCTCACTGTCTGGAGGGGAGTTGTTCTTCTGACTGCTTGGGTCAAGTAACTCCTCTCTTTTACTAGATGCACTGGTCTTTGACAGGACTTTTAGGAAATGAATTCACTTCCTTTTGGATGTCATCCGATGCCCAATACCTAACCAATATTTTCAGAAAGATCTTTTCTCCTCCTGCTGTTCACTGGGGTGTTATGTTTTACTCGTCAGATTTTTAAAAAACTCAGATTTTGACTAGTGAAATGAAACAGCCTCTTGAATAAAAAACAAACAAACAAACAAAAAAAAAAAAAACCAAAAACCCTTAGAAAAGCATTTTCTGTCTTGCTGACTATTTTGCCTGTACTGCCATATAGAATTCATATTGACTGAATTCCCTCTGTAATTTGAATTCCCTCTGTAATTACTGGAAGGACTTTGGGCTTCAGTGGGACTGCACATACACACACACAAAATAATCTGGTTTTAGGTTCAATTTTTTTTCATCCATAGCGTGGAGAAGATACATATCTCTTTTGGGATAGTAAGTACAAGGACCTGCTTGTGGGGAAAGGAGAGAATTCAGCAGCATCCAGGATTGCCCCAGCTGTTTCCTGATGCCAGGAGCAAACCCTCTGTGTTTATCAGATTGCAAGCAAAAGCATAAGATGAAATTCTGTGTTAAATTGTTAGAGATGGGGTGGGACTAAATGGAATAGAAAGGTTTAATTCCCTTTTCCTGATTCAGCATATTTGAGTGTGGGCAAGAGTTACATTAATGAACGCTCTAGAGAATTGGAGGAGGTTTTAACTCAAGGTAATATACCTGTGCTCCGTAATGAGGAACAGTCATGGGTTTTACATGATTATCACCAGTATCTTTGAATTTGATTACTTCAGTCTTCCACTAATTCTTAATTCAGCCTTGGAGTGGCTAGACACTTAAGAGTAGCTTGGCACTCTGTTTTCTTAAAAAATGAGGAATAAGTTGCTGAACGCGATTTTATTGCACTAAAATACAATGCAGGTTTGTTTCCCACACTAATGGGCACTTTGCACAAAATTCTCACATTTTTCAGGTGAATACATTACCTTTGTGGATTAAGTCTTTATTTTTGTTGAAAAGGAACATTTAAATAAAAAAAAGAAAAGCACCATAAAACAGATACTCAGATCCAACACTAAGTCTATGGATATGTATTTCTGTAAACTTACTGAGGTGCCTATAAGTCCCTTTAAATGCAGTGAAGTACTCTGATGAAGCATGAGTTTAATCTTCAGGGAGAGTCCAACATGAAGATAGCTTAAAAATCCTGAAAAGACCAAGGGAGCAGCATCAGTAAAAGAAAATCCCATTGTGCTTACTTATCAGATGTGCCCATATTATTGTCTGCTCTTTTGGATGCCTGGTTTCCTGCTAAGTTTTCTCTTCCACTTTGTTGGAAAATCAAGACATTTTGAAAACTCACAGAGTGCCAATCTAGAAAAAAAATTGATTTTTAGGTGTATTCAGGAATCCCAGGTGACTGACAGTACCTTCTAAGTTCATTCTCTTTAAGTCACTCTTTATAGGTTTATCCCATACAGGTAGCTTGTACTGTAAGGTGTATTATTGTGGAATTTGGCCTGTGACATTTATGAGAACTATTGTTTGGATGTGTCTGCTATTATTAGGGTTACTTTATAAAAGCAGATTCTCAGGAGCTTTTCCAGAACACAGATGGTGGTTCCCAAGGATAAGGTAGGCATTGGCACAGGCTTTCATAATATAGGGAAGTTAGGTATTTTGTCATGTTTGAATAATATATCTTAAATGTATCAAGTCAGAATATTTGTAGCTGACTTTGTTAAACCTGAATTGTAATAAATCTTCAGGACAGAAATCCCTTGGAGTGCCAAAGACAGAGTATAATGGAGAAGTGTAGCTTTAGGTGAGAATGTGCAACAAGATAGGATGAGGTATTTAAAAACAGTGTAGCTTTCAGACTTGAATATTACTGTGTTGCAGCATAAAGTCCTTTTCTGGTACCGGTTTTGAGTGGCATGGGACCACAAGTTCAATTCCTCATGGGTTTCAGCTGACATGCAAGCCTGGAGGGTGCCTGGAGCAAGTTACTGTACCAACAATGGACATTGCTTTTCAAACTGAATGGTGAAATACCAGTTTGCTGCAAGTTATTTCCCTGGTAAATGTTCTGTAGCATTTGTTAGCATGGGAGGCTGGGGTTTTTTTGAAGTTTCTTTCTTAGCCAGCTATTAAGTGACTGATTAAGTTCCAGGGTAGAAAATTGCTTTTGCTATTGCAGTCCACTGAATATGTCATGGACTTCACCCATATAGTTCTCCTCAGCCAGGAAATAGCTCATATAGGCATACTGGCATGCTGACAATGAACTTTCAAAAATGTCATAAATTCTAAAGAGGAAAAACCTATGCTTATCTATGGTAGACATGTTTGGCCATGTTTTAAGTGATCATTTTGCAAATAAGGCATGTCATTTAAAAATCAAGACCTGTCACTTCATATCCTTTTGAAGTTATCATAAAACACATGCAGCAGCTTTTTAAATCAAACTTTTGATGGGCCAAAACTGTGCCACACATTGCGACCACCCCGAAGTTGTGAAACTGCATGTATGTGGAAGATTTATTACAGAAAGTTGCACAGAACAGGTGACCATTCTGTCTAAAAAGTGAAAAAAACTATTCATTGGAAAAAAGTATATCAAGACGATATTTAACATAAGAATAAAACATCATTTCCAGTCCAGACCATGATTTACAATGTTTATTACCCAAATTCATTTAGAACATTTAATATTCCTTGTGACAGGATGGCATTTTAGTGTCCAGTGTTTGTCCTACAAAGGAGGGTTCCCTTCCTGCCTGCCTTCCTTCCAGCTGTAAAGTTTTGCATGCATACTGGGATTTCATTTTCATATCTGGTTCTTTGTTAGCTTTAACTTCTTTTCGTCAATTACACTTCCACCTGGCATAGAATTAGCTGTTATACAGTTGAAATTCAGTGAATGTATTAAATGGGTTTTGGAATTAAATGCTCTCAAATTTTAATTACATCAGATTCAAATATTGGACCAACTTCTCCCATGAGTAGTTCCAGCTAAAGTCAATACAAATATTTTATGAGTTATGCAACAGGATTTGTCCTGCCTTTCATAAGTAATCCTAACACCCACACACAGAGTATTTCTCTATTTCTTATTCTGTGAAAATTCAAGTTAGAATATGGACTGTGTAGTGAATTATCTGTTAGGCTGAAAAAGAATGATAGGAAAATGCCAAGTAAATTATTTAAATTACTTGCTCCTAAGCATATTTCAAAAGAAACGAATATTAATATAAATAAAAATAGGAATATATGTGCATTCAATATGTCTAATTTGTATTGTAAATTTTTGATGAACTTACTTCTAAATTAATTGCAGAGTATCCATTTAGAAGCAAGTTGCTTTATTTTCACACTGGTAAGTAAGAAAAATGCTTCTGAAATCTCATGTTGACCTAATTAAAAATAAAAGTAGGAATAAACAACTTTTCCTACTGCCGAGGCTATTTGGTTTCCAAAGTCATCTTTTTTTGAGACCTCTTTCTGCACATGTACTTGGTACAATACCTGGGACAGTGAGGCCTTTGAGCACAACATAACTTATGTAAATACAATTATTCCTATCAACGTGCCTGAGATTTTATCCACATTCTCTACTGTAGGCTAGGCCGATATTTCATGATAGTTGTCTCAGGATCAGAATAACCTTTTTCATCATCAAAATGCATTAACATCAGACTCTTTCACTGGAAAAGGACTTGTTCATTTTAACTACCATAGAGATGAAACTAAATAGTGAATATTAACATTTTCAGACAGAGATAAAACCTTAGAGAAATATCTTTTAAGTAATTACAACTCTTTTTCTTGCACCAATACATTGCTTTATTAAGACGTTAAGGGTTTTTTTAAGTGTTCATTTAGTGATGCACAAGTCAAGATACCATCATCAATAGAATGCTAAATATATGGGAAAACTGGTATCTTGCAGAGTATTTTTCCATGAGCACATGTTTTATGTCTTCTTTGTTACATTAAGGAAAAATCTCTCCTTTGTGTCTGTCATGAACAAGCCCAGCATGATGGTTCAGAGTAGCTCCAGGCCATGGAAGCAGCCTGGCCCCAGGACAGAGGTCCTTGGAGGGCTGTGGGGAGCAACACCACACAGGAGGACTTTGCAAATCACACAGCCCTCCCAACTGCAGCAAGGTTGATTGCTGTAAATGTCCTGCAGTGTGTCAATATTGAGATTTTTGTCCTCCTATCATCTTCAGTGTTAACAGCTCAGCAGGGAAGCTCCTGCTGCTGCTTGTATCTGTGCAAATTGTCTCTTATGAAACCATCTCATAAGGGACATAGGCAAATGTCCAGTTTCTGTAATGGTGATGTTTGTTTATTTGCAATTAATTAGCCTGAGATTTGGCTCAGTGATTTGGAACGTGAGTTAGCAGGTAACTTTAGCAGGAGGAATGAGGTCACCCTGTCTTTTCTACTTTGGGACATTGTACCACGTACATTCCAGCCTGGAGTCACAGCATGAAGCTGCCATGTGAGTGCTCCCTTGGGGTGCCACTGGGCATAATTCAATATCACAAGCAAAACACAATGTGCTTAAGGAATTCTGTGCAGTTTTACAGCTGTAGCCTGGTCTCCTGGAGAGGCTTCAGGATTCCAAATAAAGGAGCCATGTGTGATGCCTGCTCCTTTCCACTCTGCTTCCAGAGACAATGCCCTCAAGTATTAACTGTGGTCCACTGATCTTTTTGGAATGATGCTTCAGGGTTAGGTTGAAAAGGCTGGATGTCACTGCTTTAAGCAAACTGGAAAACTCAAATCTACATTGTATCTCTTTAGGAAAACAAGACTGTTGAGGTAATTTACAGTTTTTAAGATACTCTGTTGTGAAACAATATCTTGTCAATCACATGGAAATGGGCAGGGGAAGCATAAGCCAAAATATATAAAGCACTGTTAGTGGGCAGCAGGTTTCTTCGCAGTGTTTTTTGCACAATAAGCATAGATAGTGTTGTTTCTGGCATCAGTGTGCAAGAAAAATGAAATAATATTGTTTAGTAAAAATGATGGTTTATCATCTCCTATAGATTTTTCAGAAATAGATTTTAATTTCCAAGTACAGAAGCAGAAACATCAAAAAATTTGGTGAAAGTGGGATTTTTCTGTTTTTAGACTAGTACAACTGAAATTAGACCTTATTTGCTATTTTATTTTCAACTTAAAGTCTAAAATGCCAAATATATGTTCCGGTATCTTGTGTCTATTGAGCAGTTACTGAGTTCTCACTTCTCATTCCTTTCAGATACAGAAGGTCCCCATGTAGTGTGTAATTTTTCACCTCCTTCAGTTTTTGCAGCCAATTCCCACATCCTCTGCAGCTTTTTCAGATATTCTTTTATAAACTAATTAGCCACTGAAGACAAGATTGCACTAAAGGTTTCCCACCTTTCTGATAAATATTCTTTGTACCATGCTGTGGAGTAATTTTCTCTGTCTTTCTCTGCCTCGGTGACTATTTTAGCATTGTTTTCATACTGTGGGTCTGCTGGAGAGGCTTAGACTAAACCACCCAGGACATGCTCAGTCCTAATGATCATGACACAAGGTACTCAGTGGCATTCAGTGACACGTGCAGAATTCCATGCTTTATTGACTGGGAATACTGAGAGGGTATCTTGCTACCGCTGCTCTCCTGGGTAACAGTTATGTAAATAGCAAATTGTGCCTATTGTTTCTATTCAGGGAGATGGCCTAAAGAGAAATATTTAAGCAATATCCATTTTTATTAGGAGATGTTTCCACCCTTTTGAAACCTCTGTAATTTTTTCTTCTGGCTAGACCAAGGCAGAAATGCTCACTTCTGCCCATTAAGACTTGGGATTACACCAGAGTGTGCTTTTCTGTGAATAAACAGCTGTTCAGGGGAAGAAAAACACCCAGCTCTAAAATGAACAAAGTTCTTAAGATCATTTGCTTTCAAAATGGTCAATGCAAGTGCCATTGTATAATGAAACGTCACAGGCACTTAACTTTTATGGAGCAATTATTGACTGGTCACTGTGTTCATTTTCAGACATTAATGCCAAGGTCAGTTAAAACTAACCAAAGTCCATATCAACATATATTTCATACTAGAAACTTGCCAGGATTTTGTTTACAATTTTCTGTCCTGGTCTGTTTTCAGACAGGGCAATCACAGCTTTCAATGTCTGTATTCTTTTACCTGTTATCTTTTCATTATACCTTGCCCATTTCCATGTTTCCCACTAAATGTCACTTCCTACAGCTGAAATTTAATTTGAATTGTTAAATATATTCATTCTACCAGAGCTTTGAGCATGAGTTTATGATTACTTCTTGGCATATAGCTTGCCTCAGTGGGATGTAATAAATTAGTCTAATCATATGGTGAGTACTTACTTCATTCTGTGTTTGTTCCTACTAGGAACTGAAATTGTCTCTGTAATTGTATGCAAATCCCTTCACCAGAATAATCAAAGGAAACCTATGTGTAGCTGCCCATCCTCCATAAGAGAAGCATAAAAGTAATCTAACTTTCAATTCTACTTAAATGAAATGCTGTATCTTCATATGTGAAATGTAGATACAAAATAGAAGAATAAAATTAAATGTCTGTGAGTAGCAGATGAAAATATTGCTAGTTGCATCTATTCCTGCTCTTTACACATGCACAATATTTTGTTAATAGTGTTACTGGCATTGAACGTTAGAAATAATAATATTGGTGTTTTTAATTTTAAACATGGAGGAGTTTCTTCTCCTCCAAAAATATGTGAGACATAAGATGGAGGGGTTTGTGAATTGCCTTCAAGAAGGTGCCTGTTTTCTTCTACTGCCTGAAGAAAGATTCTGGAGGAACTAGCTCAGAGTTAGCCATCAAACTCTCAGTTGAGATGAATTCTCCTGTAATTCTCTAACTCTAAGGCGTGTTTTATATATTGGCCTCAAATCATCTTGATTTGCTTCTGTGACCTCTGTTAAATATTTTGGCATTAATTTTTTAAATATGGACACCAAAAAGAGATTTAGTCGTGTAGGAGTAAGTCCAGTGTTCTCCATGAAGATCACATCACTCTCTTTCCCATTTCTCTATTTAAGTATCTAGATGTTACATTAGCTGTCTTACAGCATTGCTGGAAAGGATCAGTTCTGTATACCAGTGACTGTGATAGCAGTGTTTGTGAAGACACTCAAATGAGGCAAGGTTACCGAGTCTCTTTTCCTCTGCTAGTTCTTTCCAGAGGAGTACTGAAAAGAGTGAGAAGAGACTAGAGGAAGCCAAAACATTCTCTTTTCGTTTCCCTTCCTTGAAATTTTTGTCATTTATTTGCATGCTGCTTCGCAGAGATTCACATAAAACAGTTACAGATCTGCATACATATAGATGTATTTACTTGTATGTGCCTATATATGTACACTTTAATGTCTTGGAACATTTAAAAGAAATTATTAAAATGTTTTCTCACCTTTTTTTTTCTTTGTTTTTTAAGAAACTCAGATTCTGAGCCATTTTCAGGGTTTAGTTGAGAGTGATATATGCAGTCCCTCGGATGAAGTGCCTGGCAGGTGCATTATTCAATGTCATAGAATCACAGAGTCATTTAGGTTGGAAAAAATTAAGATCAAGTCCAAACATTAACCCAGCACTGCTGTGCTCACCCCTAAGCCATGTACCTCAGTGCTACTCTACATGTCTTTCAAATACCTTCCAGGATAGTGATTCAACTCCTTCCCTGGGCAACCTCTTCCAAGGCTTGACAACCCTTTTAGTGAAGCAGTGTTTCCTAATATCCAATCTAACTCTGTCCTGGCACAACTGAGGCCATTTCGTCTTGTCCTGTCACTTGTTACCTGGGAGAAGAGCCAAGCCCCACCTGGCTGCACCCTCCTTTCAGATGTAGAGAGCAGTAAGGTCCCCCCTGAGTCTCCTTTTCTCCAGGCTAAACATCCACAACTCCTCAGCTGCTCCTCACAGGACTTGTGCTCCAGACCTTTCCCAGCTCCCTTTCCCTTCCCTGGACACACTTCAGCCCCTCAATGTCCTTCTTGTAGTGAGAGGCCCAGAACTGAATTCAAAGCCAGGTAGGGGGAATGATCATTGTCATGACACTTCAATAAAAGCCACTATATGAAATATTCCAGTGTTTTATAAGTTGCTGCTCCACTCCAAAAAGAAAGAACTTCATCTTAGTGCTGGTCTACATTGGAAAAGCACTGAATTAATTTTAGAAACTGAAAGAAAATCATAGACCTTTAGGATTGTCTCCAAATTATTAGTTTTTTGTTGTGGGAGCAATTAACTTCTAATAAATTTGTGGTCCATGTGTCAGTTTAAAAGAAACAGTAAGAGATATTTCAAACTCACTTGAAACAAATGGTAACCATAATCGTAGCATTCAGATTTTAAGTCTTGTTTTCCTAGGGTTTGTTACATTTTTCTGAAAAAGGTAAATTCTTCAAAGTGTAGATTCCAAAAATATCTCAACGCAGATGAAATTTAAAATCAGAAATAATGCACCTGGGATCTACAAATAGAATTTACGGAAGGAGTGAGGTACTAAATATTATCTACTGTGTAGCCACCAGTAAATTACCGATATGGCCACAAGTGTATAGAGACAGAATTAAGGTAGTGACTTCCTTAAAAAGAATGCTTGTTAATGTGAACACCAGTTGTTTCAATCTGAAGATTGTTCTTCCCGTTTTCTCTCATGCATGTATTAGAAATAACAATGCCAATAGGCAGAGATTGCCAGATATTTTATAGTAAAACACTACTTTTCTAACAAATCCCTATAGAAAGGAGGCAGAAAACCTGACATCAAGATCTTCATTTAGCACCTACAGTCAGTTCTGTCCTGGGGCACAGGTATCTTACTGAGGCAGACGCCTTGTGGGGAAAAGTAATATGTGACAATATAGACAGCGCTGTAATACATTAACCAGAATACATTAGGGTACTGCTGATTTGAAGATAACACCAGCTTTTGCGAGCTTTAGCTTGCAGTGTTAATATCCTTTGACGTGGTTATTTCAGATGTTATTTACACAAATGTCTGTGTACATTTGTATACCATCACAGGGCAAAGTATTAAATTGAGACTAGAGAGGTAAATTGTCAGGAAGCTAGCAATTTCTGGAAAACAGCTATGCCTGAATGGAGATACTGCATAAGAAAGATAATAATCTTACAGACTATAGGTTTTAGTGAATTTAAGAATTTTGGCAAAAGGTAATGAGGTATATATTTGAGCGTATTATACTTTCTTCTGAAATAGGTTCCTTTTTTCCTCTTTTCTGCCCTTTCATTAAAAATACCGATACACATTAGCCCTAATGATTGTCCCAAGATGACATATCAGATAACTGGTTATTTAGAGAGATTACATAGGCGATCTGACAGAGGGTAAGCATACCATGTGCTTCTTTGTTTTTAAACCCTCTCTTTTTTTCCACTTTTTGGCTTAATTGCTGGGGTTTTTTGGGTAATAGTTTGTAAAGTTTTGATAACACTGTTATTACATGCAGTTTCTGATTTAGCATTAAAGTTCTGTAGTAAGAATTTGCTAATATTTGCTAAGAATGTGTCTCCCTTGCTGCTTGTAAGGCACTCTGTGCAACAGAGGAGCCAAAGACCTCTCACCTGACCCAGTCATAGCTGAAGCCTATAGCATAACTGAAAGCAGACAGCTAAAAGCAAATGATACATAAAATGCTAGCAAGGTACAAAAGTTTGGTTTTGGCATGTATGTGTAGGTATCCTTGGATGTTTTTTTCCTCCATGCATGCTTGTCATAAGAAAGATTATGGGACTGCAACATTATTTGGAAGGCATTTAGTGACATGGAAAGGGTAATGGTATCTGAAAACTGTGAAAGCACAACCAAAACTATCAGACTGGCTTCCAGACCAGGGCTCTTCTTCAGTCCCTCTCAATTTCCCACTTATTGCCATCACTCGGCACTTTGATGAGACACCTTTATTGTGCTTTTCGTATGAAGGCTGCAGACTCTGAAATGCAAAGAAGGGGGAAAATCTTGCTGCTGAGTGGGTGTAGCATAAATGGGACCTGACATAGCTGGAATCTTTGATCATGAATTCCCATTGTGGTTTAAGCCAAACCTCCTCCCATATGCTCCCTGAAAGCACATTTCTTAGACTATGTTGCTCCACTTAAGACTTTTCTTTAAAAAAGTCATGGTTGTAATATATTGACAGCATTTTCTTTTAGCTTTATGTTGTCCTCAGGAAAGGATCATTAAATACTGCAGATGAAGTTGTACAGGAACCAGTCTCGACAGGATTAAGGACAGGAAGTCTGGTCATAAACCATTGCAAGATCTTGTTTTGAAGGTGTCTCTCAAACACCAAGAAAATATTCAAGACTGTAGTTGTCACAGAGGCAAGAAACATGAACTCAGAGGTAGTTTCCTTTATAATCAAATATTCTGAAATATTTGAAGCACAAGTACAATAGAGGAGATGACTAAACTGGATCCAATATTTCCTTAGTTTTGTTTCAGAACCATCTGTAATAAAATTGTCCTGATCATTGATGGTATAGGTGGTTTAATTCACCATCTACATCACAATAGATATGTTTGAAAGTACATAGAATTTGGAAAACTAAGTAAGCCCAAACATGGGTTTCTCAAAAACAGATTATGTGAGATAAAGTAATTTTCATTTCATTGCAAAATAATTGGCTTTCTAGACATTGGAAAAAAAATTAAGTGTCTCATTCTAGTGCAAGTTTTTACAGTTTCCATGAAATTTTGCTAAATGAGTGAATTGCATTTGCATGGCAGGGGTTTGGTAGTGGGGATCTACAGAGGTGGTTTCTGTGATAAGCTGCCAGAAGTTTGCCCCATGTCTGATAGAGCCAAAGCCAGCTGGCTCCAAGATGAGCCTGCCACAGGCCAAAGCCAAGCCCATCAGCAATGGTGGCAGCACCTCTAGGATAATGTATTTAAGAAGGGAAAAAAAGCTGTGCAACAGAAATAGGAGTGAGAATATGAGGGAGAAATAGCTCTGCAGACACCAATGTCAGTGCAGAAGAAGGGGTCGGATGATCGTAGCCCCAGAGCTGAGATTCCCCTGCAGTTCCTGGTGCAGACCATGGTGAGGCAGCTGTGCCCCTGCAGGTCCACAGTGGAGCTGATTATAGAATCAAAAATGGGTTGGAAAGGACCTTAAATATCATCTAGTTCAAACACCCCTGCCGTGGACAGGGAACCTTGCACTAGAGCAGGTTGCTCAGGGTGCTGTCCAGCCTGGCCTTGAATGTCTCTGGGGATGGGGCATCCACAGCTTCTCTAGGCAAGAATGACCTTCTACAACCATGTGCATGGTTGAAGAAAGGAGAGGTGGAGGGAAGGCGTTTAAACACTTTTTCTCCTTATTTTACTCTGATTTGGTTGGCAATAGATTAAGTTAATTTCCCCAAGCTGAGACTGTTTTGCCCATGACAAAATAGGGTGACTGATCTCTCCCTTTCTTTGTTTTGACCCACGTTTTCCCTCATCCCATCCAGTTGAGGAGTGAGAGTGACAGAGTGGCTTGGTTGGCACCCAGCATCCAGCCAAGGTCAACCCATGGCAATGAGCTGAAGAAATTTTGTCTTGAGGAATTTTTTAGATCTGTAAAACACTAATCACACTCGAACTCAGAAAGAAGTATATGAGATTCACTGCCAAATAAAGAGCTATTAAGTATTGATCCATTCTGATTGCAGGGTTTCTTTTTTTCCAAGTATCTTTGTTTATGATTTGTATGAAGAAATATAAAATATATTTGCTAAACTTGCAGAGGATAAAAGTTTAAGAGGACTGTGTGTACTCTGGAATACATTTTTAAAATACATCGCATTTTCACCAATGTACTTTAGGAAAATCTTGGATCAATTGCAACATAACCAGAAGAAAGCAAGGAAAATTGTCAGAATTGGGACTAAAACATTTTCTACAAGGGAAAACTGAGAGGAACATGTTTCAGAAAGAGAAGTGCAGATAGAAAAGAAATGTAACAGCAGTCTTCAGTTACATAAAGGATTGCTTTAGGAAGAAGGGAACAAACTGTTCTCCAGGCCTGCTAGAGATAGGACAAGAATGAGTGGCTTTAAATTATGCCAGGGGAGACTTAAGTTAAACTTACAAAACATCTTCTAGTGATAAGGATAATTAAGCAATGAATATATTACCTAGAATGTAACAGATTCCTCTTTAGAGTTTTTTAAAGGATAAAGAAAGATATCTGTCTAGAATGTTTTAAATATAATTTACATGTCTAGGGGGGTGGAGGGATAGAGAGAAATAGATGGAACTATTTCTTGAGTTCCCTGTCTTATTTTCCTATCTCTGCATCATTTCTGTGAATTCGGCCCAAGAAGGACTGAGAACACACCTGCAGATCACTCTGTCATCTAAAGTGGCCACTTTGTATGTACTTTGTTGTTGGATGGTCTGGCTCCATTTCAAACTGCAGAGATAATCACAGGTGCAAGTGATTGTCTTTAAGGTCTGGAAGCTCTATGCTGACCAAAAATTTGAAACAAAATGATTTAATTAAATTAATGTGATTTAATAAATTTAATACTATTTAATTAATTTTTTAAAAATTTTATTATTCACAAGGAGGAAAACTGAAATATACTTGAGGTTGACTGCTTGTAGTTATTGGTGGAATATATGGTCATGCATCACTCATACTGTAAACTTTTTGTATGGTTTTTGTCACTGTATTTTCTGGATTCATCTCGAAAAGATCTGCCAGATAAATGGTAGATATTTTTACTAAGCCTTATGTCCAAACTCCTTCCGCATTCATTGTAGTAAGAGAAAAGCACCTCTGAGATATACATCTAAGACCAAAAAAGGGGGTTTTCATGGGAGACATGTCTCTCCTTTGAAAGCTTGGATGATTAACTTAGACAACTGCTCTAAAAACAGCTAGAATTAAGTGGCACGAATCCAGTCCTGAATATCAAATATATTGGTTTATCCTTACCAAATGATTTATCATTTATTCTTCACTTCTGCTGTGTGTTGGATTTATAAAAAACTTACCCTAATATGAATTCCTATAGTTGGAAGTAGCTTTCATGAAATAGCTCCAGCAGTGTCTGGGGCTTTTGGGATCATAGAAAATTTTGAGAATGGGATCTATTCCTATTTGAAAATTAACTGTCCCTGAAAGACAAGCAAATGAATTTGCATTTCAGTACCGTGCAATTACTGATGATGCCCATCTTTGGAAAAGACACATGTTTGTCAGAGTTGTTTTCTGTGCCTGGGGTCATGACAAATATATTGCATATGCGGTTTCCAAGTTTGTTAACCTCTTAACTTGGTGATTCAGTATTGTTAGTCTGCCTACCATAGTAAAATACTGTCATAATATGTAAATATTGCATCCTCTTCGTTGCAGAAAATTAATAATAGGTTACTGCACAGAAGCTCCAAAATGAGAATTATTACTGGGGGTGCTACTGTTTGAAGCAAGCAGCCACTTCGCTGTCTGTCTCCTGGCAAGACCATCAGGAATGATTGCCTGTGCTTAGAGGGTTGGGAAAATGGTTTCCCAGAATGAAAAGGCTGCTGGAAGATGAAAGCTATTGAAATTTAATTATATCACAGTAATTGATCACTGAAATATTTTCTGGTGAAAGCAAGGAAGCAAGCAAGGAAGAAAAAAAAAAGAAAATAAGAAAGGGAAAGGAAAAATGTACATTCCAGCAGAAAAATATGTCAAGGTGGTGCTCCTCTATCTCTTCAGTTTATTCTGATCATGCCAAAGAGATTTAGATACCAGATTTTACTTTTTTATTTAAATTTAAATAAATCAAATCATTGACTGCTGAAATTAAATTGGTTAGGGGAAAGCCTGGCTGAAGACAAATAAAAAAGCCTGAAAGGCAACTGAAATTTTAAAATCAAAAAGATAACCCATGATTTCAGCTACTTGGGTGGAGGAAGGTTGTGTATAGGCTCCAATTACAGCAGTGTTGCAATGAGTAGGAGGAATCCTGGACTACAAAATTGTCCATTTTACACACTTTCGCCCCCAGAAGAAATCTGACTGAAGAAGTACTACTCTCTCTACAGCACCAGGTGCATGTATGCTATTATTTTTCTATGGCTGATGCATTTTTTGGTTAAAGAAATGCCAGTGGATTGTGGAATGAGGAAAGAAAGCTTAAAAAATCGGAGATTTTGTTTGTAACATATTTAGCTGTAGTATCAACCCCAATACATAGATTTCTTGCAGAAGGCATCTCCAGTTTTAGTTTTTCAGGAAACAAATAGAGTAACTTTTCATTTTCATGTTTGGGGGTTCTTTTTATGGTTTTTTTCCCTAACATTATGACTGTGTGTTATCTTTTGGGGGAAAAAAAGTGGAAATAGCAGTATGGTAGATCATCACAATTCCACCTGACCAGAGAACAGAAAATCAAGGAGAGAAGAGATCAGAAAACAAAATCTTTGCAGACTTGCCTCCTCTCTGTTTTGGTTCCAGGATATTGAGGTGGAATTGGTATTACTGATCCTTAAGCAGTTTTTAATAGTATTGACTATTAACATTTAAGCGATGACCTACAAAAATCAGTTGGCAGACTTCTCATCACAGGTTATTTGAGGAAAATTCCCCAGAATGCAGTCCCGTAAATAAGAAAAAGAAACCCTTGCATACAATGTCCTTGCATTTGGGAATGACTTCAGCTGTGCTTTCAGGAAGTTCTATTGGTGTTTTATTTTGTTCATAGATTTGATAAGTAAAAAAAAAAAAAAGAAAGAAAAGTGTAAACTCTGTGAAGGACCAGGAGCTTGTTGATACAGTTGATACAAATTTCCAGACTTCAAAGTTATGCTTGAGCACAATCTTTTTTTTTAATAAATGAGTTATCTGCATTTCAAGGTTGAGTTAGTCAATGAGGAAGGGTTACTATAAAAATTTGTGAGAATTTAGGTTACTTTTATTTATTGGCATAGTCCTAAACATTTTCTTAAATAATGTTTAGAAAAACTTGGATTGCGCAGCTCAGCTGATATGCACTAGCCTAGGGATTTTTTGGTTTACTTTTATGCAGCAAATAGTTATTTCTCAATACACAGAAGGGAATGTATTCCAGAAAATGAATCATTCATCTATCTGTAGCATAAGTGAGGCTCAACAGCAGGTAAACAGAAAATAAATACCTTTTAGATGACAGCTGTAATATTCATGTCTGCTGTCTTTACTTGGGCAAACATCTTTCTAAAGATTAGGAATTTCGTTTGAATAGAAATTCTGCATTCAGTTTTTGAGAATTATTCCAGGTTATTTTCATAGGTTTTTGCCTTATAAAATGTTTGTAGGAGCTATTTTTTTTTCCCTGTCAGCTGAACCCAATTATTTTGGACAAATAAGCATTCTCCGCAGCATGTCTAATTTTTATGCCAACTGAGCCTGTGAATGCCTTTATTCATTCTCTGTAAACTCTGTCCTTGCCAGTCTGTTATATTAAAAATTGTTCCAGCACACTGAATAGATGACCATGCCACTGATCTTGCATAGGGATTCTGAACTCTTCTGATGAAGAATATTGCACCATATCCTCTTACTGCTGTTTAGCTGTGTTGTGCTATATGTGAAAATCCTCATCTAAGTGCCAGCTACTGACAAGAAGCTACAGAAGCTTCAAATACCTAAATGAAGGCAGTTGCTAATGAAATGTGGCAAGTGAAACCTTGATCCAAGATAGAAGAAAAGGTTTTCTGTGTGTTTGTCTGGTATTTGTCATGCTTTATGCTGGGATAAATTACCAGTTTGATCAAAACGCATCTTAGTGAAGTTGCCCAAGTGAAATAAGAAAGGAAGGGGGGTATGTCAGTTGCTGTTTCAAACACCATTCATTCTGAATCAAAGAAAATGTTAATTAGTGTCAGGAAGCTGAATTAAGTAAATGTTGACTGCCTTCATAGTGAAGATCAAGTCAAAGTTACAGTGTAAGTGGAGCAGGAACCCCTCTAACATTGGAGTAGGTTTAATATATGCCTATATATGGAAATGAGTAGGAAATGAAACAAGAAATACAATGTTTGGGAAAGAATCTTGTCATGATTTGCAGAGATAATTACAGGCAAAAAGGAGATTGAATATAGCAACAGGAAAAGCAGAATAATTACACAGCAATTAACAGGAAAGCTGTATGGTTCTTTGGAAAAAAAATAACAGTCATCGGGTTAAAAATATATGATGAGTACAGAAATGTTTTTAATACTCAATACATTGAGTATTTGAATTCATTTCCTGCAATAAAATACTGTTTCATAAAATAAATGTCTCATTTATGTTATAAATTACTTTCTGCATTTTGTGTATTTATTATAATTATTAGTATTTTTATCTAAAATATGTCATCTGAGTTGGAGTAAAGAACCTAATAAATTTTCATTTTGGAGTGCTTTTGTCTAATGTCATAATGATAAGAAAATACAGATTTCAAGTTAATATTTCAAAGACTGTAAATGTCATAGGAGCCAATAGAAAAATAGCTACTCCTAGATTTGCAAGAAAATCCATTTCTCATGCGTCCTAAAAATTTCATATTCTAATAACACTGTTGTCTATTTTTATTTGATTGCAGGCAAACTGAGATTCTGGTTGTGTTGTAGGTCTTCTGATAATTAGTTATTTAGCAACGACACACTCAAAGTGCTCTTTCTGAAATGTAACTTACAAAGATTCCTCTTCAAGTCTGTGAGAATATCTCATAGCTCTTGTACAGGGAATCTGTCATGTGCTGATATTTAACGTGCATTAAAATGACACCTGGGGTTGCTGCACCCAAGCATGGGATCCTCTTGTTAAAGAGGGAATGATGCTACCACTGGGTAGCCACATCACTAAGGAAAAATTTTAAGAGGTGAAATCTTTCGTTTAAAACTTGAGGGGAAAATTCTGCCAGATAATGAGTTAAAAGCCACAATACTTCCTGTCGTGGTTCTAGACAGGAGGACCTTCTCCAAATTGTGTCATCTGTATGAACATGTTATTGAAAAACATACCTGTTCTTCTGGTTTTTGTCTTTCTTAAACATTAACTCTGGGTGTGAGGTGTACTATTTCCATTGCTTTAAATAAATCCCCCACTTACTCTGGATGCAAAATAGAATAAGACATGCTTCCTGCTTCAGGAGTTGGTTAAGCAAGTCAAGAGGAGGCTTGCAAGCTGTCCTATGTCATAAGCTCCCCTGCTGCTTCTGTACTGCACATCCCCAGAGAGACAAAAACCAAGAGCAGGATGAAGGTGAAGGGCTGGTGGGCCAGGGCAGCCTGAGACTGCAGGCAGAGAACCTGCCCTGCAGAACCTCTGACAGGACACTGCCTTTCCCTTCCATGAACGGGCTTAAAGATGACACGGGGGGCATCAAATACTGGTACTGATAAAGAGCAATCATCCTGCAGTTGTAACAGTTAATGCTTCTCTGGTGCCCTTCATTCATTGACCTCTATTCTCTTTGCATACATTGATTCAAGCTATATGGAATCTGTGCACAAGTTCAATATAATTTCTATTCATACATCTATACTGGCATGTAAATGTATATATATAATTAAATTAAACAAAGAATTTGTTCTAGGAAGCACTAAAAACTGCTTGGAATAAGTGTTGTTATTAGAAAAAGCCAACCACAACTGAAGCATTTGAATGCTTTTCTGGTATGCTAATACTTCCACTGAATGAGTAGGCTCAGATTTTTGCATTGCTGTGTCAGGAAATGCCCAAATACAGAAACTGTGCAAAACTAATCTGAGAAGCTGAATGCTTGACTGGAAGAGTTCGTGTGTATGAAGATTATCCATGATGCTCACTCCCAGAATCCTGATCACACCGATTGTAAAATTCGTTAATTACATACGGTGTACTGATCATGACAAGCAGCATAGGTAGGGTTACAAATATTCTCTTATTCCCTTCCCTACAGGAGCAAATGTTAAGAGACATAATATTGACTAAGAACAATTCCTCTTCAAAAAATGCAATGATTGTGTTACTAGTGTGTTGTATCCTTCTCTCTTAGGTTATTCAATACTTCAAGCAATTATGGAAAAAGCAGGACAAAATAGCTGGCAAGTCAGTGCCATCTGTGTGGAGAATTTTAACGATGCCAGCTACAGGCGACTTCTAGAAGATCTGGACCGAAGGCAAGAAAAGAAGTTTGTAATAGACTGTGAAATAGAGAGACTTCAGAATCTCTTAGAACAGGTAACACCTGCTTTTAATATTACTGTAAACACATCACTGAATAAACAGATAAACTGCATTTTGTTTATTTTCTCAATGGAAATGAAATTTTTTTTGTTTTTTATTTCATGGGCCTATATTTGTATGTCCACTTGCATGTTCTGTTTTCTTTTCATATATAATACTGGTCTTAGCAGCCAGCTTGTCAGGGGAGTGAGCCTCTCCTTTCCCCCTCAGGAGCTTGGTGGGGAAAGGTGCCAGCACTCAGGGCAAGTGCACATTTGGTCCCACTTCCCAGCACCTCCATGCCTGATACCTCCTGCGTCTGGGTCTGAGGGCTGGCAGAACAACATGGTGTTGCTGAATTGCCAGTGTCCACTTCAGTCTGTTCCTTCATGGGGGTAAAGCTCTGTTTTGTTTGAGGGGGCAAAAAAATCTTGTTTAAATCCATTATTCTTCCTATTTGCCAAATAGCATAAATCGTGTATTTCTAGCCATGAAAAGCTTTAAAATTATTGTCACAAATATTTAAACTGTTAGTTTTCTCTTGGTAATTAAGAGCATGAGCAGCAGTACAATAAAAGGGCTATTGAACTGGGAAGAGAGGTCAGGTTCTTCCATCTGTTATTCATGGAAACATGCTACCGGGGAAAGAAAAGACTGGGTCAGACAGGCTGGCTTGCACTTAGTAGTATCTATACCAGTGTGCAAAGTGAATATCAAACTCTGCTGCTCTGATGTGGCAAATCTATCTCTATATAGTGTTTATGTGTAAACTCCTTCTTAAATAATGGAAAAATTTAAATTATGCTTTGGAAGAAAATTCTGCCAGATCACAGGAAAATAACTTACGGTTAACTATCTGCTTCTCGTATGATCCCACATATTACAGTGCTGTGGTGCAAGTTCACTGTTCAGTGCCTCCTGCTGCTGCAGGAATTGCAGGGAATGAATGCCATCTGCTGGTGCTGGCCCCTCTGCCACCTCTCTGCTTCTCTTGGTTAGTGCATTAGAGAATTTTGAAGATTTTGTTGCAAAACCGTTCATGAAGCATCTGCCTCTGAAGTCACTGAAAAAGGAAATGTCATTTTTTATACAGAAATAAATCAAATAGTAGTCATAAATGCATTAAATAGTACTCAATGTCATATATACATCAATTTTGCTTTCACTGGCAGAGGGTAAAGAGGGAAACTGAGACTCAATGGTGTGGCTGATATAACAAGGCTTTTTTCTATGACTATTGCCAAGAAAAGAACAGACAATGCCGTATTGCTACAGATACTCATTTGGCCATTATATTCTTCTTTATTCTGAATGCCGTTATGTTTTAACATATACTTTCTATAGTTTATAATGAAATCCTCCCTCAGTTCAGCCTACATTATAGTAAAACAGAACACCCATGTCAGGGTCTCCTAAATTACATTCAGAAAAACAATTTCTCTCTCCCTTCTGTGTCTGCACGTGATGTTACCAGATTTCTTTTATGTGGCATGCAAGTATGACATGAAAAAAGTACGTTCTGTTACCATAAGTCTTGAAGTACACCCACAATCCTGCATAGGTATATCTACTGACTATCCACTCCGTTTCAAAGGAAAATGAAGCTGTTGAGTGCACGTTTGGATCTCAATGATCTGTTTTATTTGCATCCAGGAGCTGCTTCTCATTTTCCTTCTAGATTGGCACCTGCATAGTCAGTTCATACAGGTCTGGATTTTGCCTGCCTAAAGTAGGTAGTTAGTGCATTCATGCTAAGAAATAAAAATGGTGTGCATGGCCACAAGAGACTGAATCAGACATGGTAAGTTTGTCTCATGCCTCTACAGGACAAGCCTGAAAGTTAATTGAGCCCTCTCTTCATTAGCTGCACAGGGAGAGTTGAGGGTAGGAGTTAACACCTAACATGCAGCATACTTTTATCACTTTTAGGAAGTGATTTATCTGGCTACTGTCTAATTTTGGGTGGGATAAATTTTACCTAGGAAATCGGCTTTCTTGTACTTGTGCTTATGTTTATTTGCTCCTAAGTGTAAAATCTTTGCCCTAAATCTCTGCTAGTGAAGGGAAAGAAACTGTCTTGTGGGCTTAGAGATTTTTTTCTTCTCTCTGTAGTCACCATCTATATATATAACATATACATATCTATATTTGCAAGACCTAATTAAATTGGAAGTCATATATCATGTGAATTCCCTTCTTCCCCAATATGCATGGCAATTCTCTCCATCCTTCCAAAGGAAAGTCACTGTAAAAGCAAGAATGGTATTACAGCCAGGCTGGAGAAAGTATACAGAAGAGCTGCAGCTTTACTCTCCATTGTGAAGGTCCTGGTCTTCCTAGGCAGGCTGACCTAGAAATGGGCCTGGGGTGCTTGTTTGGGGTTCCAATATGACCTTCAAAGACCAAATGCTGCTTGAAGGATGGGCAGTCAGAAGCAGTCTCAGGCACAAAAGCATTTTGTTTTCCAAAAATAGGAATGAAGAAATTAGCCTGGTGCAAAAAAATGCAAAATAACAACCATTTTCAAATATCAGCCATTGATTTTTTCCCTTTGCTTGAGGGCTTTAATAACCTGTAGCAGACAGGTAAGGTGGCTTCACAGATGGACTAAAAGTTGGCATGTTCTTCCCTGCATACACAGAGAATTGATTAAGCTTCAGTGAGTCTAATTAACTCAACTTCTTTCCTGCCTAGTTCTCCTGTAATTGAGAGCCTAAGTTGTGACTATACTGTAATACTTTGCAATGTACAAGTAAATGTTCTGCAGAACATTTAGGAAAAGTAATTAAATCTCAGTAATGAGACCATAATTCAAAGTACTTTGCCCTTAAATCTACACTAATGAAGGGAGGGAAAGTGGCTTGTGGACTTGCGGATTTCTTCTCAACTGACTGCCCATGTACATACACATACACACTTCTCATGACTGTGTACCTCAAGCAGTGAAGACTGGAGACTTTTCACTGGCTGTGTCCAAGAAGTGAGCTAATGTGCTCCTTGCCTCCCATACCTGCAGCCCACTTACCTGACCTGGTTTCTGCTCGCTGCCCTCTTCAGCTCCCAGCAGAGAAAAACAGCACTTTGCTGTTTCCTCACTTCTTGCACAACTTTATTGTCACCATTTCCGATTTCCTTTTGTCCCCTATATTTTTTAGTTTATTAGTTTTTCTCATTTATTTTGACCTCTCCATGTATCTTGGTGTCTATAGAGGCTACCCCTGCACTCTGTTTGAGAGACTTGTCTTCTCAGAAAACTTCTCTCCTGGAACACAGTGATGTATCTGAATTCCAGACTCCCTTTTTGCACAGCCCAGGATATGCTTTTTTTGTAACGTGATCTTCCTTTTAGGTTTTATGTTGGTATAATGTTTTGGGCAGGACCAAGTCTGTTTTTCTTTTTAGGGTGAAATACAGTGAAATGGAGTTTCATTTTCAGATTTCCATTCTAGAAAGGGACAGTAGGGCTGGCATTACATTAAATCCAGAAGATGGATTCAGCCTGCACTCAAGGGTTTATATCTGATTTGCTTGGATTGCCCTCTCCTGTCTTCATCTCCAAACTGGTTTCACATCTTACCTCTCAAGGATATGCCAAGACTGTGTTGGTTTTTTCACTAAAGATGTACTCCTCTTCTTTGGTCATGTTCACCCACACAAGGCTGATTGGAGGTATTTGGGGATTACTGGAGACATTTACTTGTTTTTGGTGTTAGTGCCAGTTGGCATGGCTCATATCAAAGCCATGTTTTAACATAACACTGAAGCAAGACTTCCATTTCTGCACACATCAAAGAATTGTTGTCTCTGACCAGGAAGAGGGACAGTGCCTTCAGCCTATCTGAGTCAGCAGATCTCCACCCACACTTAATAATCTGCTGTAATTTAAGCCTACCAAGATAATTTTAGCTCCTTTTCATCCTTTATTCTCAGGACAGGGAAAGAACACCTTACCCCAAAAGCAGTAAAAATAAGATGGAAGGTGTCTCTGTCCATGGCAGGGGGCTTGGAACTTGGTAATCTTTAAGGTCCCTTCCAATTCAAACAATCCTAGGATTCTGTGATCGTATGAAGATCTATTCCATTTCCACATGGCTTCCAGAAAGCATGTTTCCATTTTGGAGAAAGCACATATATTCTTAATGTTTATAGAAAACTTTCTATGCTTAACAGAATGTGTTCTAGAATCTTGTAAGTGATCTCACTAAATCTGATTAAGGTCTCCCCAGTTTATGCACCTGACCCTTTGTTTCATCTGCTCATACACAGTCATAATAAAAAATGTGCAGCAAGTTTTTAACTCAAAACATAAACCAGGATAGTCCTCTATTTGTATTGCATAAGTGACTGAAGGCAGAGGCAAAGCCCCATTTTCCTACAGGCATGACATTAGGGAGTGTTTTTACCATTACATTTACAGATTACCGGGACGAGACAGAAAAATGGCTCTAAAGCAAAGACACAGAAAGATGAAATGATATCTCTACAGTTTTATGTAACAGCTATAGCTTATGTAGCGGAATGCATTACTAGTGATTCATTTTCTGTCAAGGACCGTTATGTCCTTGTTTACCAACATCCCTTTTTTTACAATACTTTCAGCAGGTGGTCTTTTAAAAGCACGAAAATATTCTGTTTGAATGAAAGGATGAAAGTCTGTGAAAGAGATGGAAAATTCTCTGCTTCTGTGTCTCTTCTTTACAAGCTGTGTTTCTAAAGTTCTCCCATGAATTTATTACAAAGAACTTTCTGCTTAAGATGAAACGAATGCTTGAAGCCCATTGTAACATGATTTCCATTTCCTTCCAACTAATCCACTGACACTGGCAGCAAGCTGTACAGCATCTGAACAGTCCAGGCCAAAGGAGTCATTTGCCACATACGGCACAGCAAGAAACACACAACTGTTCATTGAGAGTTTTGCTTCTTTTCTTACGCCTTCTTTTCATTTTATTTTTCTCCCTGCCTTTTATAAATAGTGTATCTGTTTGCCTTTTTTGCTCATTCAGTGAAAATCAGAAGTCAAGTCAGCCTAGGGCTGAAAGATATATCTACTAAAATTAGAAAATCGTTGCTTTAAGCTTATATGTATTTACTGAATTTCTATCTGAAATGCAGAATCCGTGTTTCAAAATAAATGCGCTGACAAAAGAAAGGTGGGTTTATTTCTTACTGAGAAATCTCAAACAAAACTATTGCCACACACCTATTTAAGCTGAAGTTATGAAACTCCAAGTCAGGCTTCCCAGTCTAACAAAATATTTTTTCTAAAATTTTCTTCCCCCACATAATTTTATTCGCATTAGTATTTATTTATTGCTTAATTTGTGTGAGTACAATCTGAAACAATCCAGAGACTGCATATAGCAGATGGAAGTGGTACTTAGAAGTACTAAAACAAGTGATATCCCTTAAGTTTTTCATGGGCTTTGTTTTTCTCCAACACCACTGCTTCTAAAAGCGCCATGAGATTTTTCTACCCAGAAGTGTACAGAGCAAGAAAGAAAAGCCAATTCCTATGGCTAATCAAGGAATGGGTGGAAGGTGTCAGTACCTATGTGCTGACTCATAACTGTCCAACAGAAGGTGTAGTGTCTGGGTGCTTCCTGTCCTTTTGGTGGCTAAAACAGATGTGTTCTCCACCCAGCAGCCTGTATTAATAAGGACTGTACAGACTTAATGCCTTACATGTCTTAGACAATGTCTTAGAGGTATTGCCTTCCTTTCAAATACAGCAGAAATTGCCTAACATGTTAAAAGTCATTTTAGCAGAAAATTGATGAACAAACCCACAGATAGCTCAGTAGCACAAAAGTGATTTCCTTAGGAAAGATGACTGAAAATGTATAGCAAAACACACACATTTAAAGAAATGTCATGGCACTCTCTCCTAAACTGTACTTGTTTAATTAGTTGGGATACTTTAGCTTCAGTAAATACATATCATATTCTTTGTTTGCTTTTTGCAAGCAATGCTAGTATAGTAAAACAATGAAATTGTGATCACATTTGAAAAACATCACAGTAAATAATTTTGAAGATTTCAGTGAAAACTTATTTCATTTGTATTTGCCACTGTATTTGCTCTTTTTACTTCTTCAGACATTAATAACCCTTATTACTGGAGAAGCAGACTGTCATTTGCTCAGCCACAGCTGATCTCACAGCTATTTCTTACAGCTTGTTCACTGCTCAGAAATGTGTTCAGGTATACAATGCAGTCAATACTCCAAATAGATTTGATAATTACACTGAAAAGTGTAAGCTAAGAGTCATTTTGATCATGAGGGATAGTGTTATTAACTGTAAATATTTTAGCCCTTTTCTTCTGGTCTTTCAATATTTTTTTCTTTTTGCAGTTAATCTATATCAACAAGATACGTAAAATTATTTAAGGAAGCTTTCAAAAGCATGAAATGCTGAAATTAGAAGTTAACAGTTTTGTTCCCCTGTCCATTTTTCTGCCAGAATTCTCCTTGTCAGCACATATTAGGCACTGCAGAGAAAACAAGGTACCAGAAAAAAGACTGGACTCTTAGAGCTCTGAGACTTGTTTTTGGACAGATTTTGGAGCTGGTTTTGAAATTCAGACTGTGAAGTACTGACATGAAGAGTTGCACTTCACAAAAAAAGTAAGAGAACAATTGGGATTGGAAGTCGCCTCTGAAGATCATCTCTTGCTGCTCAAGGGGGCAAGCTTAGATCAAGTTACTTATTTGGCCAAAATTTCAATGCTTCCAAGGATGGAGATCCTACAATACTTTTATTTCCTTTCACTGCTTGACAATTCCTCATATCTCTCTGGTAATTCTTGTGTTGCAGCCTGTGTCCTTTGTCTTTTGTCCTGGAGAGTGAGATACCCTCTTCCCTACACCATCCTATTGGATATTTAAACCCATTGCTAAGATTTCCCTGAGTTTTATGTTCTCCAGGCTGCTCCAGTCACAGCTCTCTCAGTTTCTCCTTATATGACAGATGCTTCAGTACCCTTTATGGCCTTTCTCTGAACATGTTTCAGTATGTCCATGTTTCTTTTGTACTGGGGAGCCCAGCACTGGGCACAGCATTGCAGATGTACCTCAGCAAAGCTGAGCAGAGGCATGGGATCACCTCCCTCGACCTGCTGGCAATGCAGTCCAAGAGGCTGTTGGCTTTCTTTGCCGTGAGGGTGCATGACTGGCCCATGGTAAACTCAAACCAGAAGCCCAAGAGCTTTCTGGCAAAGCCTCTTCCTTCCTATCCAGGGTGTACCCAACCTGTCCTGCTGTGCTTGCTGAGTCAGGCTGAAAGTCAGGCCACAAAATGAGGCACAGATGCACACAGATGAGCTCCTTTGATTCACAGTGCTCTCTTTACCCACCTGTAGGCAGGTCTTGAGATATAGAAATACCTTGTGAGTGAGTGAACTGTGTCATCATCTTGTATTGACTCTTGCAAAGCTGTAATGTGCTTGCATCAGAAACAGCCAGAAGGAATACCGGGATGATCAGATCAGCTTCTGTGCTACATTGTGTGACCACATCTAAAAGAATCCTTCACTAAGCCAGGAAGCATGCTTCTCCATCATTTTGGTTCCTCATTCTCTGCTACTGCATACTCTGCTACTTCTTCCTTACTTCTGATAGCCCTCTCAGGCAGATTTTTACCAGAAATTCAGTTTAATTTTGTCTCCACAATGACCTTAATGCAAAGCTCAGCAAAGCAAGCTGTAAACACAAGCTAACGGTAATTGCATTTGCCTAGGACCTTTATGTTTACTTCTTATGAAAGAGAATATTGCTACTCATGATTTTTGTTTTCTAGGGCTTTTCATATGCAGTAACACGACAGTGTTTGTTTCTATACTTACACAAACAGATATGTCCATAAAGACATCCACATGGATATACACAGGACTATATTCAGAAATGTTCCTGCTTTCTGCATGAATGGCAATGGATTTCCTTTCTTCTTCCATCTGTAGCAGTTCCATCCTCTCCCACCATCTCCAACTGACAAAGATGAAACCTCAGCACTCTGTGTGTTCAAAGCCTTCCAATGTCCACTGTGAACAGCATTTTCTTCTGAATTTTGCATAGTCAATCAGTTTTGCTGTCAGAGATCATCAGTCTAGCTCCTGGTGTACCACACAGGCTGATTCCAGTGTGTTTTTCCTGCATCCTGCTCTCCCCAGCCCATAAGAATGAAATATGATGTTTCCCAGTAGGTGAGCACTTCTCTCAGCTCTGTCAGTGCTCTGCAGCATCAAGATCAAGCCTCACTGCTCATCCAGGGCTTACTTGCCTTTAAACAGAGAGGTGAAAACTGTTACGGAGCATCTGGCACAGATTTAATGCTTCAATGTACACAGCTGAACTGATATATAATAATAAAAAGAATTATATTGTACTGTGTAATACTAAAATTTACACATGGATGTAAAGTTGTCACAAAGTACTAGAATCATTAATCTTGCAAAAATTGCAAGCCAATAAACTCTAATTAATAACAGCTAACAATTGTTATTAACAAGTATAAGAGGGAAGTAGCTGCCCAGTGTCTTGAATACTGTTCACAATTGTCTGACTAACTCAGTTGTTCAGCATGTTGACATTGCTGATCCTCAGCTTCCTCAGCCTTAAAAAGCCTTGCGATGTGTTGCTGAGAAATATCATGTATGAGTTTGCACTGAAAACCAAATCACTCTGGTAGGTAAAATGGAGTGGGTTTTCACAGCAAGAGTTAGTGGTAGTCGTTGTAGTACTATTGTTACAATCAAAATGAAAGCAAATAAATGTGTGTGTGGAGAAAAGTAGAAGCCAACATATTCCCTTCTTTCTTCATCTACTCTTACTTTGTCACAGGAGTGCTAAACTTGAAAAAGTAAGGTTTGACTGCTGATTTTTTCTAAATTGATCGAGTTGTAAATTTGACTGGTTTTAAAAACTTTTTTCTCACCGTAATTTCCAGCGTGTCTACTAACTGCAGATAGCACTTGGCATTTTTAAAAATCGTATTTGGATGACTAACATACTTAATTTAAGATAATAATAAATTAAAACATTATACTTTGCAGCATAATTGCAACATAATGCAAGAAGGCAAAAACTAACCAGACACATGAGTGTCTAGTACATGCTAGAGTACTAGCTCAAGCATTCCTGCACAGTTTCTTCTGCTTCCCCGTTTTTCATGAGCCCAGAAGTGTGTTGGCACAAAGCATCACTAGCACACCACAGATGAGAATTTATCAAGAGACAGCATGGCTTTTACATGTAATTTAGTGGTATTATGTAGATTTCTTTATCTCGTGTTTCAGAAATAGCATGGGCTGTCTGTTAGATTTGCAAGAATAAAATGCAGTTTTAGTTCTGCTCAAACAGAACTACAGAAGCGAATCATTAGCCAAAGAATTGGGTATGTGCACGGCACACAGTAGTGTGGGCTGGTAGCAGCATTGTTGGACTTCATACCACTTCAGGGACAGAGTAGTGGCTCTCTGTGGATCTCAGTCCCAGAGGGAATGGAAGATTCACATGGAAGATTCACAAAGTGCCTTTTCTTCATCCTTCTTCACTCTCCATGCTTTTTTTCCCCTAGAGGTCTGTGGGGTTGCTTCTAAGCAACACTTTAATGTCAATGCAAACTGATAGTTCTTCTCCTTGAAGGAGCCAGCTGCCAGCACTGCCACCAGCAGTTTCCTCACCCCGCAGAGCCAGGAGGAGCTCTGCATAGGCTCATTTCTGTGAAGCAGAAGCTGGGATTTTGCACACAGTATTAGTCCCACACTGCACAGTAATAAGAATAGCGCAGCACACAGCTGATGAGGTTCGGACATGAGAAATAGGTTATTTCAGTTACTGAAAGAGCAAATAGGCAGTAGGAGACAGAATGAATACGAATGCTTCAAAGGATTTGTGAAGTAACCTCCTTCATAGATCCTTCATCTCTTTCCTCGCTTCCTTTTCCTGTACAAGTCCGCATATCCTATTTAGGATAGGAGTAGGCATTGAATGCAAACAACTTTAGCAGCAGAAGGAAGCAACTAGTCATGCTCAGGGCACTGGTTAATGACCTTTGAGTCACCACTCCAGGTTTTCTTCCCCAGCAGCTTCCTGCGCTGCACAGAGCTCTGCCCTGCCAGCTGGTGATGAGCGTGGGGCATCATTCTCTGTGTGGGAAGCATCATTCTCTGCTCAGCCCCGTGAGGGGCAGGTGTGCACATCCTTGTTCTGGCTCAGCACCTGCCTTCACAAGAGAGAAAGAGCCGCTTCTGCTTTGTTTGTTGCCTTCTTTAGCATCCTCTCTAGTGGCTGTCCACCCTTTCCCCAATAAGGGTGCCCTTTTCTGAGCAATAGTTGTTAAAATAAGATTGTTTCTAAATTGCTTTTTTTTATGGCTTTGTGAAAGATTTATCCTGGCTTCAGGTATTGTATAAAATCCCACTTCAGTCGTGGTTTATATCATCTCCATTTCTGCTGCAATATTTCAGGTCAGGTCTCAATCTTCCGTCTTTAACAAGTCTCAACACTTTTTATATTGTGTTAGGCAGACTTCACTTTATTGCAGGTGTTCTTTTTCTTAAGGCAGTGGATTGTGACACAATAGCAAAGAGAAAAACCTGTGTTAAAGTCCAATTGGTAAAGCACAGCTATCACCCTTTGAAGAGATTTAACTGAAAATAAGTCCTTTTCACTCCGGCTGTACTGACCTCCATCTTCTGGAAATCATAACGAGGGATATTTCATGCTACAGAAGTTAAGCATTCTTTTAAAATGAGTTATGTGCAATATCCATTTCACAGCAGTAGAGAACAGATGATGACTTGGGGCCAGATTCTCTGTTGAGATGCTGATGCAAGTTTGCAAATGGTTTTATCAAAGTCAGTGAACTTGCCACTCACAGGGAAAAAAAAAGAAAATCATCAAAGCAGACACTGGTAGCCCTTCTTTTCAATAGTAGAACAGTTTCTGAATTTCCTGGACCAGGCTATTGTTCAGCTAAATGGAAAGAACAGTATTACATTATAAAGTCACAAAGTTCAGAGTTGTGTCAAAAGCCTGACTTGGATCTCACTGGCCCTGCTTTAACCAAACTTTAAAGTCAATGGTGTAATGCTAGTTACTTTTGATTGCCACTATAATTCTGAAATCAGAATAAGTAATTTTCATAATTGTGTTATAGTAGATCAGCAGCTAAAAATTCTCACAATGCACTGTTCTTTTTAGTTTTTCATAGGTATTTGCATTTTATAATGTGATTAGATCCTAACTCTGATTTGAGTTGTTTTGAAGTTCCCCTTTATGCAAACACTTACATAAACAGTAATATTTGGGGAAAGAAAACCCAACATTGTGTGAGATTCTGAAATAAACTTGATAGACTAATGGTGTTAATATGTTTGGTTTTGGTTTGGTTTGGTTTTTTTTGGTTCTATTCTGTTTCATTTACAGAAATAAGGTATTCACTAGTAATGTGACTATAGGATAATATATAGAATGACTGTTGTCTTCCCTGTTAATGGCAATTTGGGAAGCAGTTGCATTTTCTTATTAATTCTTCTTAATACTGATCCTTATTTAATAATTTCTTCAATTTTACAAATAAGAGTATAAAAAAGCTCCAATTCTAGTTACAATATTTTCGCTTTTTCACTAAATAGGCACTTTTCCCTTAAATTGTAACCAATTCCTGGTTTTCAAACTCTATGTGATCAATAGCTATAATACTTTTCTGTTTCAAAATCAGAAGTGTATCCAGTCTTGGTTGAAAATAGAAGCCATCACTTTTCTGACTGCATTTCATCAACATTTTTAGGGTGAAATTCATCTCAGTTAACAGTAAGAATATAAGATGTAGGTGTCTACATCAGAGCTAATCATAATCAACTCTTTCTAGTCAATGCAGAAAAATACGCACTTTAAGGGCACAAGCTGTCTAATTAGTTTTATACATGTGCTTTAGAATAAGATGAATCATTTCTTCAAGGTGCCTGATCCACTGACTGTGAGGGAAGTAAAGACAACTACATGATAAATAAATGTATACTTTCATCACTCACCCAAACAAACAAGTTTTGAGAGAGTGCAAGGAGAACATCAAATTTAATGTTTTTCAAAACTATTATGTATTATTCACATCAAATCCAGTAATTCTGCAGTAGTATCTACATGCATTTCCTAAGAACAAGCACAGAAATAAATGTCAAATGGAGATTTGCCCAAGCTGAGTGTCTGATACACAGTTATCGTGTCACATACATCACTTGTGTGAAGCTCATGAAGTTCAGCAAGGCTAAATACAAGGTCCTACACCAGGGACAGGTGTTTATGTAAGCACCAATACAAGCTGGGAGGTGAACAGATTAAGAACAGATCTGAGGAGAAAGACTTGGGAGGTGTTTGAGCTAGATGCACTTTAATGTCTCTTCCAATCCAAACCATTCTGTGATTCCAACATCTCAAATTATGTCAGTCCACATACAAACTTTCAAGCTGTGATGCTGTATTTATATTAAAATGTTATTTGCTTTTAGCCTATAGCAGTTTCCCCATAATGGTGAGGCAAATATTTTTCATTACCACGTACTGCTGAATGAGTGCAGATGTATAAGCTTTATTGGTGTCAGGAATCATATTCCTTTTGAAGCCATTGAACCAGCCAGGATTTGAAACTTTTTATTATATGGAAAAATGAATTACTTGACAGTATCCTGGAAAGGGTGACTTCTTTCTCTAGGGAATAATAGGGAAAGTTGTGACTTCTTTCTCTCTGCCACCTCCAGTAACATGTTAGGAATAGTAATTAGTCACTGATCTTAATGGGAGTTTTTTGAAGTCTAGAATTCATTTATATGAAGGGTAACAATCTGGTCATGGCTTGGGGGTGTGGTGTCTTTTGGGATTTTTTAGGTTTATGTTTTACTTTTTAAATACAAAGATTTTAGTTACAGACTGTGCATAGGAAGTAGAGTCTGGGATAGAGCAGAAGGATAAAAGACAAATTGCTTATTTAGTTTATTACTTCAAAATAATAAAATTTTAAAAGTTCTGATGACATACTTATGCTGAATTCCTCCTGTTTTCCATTCCACTCTGCTGCAAAAGGGAATTGATTTACTGGAACAATAGAGTTGGAATCAAGCATTTCCAAATCTTAATCTAGATTTAGTTCCTGGATCCCTGGGCGTCTTTGGTCCAGTTATTTAGTCCTTCATCAGTTTTTGTTCATCTCCAAAATATGTTTTTACTTACTTTTTACAGCACTGGAAGAAAGGGCTGCAAGGTGTAGTGAATGTTTGTTCTGTCTTTTGAACATGAGGTATGATCCCTAAAGGCAAGAAGTTGTCAATTCTTCAGGTAGAGTTGAGAGCTAAGATATCAAATCAGGAAGGGAGTCAGATCCCTAAGCTTCCCGTTACTTACTGAGTAACCTGCACTTCATTGGAAACTTTTCCTTGCGTCTCATTTTCTCATGTGGAGGGAAGCTAAAATGCTTTGTGGAGAGGTAAAAATCCCACATATTTGAGCTTCATGCTGACTTTTAGATAAGTGGTAGCCTGTCAAAAGTAGGAGTCCAAAGGACTGTACTGTTTTATGCAAGCTGCATGTTACAGGTAGTACTGTTAGTTTCTTTAGTAAAAGCAGCTTTAATGTGCAGTGCATCTATTATCACCATTTTCTACTGACAAAATATTACCTAATTTTCTTTTTTCAGCATATTAGAGTCATTCCGTCATAGAATTGGCAATAATATTGATACAAGGTGCAGGTTGACATTGTTTTTGTTGAAACCTTCTGGCTGATCTCACCATGTAATGGTTGTTGCCTTTTTTTGCATTACTTGATGTTGTATTTTGGTTAAACACTCAGGCGGCCTTGCTCTGCCCTTGCTCATGCCCATTTCCAAAGCCTTCAGCATTCTACTTAGAGCTGAGTAACACTCTCAGGACTTGACATCACCAAGAGCAAACAGCTTTGATCCCAAAAGATGAAACCCCAGTTTCATTCATAGAGGATGCAGTTATTTTGAACAAAAAAGTAAGTCAGTGGGTAGGCTTTATAGCTAATGTGTGACCTACTCCTTCTGAGTTTGTATCCCATAGCTAATTGCTCTGTTTGGTAAAATAGTTCACTACAGTAACCTTTTCAATACAGGAGACACTCAGATTACCAGTTCATTACTTTACTCATTGTAATTTTAACTTTTTCCCATTATTAAGACCCTGGAAAGTTTTAGTTATGTTATTGGAGAAAGACTTCCAATATTATATTTCTGGTGCTATATACTTCAGAGGTTATATCTAGTTTTGTATGAAAACACCTTTATAGAGAAAACAATATGACATAGTTTCTCCTTTTTTGTCTTATTTCTCTGTCACAGATTGTGAGCGTGGGAAAGCATGTTAAAGGATACCATTATATTGTTGCCAACCTGGTAAGATATTTTTCTAAAATTATACCCTTGCTCGGTAAGTGAAACAGTTTTACTTCGAAGTTACAGCACTTCACACATTTCCCATTTGTCTGTAATATGTGGTTGTACATAATACATACTTTATGATATGTAAAAGAAGTTGGGTTGCTTGTTACAGCCATCTAGATAGGAAGGGCACAGTAATATACTCCTAAATTTTATCAAAATCAAGGTACGAGAAGGAACTGATAGATGTATCTTGAGGCTTAATTAGAATTTACAAAACTACCATGATTTTTGACTCATCTTTTTATTAGTAGTAACATAGCAATTCTAGAGGTAACTTTTATACATTTCCCAGGGAACATTCATTTTCCTGTAAGATCAGCTATTTTCAGTCAAATTGCTAGGTCAGTATTTTCACTTTAAGTCTAAACTGGACATTCACCCAGATAATGTTCAGAAGAGGGCAAAGAAAGAGTAAATGCAGTATTTTATTATTTAGATGACTCATTCTTTAAGCCAAAATACCTGCCTGGCCGAGCACAGTGAATGTAAGACAGAGTCTAATGTATGCTTTAAACTGTTTTCTTTCTACTCTCCCTCAAGGAATTTTAGTTGACGTGAAATATTTTTTTGTGCTTTGCTTCACTTGAACCTTAACTTAGTATCACTTCAGATTATTTTTAAAGCCTCAGGTGTTTCAAATGAGATGTCTGTTCTCTTTGGTCTTATAAATTAGATTTTTCAGCATTACAATTTCATAGTTCCCCAAGTAATTTTTCTCATGCAAAATAGTTGCTGTAAACAAGGAACTGGATGTTGCAGTGAGCTGCTAGTGAGGTATGCAGAGGAGACAGGCACAGCTAATCTACTTCAGCAGGGCCACTTTGTTATCTACTGTCTATTAAATTATGTGGGTAATATGACTTGGTGATGCATCACCTTTTGTATTTACTGTCAGTATCCCTTAGGACATGAATCAAATCTCTGTCTGTAACAGGTGTTTCTCCCTGGGATATTGGGTCAGTATGCTAGTGCCCCACAAATCTTTGTCCTAAATATTTTTAGATTAACTATGATGTACACTTGTGTTTTCACTGATAAATAACAATCAGACAAATTTAAGAAAATGAAAATAGGATACCTCTGAACTAGCCTTTAACATAGCACCTACGAAAGGAGTAGCAAGATTTATGCTTGCCTCTTTGCACTTCAGCAGTTTGCATTATGCAGTTTATTGAAGTTCAGCTTGGTCTCTAAAGGCAAATTCTAGTAAAGAGTTTGTTTTTTATATGTGCTGAACAGATTAGCCAGAGAAACCAATAAGTCAGGAGGTATATGTACTTTATTTTCTCTTTCAGTGTTGGGGTTTACTCTAGGTTTTCAATATATAACAGATCTGAAAGCTACCACAATCCTATTTAACACAAGTGTTATTCTGCAGTGGTTTTCCTTGCATTAACAGTGAGATCCTCGTGTGCTGTCTCTGCTTTATAATGTCTGTTATATTGTCTCATTATCTCAGACATTTTCAGCCTTAACAATGAATGCTGGAATAAATGTATTTACAGAATAGTATTGTTCATTTTTCAAACATGCAGAAAAAGAGGGATGCATTTTTTAAAGCACTAGTACAGTGCTTATTCAAATCTGCCAACTTTGATGGAAATTGGATTAAGCCTTTAATATTCTGCAGGCACTTTTCAGTTGTTTTGCCAAAGGCATTTCTTCAAAAACTGTCTTCCATTCCCAGCAATGTGTTGCTTAGCTGTCAAGACCACCCTAGCAATAACGCGGCAAATTTATTTCTTGGCTTTTTTTCTTTATTACACAAATGGAAGTTATGAATGAAGGTTCAACATTATTTTCTGGTTTTAAATTTTGCCTTCTAATGGAATCCTGCTGTTGAGCATATTTTATACTGCCATGCTGACCTAGAACAGATTGGACCCACAGTGGTGTAGGAGGGCAAACAAAATCTTAAATTGATTTTCTAGGGATTCAAAGATATTTCTCTGGAGAGATTTATGCACGGAGGAGCCAATGTAACTGGATTTCAGCTAGTGGATTTCAGTACCCCAATGGTAACTAAGCTGATGCAGCGCTGGAAGAAACTGGACCAGAGAGAATATCCAGGATCTGAGACCCCACCAAAGGTACTCCCTGATCTGAAGCACTACCAAAGATATCCCTCCAGTGTTCTAATTTCTGATTAACATTGTTGGATACATGAAGGAAGACTTTATTATTTAGGCAGAGGAAAAGGCAGTTGATCTTACTATTACTGGCCATTAATCATGCCTATCCTTACATTTGTATGGTGGAAACAAAAACTGCAACACATTTTGCTGATGTACTTACATGTCTGTTGTCACTTATTCTCCAACTTCACGGCTTTACTGACAGCAGTTAAAGG
The DNA here is from genome assembly GCA_013397955.1 of Grantiella picta. NCBI lineage: Eukaryota > Metazoa > Chordata > Aves > Passeriformes > Meliphagidae > Grantiella > Grantiella picta. The sequence continues at coordinate 631,895 of VZRM01001564.1, forward strand.
TCAGATGCTTAACTGACAACTTAATTTCAATACAATTTACATTAATTAGTCTAATTATCTAGGTTTACTTAGAGTGTACATCTTTCCTGACAGATGAATTCTTCTGTATGAGATACTACCATAATTGTATATTTACTACATTTAAATTTTCATGTGGAGTTTCCTCTGGAAATTCCCGACCTCAAAACATCATGTAGAAACCATATTCAGGCATGATTTTAATCTCATCTCAGTGTTCCTCTATCCTAATCCTTCACAGATTGATAACAAAATATTTCTTTCACATGTAATTTTCCTGGCAGGCAAACCACAGCATAGCTATAAATATGACTTCATCAAAGTGGTTCTGTTATTACATGCACTAATGCATACCAGACATGTTTGAAAATGGGCCCCTCTGTGCTGGGCACTGTGCAAAGATACGCAATCAGCCCTCCTTTGGCTGGGAGATTGGTAGCTTGGCAAAGTCTAGAGAAAGCATCGACATGGGTATTACAGAACATAGCTACAGAATTCAGTGAAACTCCAGAAATTTAAGTTAAAAAAAAAAAACAAAATCAAACAAACCAAACCCAAGGATGCTGTGGGCTATGGTATGCAGGCATCCCCAGTTATTTGTGACAAGAAAAATTCAACTGCTAGGACTCCTTGCCACAAAACCAGGACTATTCCGTCTCCTTCCTATACATGATTAATTTGAATCACGCCTCATTCATCTAGGGATAACCAAAATTTGAGATTATAAAGATAAATCATGTCTCAAAGTCTTTATAATCTGCAAGACAAAGGAAAGGAAGGTAATTAGATGTAAATAATGGATTTTGAATTTTGGAAGTTAGAGAGCATATCAGTAGCAACCCTGGGCATGTGAACAACTTTTCCTAATGCAGTGTTTTTATCAGAGGACCATACTGAGAAAACACCCCTTTGTTTATGTGGCTCCAGGCTAACATCTGCCAAAGCCTTGCTCTACACATTTCGTCTGGCATGTTATCAACCTGAAGCAGTTGCTGTAGTTAGTGTAGAAACACAGACTGTTCAGGGTATGTATCAGGCAGAGAGCCAGCACAGGTTTTCCAATAGAAAGAACCTACTCTTGATCATTCGTAACAATTCCACTAGCTTGGATGTCTGCTCATTAGCTGTGCATTTTTTCAGTTCTGTTTTCTCAGCAAGTAATTGTTTCTTTCTTTTGTTTAAGTAAGTTGGGTGTATGGGGTTATTCCTATTGTTTAAAGCAAATGGAAAAAAAAAGAAAAATACTTGAATATTTCCACTTTAATTTGTTTATTTTATTAATTCTTAAGATGCAGATTTTTCTACCCTAATGAAATACAATTTTAAAGCTGGGCCTACTGAAATGTCCTACATTTGTCCTTTAGACAAAATTGCTTTTGATTTTGAGGAGAGCTGTTTTCTAAATGAAGGTGTAGAAACTGCTACATAATAAATCAAACTAGAATTATCTTGAAACAGCATTTTTTTTAAAGACATGCCAACTCTGAAGGGCTGTATTTGTCCATCTATTTAGTATACATCTGCATTGACATATGATGGAGTACTTGTGATGGCTGAAACCTTCCGTAATCTTAGAAGACAGAAAATTGATATTTCAAGGAGAGGAAATGCTGGAGATTGTCTTGCCAACCCTGCAGCCCCATGGGGTCAGGGAATTGATATGGAGAGGACATTAAAACAGGTAAGGGGAGGCTTTATCCTGGTGATCTTTTAGAATATTGGATACAGTTGTACACTATAGGACTCGGAAAATAGTATGCACTAGATTAGTAATGGGAGAGGGGAAAGCATTTTTTACTGGGAAATTGAAAACAGCTTGGGCTGTTCAGGTCGTTCTGATTTGTACCTTGGAATGAAGGCAGAGAGGACGTACTACTATTTGAAGCTACTGTTAGTTCTTTTGAGATAGTTGGAGCTTCCACCACTGCACTGGTGAATTCATTTGCTCCTATTGCAAATAACCTGGCTGTACAGATATTGTCATTTAAGGAAAAAGGTATAACCACATAATATAACCTTTCAAATATGTTTCTGTCATCTTCAATAAAAGTAGACTTCTCCCAGGGAAATCACATAGGTAGGTTTTCTTTCCTTTAAAAAGAAATAACCCAGAGCTATTGTTCTCTGATGTCAGGATTTTGAATTCCTGATGAATATGGATGCCTAGAAAGTTCCAGATCTCTGTCAAGATGATTTAGCCTTTCCTTTGAATGGGACAGTAAAGAAAATAAAAATCCTGCAGTGGAATTTAAATCATTGCAAATGAGCAGACTCCACTCAGGAGAAACTGCTGAGGAGAAGTGACTGCTGACAGAGCTGGCAGCTCTGTGCCTGGAAGCCAAGGTTTCAGTCCTGGAGAAAAATCAGCAGAGATAGAAATGGACAGAGGGAAAGACTAAGTGATTTCAATTCACATCCTGACTCTTCAGGAGAAAAATAAAGCATTTTGTATGCTTCACATATTCTGTGCAGATGCACAGATCTGTAACAATTGCGAGAAACATTAACTCAAGCTTCTGTGTTCAGGCAGACAGCATGAGCCTTCAAATTTGGCCAAAGAGTTTTTCATGGCCAAATCCTGGTAAAATCAAAGCCGGCAGCAATATGGCCATGACTTCTTTGGGACAAGGACCACAGTTTGGGTATCCTTCATTGACACAGTAAAGTGCTGAAAGAAAGAAAAAGTGTTCTGGTTTCAGCCAAGGCACAGGTGGTGGAAAACTGCCACAGCCAGTCTTAAGACTTCACATCTGGCCTTCTTCATTCTTATACTTTGAAAACACCATTTTCAGGCCTTATGCATGTCACCCATCTTCCATGATAGTAAACTGCATTGCTGGGGCTGAGGGTGTTGTCAAGTTTAGCTAGATGAGTAGTATATACTCAGTTTGTATATTTAATCCACCAGAGTGGGAGCTAAAAAGATACATGAGCTCAGGCCAAACATCCTTTAGGTTTTTTTCATATTACCCTAGATAACTCTGCAGGAGTGGTGAGAATGGTAAAAAATGTACTTCTCTTTAGAACCTGCAGCTGGAAGGTGTTGAGCTGCAAAGCATGAAAGAAGGTCCATTGTGTGTCTCTTTTAGCAGTTACTGACATATCTAGACCTATTTTCAGCATGGTTTGACAGGAAAAAGGAATATAAAGAAAGTAGGCAACTTTATTGCTTTGTACCATTCTCAAGTAGTGTTTTTATGGTAATCTAAGGACATAGTCAGGATAACTTCCACTGCTCTGTGACATTTGAGATAAAGAACATAAGACTGGGTCTTCATGATGATTTTTCTTCCATTTGTAGGTTCGAATACAAGGTTTGACTGGAAATGTTCAGTTTGACCACTACGGTCGCAGAGTCAACTACACGATGGATGTCTTTGAGCTGAAAAACACTGGCCCTCGGAAGGTATGTGCTGACAGCATTTGCTACCCTCATATCATAAAAATGAGTTATGTGTGATGAAATGGTTATGCAAACTGATATTAAAGACGACTCTGCAGTTTAAAAAGGTACAATACATTGAATACATGGATATTTCTGATGAAAGCAGTTTTTAGCTGCATTTTCTACTAGATGTAATTATTCAGTGCCACAAATTGGGGAACACAAAACCAAGTGTTCATGTTGAAGTGGTGGGATGTCAGCCCATCAAGCATAGTACTGGATGGCATATTGCTAAGCTGGATGGCTGGATGATATATAAATATGTGGCTGGGTGATGGAAAATGGTCAGACTTCCAAATAGTAGACATTTCTTGTATCTTATCCAAAGAGTTCTGTCTTGAAAATTAATGACATTTTTAAGCTGGTTGATTTGTACATTCGTTGTAGACAGGAATCGTAGGCTGTAACTAACATAGGGCTTTTAAGGGTGAAAGGACAGAAGAGGAGAGAGGAGGAAGAGAGAATGGCCTGACTTCTTATATTTTCTGAAATGAATTGCAATATCTAATCCTGTGTGCTTGATTGGTTTGGTTGCTTGTAAGCAAATGCACATTAATACATGTCAAAGCAGATCCTCCATGTCTGAATGCTCATTATCACTCAGCCCAATCACTTCGAAAAGATAAGCCTGGGTACTTTGTTGATCCTTTCTCTTCTGTGTTGAAATTGGTCCATTTATCATATTATAAAATGAATAAAAGCAGAAAATGTATTCAGGCCCAAGGATGTTAATTTTTTGGGGGGTCTTTGTGGCCTGTTTTGTTTGTGAGGTCATCAGAACAAGAGAAGGGGGCAGATAATGGTGAATAGGATATTCATGGCTGCTTAAGTAAGGCCAAAGCAATCAAAATTGAATTAATTAGTCTTCTGCTGTTGGCCAGAGGTGACGGAATAAATAGTACTAGAGGTGAACTGTGTGTCCCTGGAGACAGTTACCTGCCACAGTGCTGAGGAGACAGAGTATTAAACTGCAGACCCAGAGCAGAATTACACACTTAGATGAAAAATTGCCACTATATCACAGTATAGAGCTGCAGACCAAAGCAAAGCATGTGCCTACGTATAAGGCCTATTGGTGCAGTTGTCTTTGGAAAATGTGACAGATGGCTGAAGAACAACTGGGGAAAGGTGAGTTTGTCTTCTCTCTCTTGGGAACTCCACTGTCTTCTGCCAGAAAGTGTGTCTGATCTTGCTACCAGTTCTGCTTCCTTCCTGCCTCCATACTGCACTGTTGGCAGCCAGGAGGATATATGGGTGACTGGGGTGTATTGAAGGCAAATGGTGAAAAATACCCTTTCCAATCCCTATTCCCAGTTGTACAGGAGGGAAGGCAAGGTGCAAGAAATGTGTTTAATTAGGTCACAACTTCAGTAACTCATTAGGGAATTTGCTTGTCAGAAAACTTTTGAAAAGGGATTGATATTTCAACCTTTGTCACCTGTTTTGGAAGAGGTGTCTGGAATCACTGCAGGGATGTCCCAATCCTCTTTCCTTGCCTGCAATTTAGGGAGAGAGTGGTTGCAAACAGAGGAGCTATGTCTGTGCAGTGCTAGAGGCCCAAGGTGCTTTTCCTACCTTTCAGTCATGCCTCTCTGCTACTCTTTAGTCATTATCTGTATTTGATATAACAAGTCATAACAGCTTTGACAGATCTGACTACTCAAAAGAATTTATTTCTCATTTATTAGATAGTGCTTTATATGTGATCGTTGGACCAGTTCTGTGGTGCAGCCTGACAAATACTATATAATACAAGAGAAATGGCTACACTTAATTGAACTAAGAGGCCTTCACTTTTAACATCTTCTTCTCATGTCCAACATAACATGACTTATGAGTCACCCAGCACTGTCCTTTCAAAACTGCCTTTCCACTGAGAGTAACACATGGCCCTAATCTTCAGAAAAGCGATTTTTGTTGCCCACAGCTTTAAATATGTGAACAGACCATTAGAAAATGGAACAGCTAGACAGAGGCAGACTTCCATATAGTTTAGTAAAATGGGGAACATTAGCCAATGCTTGTCTTAGTTTCATTTCTGCAGCATTTCTTCTCTGCAGAGCAGTAACAATACCAGTTGGCGAGGGGAAATGTTGAGAGGACAAGGAGATGTAATGGAATGGCTCCTGTGACTGGAGTGTTATGGTCAAGTGATACAGGCTTTTCACTGGTGCCCAGGGACTTGATCAGAGGCAGTGAGCACAGACTAAAACACAGGATGTTCCTTCTGAGCATTAGATAATACTTTTTTACTCTGGGAGTGACCAAGGTTGTGCAGGGAGGTTGTGAAATCTTCATCCTTGAAGACTTTCAAAAGCCATCCAGATACAGTCCTGGGCAATTGGCTTTAGGCTGAACAGAGGGGTTTGAGCAAATGACTTTCAGAGATCCCTTCCAAGTTCAATAATTCTGTGAGTGTGTCCTTCACCATGCATCCTATCACAAAAATAAAAAAAGATGGAAAAGGAAAAGTAAACAAAGCCCATACATTACATGTACATGCACAAGACGGACAAAGATTTGGCTTCTGAATTACAATGTGGCAACATGAAAATTAATTACCAATTTTTTTGGTATGCTCTTGCCCTTAGTGACTTGTGAGCTTCAGCAGTATCACTTCAATGGTTACTACAGGTTGCACAGGCCTTCAGAAAGGAAGCTATTCATTCAAATGCCAAACTGTTATGGCAAATTTACTTTGAGGGAAATATTTCTGCAATATTTTTTACTAAAAGATAAATTGAGCCATTGTATAAGTGGATGCAACTGCTATGAAATTCAATTGAAATCCAAACAGAATTGGAGGTCCTTTTATAGCTGAATTCAATCCTATCCTTTGAGGAGTTTTTTCCTTGTGGAGTTGAGGTATTTATAGGAAAGCGTACTATTTTTTTAGTGCTCCAAAGTGACTGTGTATCTCTATACTTATAGGTGTCATGACATATCTTTCATATTTATTCAGTAATCTAGTTCCAGAGTTACTTTAGTGCAGGTTTGAACTGAACACATACAAGCTCACACCACTGCACAAAAGCTAAAATTCTTTTAAAAAATGCTTGTCATTTCTCAAACAATGCCTTTATCTCTGTCTGAATTTTCATATGATACTTACATCTGTAGCACAGTACATCATTCATTTTCTTCTTTGCTTCTGAACTTTATAGCAGTGAAGAATTGCACAATGAAAAATAATCATTCACTATCATAATGAGTTCCCCAAACTGTGAGGTTTTGGTGTATATATTTTGCCTTTAGCTGGTCACAGTTTTTTGACAAGAACTTGACATTTTCAATAATCAGTTGTATCTGTGACTGTATGGTTGTCTGGATGAAAAAGAATCTTTGTTAGTAGGGCATACTACTAGGAAGAAAACCTTCTTCTCCAGTATATCAACATTGCTGACACTTCCTGTTAGCTGCAGACTCCTAAATCAAGGCTCCAGTGCTATAAGAGCAATCACAAAAAGAAAAGGAACATTTCCACTAAATATGCCAGAACTTGTGCGTGGGCACAGTTTGTGCTTCTTTGTGCTTCACTAACAGAAAAAACAAATCACTCATGTTTAATCATACTGCTCTAGGAACTGCTAAAATGACTTGCCTCTCCATGTATTTTTTTCATGAAGGAAATTAATGAAATAGTCTAGAGGAAGGTTGACTATTTCAATAATACACAGAATATATATATATATAAATATATATATAAATATGTGTGTGTGTATAATGCATATGAAACAGGAACCAAAAGCTCTCGCCTGCACTTTTGGACTCTCAAGTCACATCACTGCATTGAACTGAAGGTGTCATGGAGGCAGAATCCTACATGATGGTGAATTTTATTCAGAGTTCTACAATAGTGTTAGAAATAATACTGACTGCATAACTGATTTGATCATTTAGCCAGTTTCCATCATTCTGAAATCTTTCATCAAAGGCACAGAGTGTCCTTTGGTCCTGACAATTACACTGAAGCTCTGCCTGGAGACCGCTTTCCACTAAAATTTCCATTCTTCTTCTGGTATGATGGACAAGGCATTCCTGTCTCCCTGCTCTTGTTCTCATGAACTTCTAAATAATCAAGGAAAGGGGCAAGGGGCAGTTGCTGCTGACTGATCCCCAGGTGCTCCTGGCTGTGAAACTGAGCTGTGCCAGGCTGAATTGCATCTCTTTGACAGAAAGCTTTAAGTAATGTTTCTGTTAAATCATACTGGGAAGAAAGATCAGTCTCCCAATCCATCAGGTTCTCAGCAAGCGGGGGAGCCCCTTTAAGTGGGATTAGAACGCTGTTCTATGGACACCGTTGTGTTCATGCTGTCCATTTGATGTGAAGCTGACTGCTACCAGTGCTGGCTCAGACAAAAAAGACCCAGCAGCCTTTTCAGTGGGTGCACACAGACAGCCCTGATCTGGCTGCAGAAAAACGAATGGGCAAGAAGGGGGAAAGATCGGTTTGGGGTTTTTTTCTCCATGGGATTACAAGAATGAATGATTCAAATCTGGCTCTAGAACAGTTTATCACCAGCAATGAACAAAGACAGCTGTTTTACCTTAAAGCTGCTCTGGGAAGGATTGTGGCAGCCTAAATGCAACGAAGGAGAGAAAAGCCTGATTTGTTCCATCTCCCTGTAGGCATTTCCCAGAGATATATTTAGGAAGAACTCACTCTAACCATGCTTTAGAGTCAGTGGGAAAAGCAAGCACCTTTCTAGGAGGGATGCTTATCCTGCATGAGCTGAGTCACTGTCTGCTAGTACTGTCTGTCCTGTGAGTGTAAAGAAAGCTTAAATAACAGGGTTTCTAGTGTAGGTACTAAAAGGTCAGTGCTAGCAGTTAAGTGGAACAAGCCTGGTATAAGTCCTGGAGCTGGGGTCTCCTGGGAAGCCCCTGATGGAGCAAGGAATTGAGATCAGCCATGGGATTGCAAAACTGTCATCCAGATGTCTTTCATTCCTCTGTCTAAGACCAGAAGATCTAGAGGATTAACGAATGAAGATATTCTTGTGAGGAGAAAAATAGTCTTACATCTCACTTTTGCCCCAGCAAGTCTTCAAAATAATGAAAATGGGATTTAACTTGTGCCTCTGGTTGAAATAAGTAGCCCAGATCATTCAGGAGCAGCTAAGTGGAGGTGACATCAGGTTTGTCTCTGTGCAGCAGTGGTGCAAGGCAGTACAATGAAGTGATAGATGCACACCCCTATATCCAACGTGACAGCACTTCCTTTGGACAAAATCACCTGTGGATCACTCTGCTGTACTTATAGTAATTTATATTTGTAGTTATGCAGAATGTAGACCTTACTGCAAATGATACGTGTTTTGTTTTGCAGGTTGGTTATTGGAATGACATGGATAAATTAGTTTTGATTCAGCATGAACCTACACTTGGAAATGACACTGCAGCCATTGAGAATAGAACAGTAGTTGTCACTACAATTTTGGTAAGGTGTTTCTTTTTTTAATGCTTATACTGGTGTGCGACACAATCTCATTTCTAGTTATGATCTAATTTAGTCTGCCAGTTCCTAGGTTAGTGGGAGGATGAGCGCCATATATCTTAATTATACTGACTATCACGTCTGCAGAGATTTTTTTTGGTATGCATTTAATATAATGATTCACTTGAAATCAGGTTTTTAAAACTGAGTTGTGGTAATTCTTTTTTTCTTTTATTTGGTCTTTTCCATTTTCTACTAAAGTCTCAGAGATATGAGTTCTTACAACCTCTAATTGATGAATCTTGACTCGCAGGAAACTGGAAGAAAAGAAAAATGCAAAACCTCTAAATGACAGAATAGAACAGAGTGTATAAAATGAGATTATTTGAATGCCAGTGTCCCTTTTTGTGTTGGTAAATTATAAACTCAGTAATTGACATTAGCAAGAGCTAAAATTCTAAGTAGTGTATCTCAGTCAGCCAGTCAGAACTGGATTATCTGCTGTTAATTGTGAATGAAAACATGAATTTAGTAGATGCATTCTTAATATGTTTTCTCAGCATTGCAGTAAAATTTCCATTTAAATAAAATCTAAATAGACTTGGAGTTTGATTTTCCAGGATTATCATGTTTTTAAAGAGTGGTTGCAAAGGTGAACGCAGTTGCTTCATTCATTTACATTTTTAATTCACAGTTTTTCAAAACAGTTGTTTCTTACAAATCTGTATTTTAAACAAAATTTTTAACAATGTTTTCCTCTGAAGTCAGACATGCCCTTTAAAGCTGATGTTTATCAAAGCCAACTGGCAAAGGGTGACCTTTATGTGACCGCTTTTAAGATTTTACATCTCAGTTCATTGCCCTTATCACCTGCTTCATTTAGACAAGACATGTTAACCCAATAAATTGTGTCTCAAATGGGAAGGAATATTCTGTATGTGTTGTTAAGAAATATTTTTTCTAATTTAATACAGAGCTTAAAATAATCCAAAGGAAAGTGTCTAAACATTTCTAACTAAAAAGACAGTTAATTACCAGATTTACAGCAGTATGTATCAGCACTTATTTATTATGTCTAAACAAGTCTCCTGTTGAAGGTTATCATTCCAGGATACAAAACCACCAAAAAGGAATTCAGAATGTAACTCCTAACCAAATCATGTAACTTTTAATTTTATTTTTGCATGGGAAATTTTAAATACATGTATCTTTTTCCTTAAAAAAAAAAAAAAAAAAAATTTGGTGATGGAAAAAATATACTTCAGTAGAGTCCTCCTCTTTTCAGCCTCTGATGAAGAATCCTATTTTAAGAAATTGATCAAGGAAGAAAAGAGTCCCAAGATGCTGCGAACATTCCTAACTAAGGCTCAAGTATTAACCACCAGTCTAGTAACATTGAGCTAATTTTTCCATATGGATTACTGTTCCTCTGACTGGATGACCAGGCACTGAACCACCAAGAAAAGTTCTGTGAATAATCTGAAATGTCTAGAACAGATGACGTTAACCTTCAACTTTGCCAAGCTGAGAAGAGAACGATGTGAATTACAAGCTTTCAGTCGAAATTTTCCTCTCATACCAATCCTGATATCTTTGACTGAAGCTCTCATATATGAATACTGTAATTTCCATAAATAGCTCCAAGCTTAGGAGAAGCGAGTAAAATATAATAATGAAAAGTAATATAAAAGGTTCCTGTTTGCCAGAAAGGAAAAAAAAAAAGGAAAACAAGAAAGCTTTCAAAATGTGTTACCTTGCGTGTCCTGTTTGCATTGAAACATTCTGATGTGCATAATAAACGTTATCTTCAAAAGAACTTTTCCAGACCCTGTATTGAAGGGACTGGTGGGATCATTTGCAAAACCAAAAAGCTGAATTAATATTCCAAAGCATGCCCTATGTTTATGCAGCATGTCATTTTTGGATAAATGCAATGAATTGAAAGCCGCACAGCTTCTTGACCAAAACTGTCCCCTTTCCATGTTTCGAAATCACAGTGCAAGAGAAATATATTGGAATTTGGTTTGAATAAGAATGTATGGTGAATTCTGCCTTATTGTGCCCATCTCCCATGTACTCCTCTGGGAGTTGCACACGCGATGCTGAAGGCAGAATAGAACCATGATTCTTAATATTGGCCTGCTAGGGCAATGTATTTAGCATCTACAAGCATATGATCACACACACAAATAAAAGATACATTTAACTAGAATAACTTTCAGAATCCTGTTACTTTTCTTTGTTATGTTGCAAATGCCACAGAGACTTTTTCATCTCCTCAATGCCCTGTTCACATTGAAGGGAAGTTGAACCATTGTAGATGACACATTTAATTTTGGCTGCATGCATATTTTCCAACATTAAACTGAAAAGCTTCTGCAGGCGGTGCTGTAAGACTTTTCAGTCTTCAAAGACAGGTGTCATGGCAGCATAGGAAAAGTTTACAAGTTTTCAGCATGGCTCGCTTTAATTTTTGCTTGAAGCCAAATAGCACAAGTTGATTTGTCCTCTGTTTCTTCAGCTTTTACGTGTTGATGCTTACTTTGCTGTAGTGTGGCTGTATGGCTGTTGCATAGAAACTGCATTATAATGAATTAGCTCTGCGCTCAAATAACTTAGTACAGCTTTTTCTACTTGGGAAGATGTTTTCTTCGTTTGTAACATAGTGAGAGCGCATAGAATTTATTGCACATATTTGGTTTAGGCTCTCAGCCTATCCCCAGTTAGCTATGTGTTGCAGTATCAGCCCAGAGAGAGGAGGCAGCAGGGGCAGCTGATGTTGTTTCCCAATTGCCATTTATAGTTCTTCTTCTGCACCTCATGTGATGCAGAGCCTTCTGCACATCTGGAAAGAACAGATTTCCTACCTGTGCAAAAGTATTCCCTCTGTGGTGGGATGGTAACACCTCCAAATGCACAGTAGGCTCATTGCATGATTGGAGAAGGGATGCTGTTTGCAGCCCTGATCTAACACTAAGGTAAAGTGAGGGACTTGTCTAGCTAGGGAGAGTGATCATCTCTAATTTAGCCAGTTGAGAAATACGGTCACAAGTTGCTGAGGTAGAACATAGGGAAGTAGGCTGGGGAGACTAATCCAAATTCTCAGATACATTTCACGATACAGCCAACTCTGTACTTAATTCTGAGACCGCAAAACTTAAAAATTACACAAATCCTCGAAAACCAAAGCTTGAGCTACATGAGCTGCATCTGCATTGTGGCTTACAGTTCAATATTTTAATGAGATATCCTTGGTGTTGACAGATTAAGTTTCAAGAGCAGGATCCAAGGGCAGGGCCACAACCAAGTCACCTAGATACAAATGGCTTTGCAAAGGGCATAGATTGAGTTGCATTCAGTGACATTTAAGATGCTCTAGGATATACAGCCTGTCCCCCATTTCTTACCCTGGCAGGGTCACCCTTGCCTGTCTCATGCTGTATATGTGACCACTCCATCTGGATGTTTCAGCTGGTGTATGTACTTTTTCAGGCATGTGGGGTAAATTGTGCCCCAAGTATGTAAGTCCACAACGATTTAGAAATTGATTCAGTGGCCCACAGGTGGATGCCTTATACTGAGGTTATCAGACCTATACGTAAAGGGCAAGCAGAAAGCACCTGCAGAACAGCACCTTGGGGTCAAGCAGGTCACCTTAGGGCATCAAAAATGACAGGCAGTTTTCATTAGGTGACTGAGAACCACCCTCACTGTTTTGACTGATATGCTCTTGATAGAGTCTTATCTCAGAAATTCTAATTATAACCTTTTTTTCATAATAGGAAAATAAATTTTCATTAGAAATTTTATTAACTAAATTTTTCAGTAGACTGGAGAAAAAAATGAAGTTTGTTGCATGACAATAATAAAGACTTCAAACCGAATCCTGGACACTTTATTCAGAAAAAAAGTCGCCAAAAAACATTCCATTGACATTTACAGAAGTTTCTTTCAGAATAAAGTGTGATAATGTGTACCACACCTGTTCTAAAAATTAGAAATTTCCTTGCACAGATATTTGTCACTTTTACAAATTACTTTTGCAATGATTGAAGATTTTGAAATCCACTTTAGAATAGGAAAACCAAGTTTAGATCTCTTTGTTCTTTGGGTTAGTTACTTTGTCCAGCTTCCCTTATAGTACAAATCATCAGTTGTGAGCATTTAACTGTACACATGAACTTGTGGCAATGTGGTGGAATGATTTGTTTACATCTATAAAGGTAATTGTTGCAGACATCAACTTGTATTTGCAAATGTTAAGTATTGTTATAAAATTGTGAATTATATAAGTAAAGCTTGCACCATTTCAAATTTCTGTTCCGTGCTAGTCATTGGTCATTTCAATGCGAACTTTTCCTTGATTCACTACCCGTTAGAATACTATTAAGCAGCTGAAATTTTACAAATATTGCAGTGTTAAACCTCATTCAGCAGTAAGTCAGATGTGTATTTTATACCAGTAGGTTAAAATCTCATAGTCCAAAAATACAGTAAGTACAAAGATGGTGGGGAGAGATAATCTTTCTATTAGACAAGATGCTGTAACTGGAAATAATGAAAAAGTTGGCCTATGTTTTCAGCTATTTCAGCTGATCTAATGGAAGATATTACAGATATTGCTTCTTCACAGACAACTAGCATGACTACACTAACCCTACAACTAATTTAGAAAATGCTATTGCGATGGATTATGCAGAATAAAAAGGTCTCTTCAGTGCCACAGATATAAAAGAGCATCAAGATATGGCTATGTACATGCTATTGATAAATTCAGATATTTCGTGACTTTACAGGGTGACCTTGAAAGTTCATCTGTGTAAGTCACTTGTTAGCAAACCAGTAAAACTTGCCTTTCAGTGTCCTTTTATTATAACATCTGCACACCTCATCAATTTGAAACACCCTCAAAGTCTGAAATGGACAGGATTTAAAACTAGGGCTACTTTTTTTTTTTTTTAAGAGTCTTTATCAGAAACTCACATGTAGTCCCACCTGCATTATTCCATCAAATTCTACCTTGAAAATAGATATTTGATTATTTGGCAGGTAAATAGGCACAACAATTAAAGAGGTATAAAGTAGAATAGGAGAGAAAGAAAAAGATAGTAAGAAAATGTTAATAGGTGTTGCTGTTATCTTTATTTATGCTGTTATCTATATTGAATCAGAAATTTCACACTGGCAGATCATGTTCAGTTGCTGCTTCTTTGAAAGCAGTCAAAGCAAGACATGCTACCTTACTCTATAAGATAACTGCATTACAAAAAGTGTTCCCTACTGTATTTTGCTTTAAGTTAGTGAGATCAGTATAAAGAAAGGGAAGCAGATGGAGAAGAGAACCAACGCAGTTCCTCCAAGAACTGCGCAGATCCCTGTCAGATCATGGTGGTCATTCCAATGGAAGGGATGGCCTGTGCTTGTACCTATCAAGGACAGCATTGGGCCCCCCCACTTCCCTTCTCAGGGAAGGGAAATCATGGGTAGGAGGGCTGAAGTTCATTTAACTTTTAACAGAAAAAATGAGGCAGCTGTCATGTCACTGTGCTGTGCAAAAACAGTTAAAATGCCTTTTTGTAGCAGCTTTGCCAGTGGTGAGGTGCAGGCAGAAGCCCAGTCTCTGGATTTTGGAAGAAGGAGCAAGCTGACCTGGCATCCTCTGTGCCTGTCTTCCTCATGTCCATTGCCAGAGTTATCTCCTGGTGTGGCTCCAGTTGCATGCCTTTGGCCAGGGATCTATGGCTGAATCAGAAGAGCTAACAACTACTAACTCTGGTCTTTGGAAAGCAAAATTGCTTTTGAGGTGCAGCAAGCAAATGTAGCTGAAACTTGTAAGGAGAGTTCACAGATGTAGGACACTGGACAAACTTGGTTGCACTTCTAGCTAGCATTTGGCTAAATCACACGCAGAACACATAGTATTTTTCACCTCTGTTTATTTTAAACCTCTTTTGTGCATCAACATATGTGGAAAAACACAGATTTTGGCTCTTCCTCTCATGGAAACAAAAAGCCTGAGTGAGGGAGGAACATTTTATACATGTGGCCCAAATACTTCTGAAAATCAAGATCTACTGCAGAGATCATGATCTCCCTGCTTTTCTCTTTCCCTCCCTCTAGAAGACCACTTGTTGAGATCAAGATGATTTAAGTGGGAATAGGAATACAGGAAAAGATGCAGACTGCTGGTAATCCTCAGCAGTTTTCTTTGAAGATGCAAACTCTGTATGGGCAAAGGCATTACACTGCACTTTTGTAATACAGCCTATCCTCCCTTGTTAAATACCTGATAGAGGTTACAAAACTGTTGTTGTTCACAGCTGATGTTTTTGTAGTTTCAGTGAAGCAGACATTGTTGGACTACGTGTTTATTTTTATTTTCATTTTTATTTTTGTCTGATTATATATGTAGGACAAATGTAAATAGGGCAGAGTACTACCGAGGTTAATGCCAAAAGACCAACATTTGCTAGGGCTAGCACAGAGAAAACTTCAGTTCCCAGTATTTTGTGGTGTAAATTCAAACAAAGGGTGACCTAAGTCACCCTTTGTATTAGACAGATATTTAATCTGGAACTGGGTCTGAATATGAATTATGCGAAGGGATCTAAAATACCATCAGAAAGGATAATTTTACTAAATAATGGCTAAAGTCTGAATTCACACAGCAAAAAAGAAAAATTACCTTGATTTCTCAGTCACGTATTGTTCACTATTGTGATAGTATGGTTTACACAGGGAATGCAAGATCCACTTTTCAAGACAGGTTTTACTAGTTTCCAGTGGCACTCACCATCCCAGAATATTTGGTTCTTCTTTTTCATGCAGCATGTAAAGTCACTCTCAACTTAATACCATTCTTGTCTATACATGTCACTTAAGTTCATCCTAAATGACCTTGCAGAATCTGCACTGTTTATTTTAAAGGGAAGGTGTGTGTGTTTCCTTGGGAGTACATTACTTTGTTCTCACTAAAATATATGTAGCCTCTTAGCAACTATGCATTCTAAACTTCAAAAAAGGAAATCATTCAAGCTCTGCATCTGAAATTACAGAGGCAGTAACCCCACTGGGTTAGAGGACATGCTGACTTACTGAACTCAGAAGTGTACATTGTACCTTCATGATCTCACAGTCCTTTGCACCGTATAGGCTCAACCTACATTCAGTCTTTAAGTTCAGCATATACTGCACTAAGATCTTTCATTTAAAACAAAGTAAGGTTGGTAATTCTTGTGAAATATATAAGCCAAATTAGTGTAAAGAGTATACCTTGCCAGAAGTATTTATATTCATACATTTTAATTTAAATGTGCTAATACTGTCCATGAACTTTTGATAAAATGTGTGTTGTTCAGTCAGTCCATGACGTGGGTTTTTTTTTTTCAGACTATATTCGGTACACTTCTCCTTTACAGTTCTACTTCTTTCATTGTAGGAAGCCCCATATGTTATGTTCAAGAAAAACCATGATACGTTTGAAGGGAATGACAAGTTTGAAGGATACTGTGTAGATCTGGCATCAGAAATTGCAAAACATATTGGTATCAAGTACAAAATTGCCATTGTTCCTGATGGAAAGTATGGAGCAAGGGATCCAGAGACAAAAATCTGGAATGGGATGGTGGGAGAACTTGTTTATGGGGTAAGCATACCAATTTTTGAAGCAGGATTTAATTTATCATAGTATTAAGTCATAAAATAGGAAGTATATGTGCATTATATTTAACCTTGGGGTCACAGAAAAGAAACAGAATCTTTTTTCAGATCTGTGTGTTTTCACTTATTTTCAAGATAAAATCGAATAGTTTCATGCAAGTTCTACTATTTATTCAACTAGTACCTTGAAACATTAGAACATCCATAGTTTGCATATCCCTTAAAAATTCATTAATGTTAGAGATCATCTATTCCTGACACACTGTAAAACTTAGTTGGGAAGAATATCACTCATTAATTCATTTTCATGGAATGGTGGAGAGATCTTTTAAAAAAGATGGGATTCTTGGTCTAGTTTGAGAAATGGAAAATCCACCATCATATATATTAAACATGGGTAACAAACCACAACAGACAAGTACCTAATTAGGCAATTCAGAATGAAGACCGACTTTTAAGATGACCATCAATAATAAAATTTAGGAGAAACCGGATAAGTTTAACAACTGAGGACATTATGTTATAGAGTGATCTGGAGAAGGAGTCTTTAGAATACCATAACAGTTAGAAATTCTTTTGAAAAATAAAGTTCCAATATTTAATGAAAATAGTTTCAAGAAACCCAAAAAAGTATGTGCAGTATCTGAGATTACCAAAAATAGCAAAACTCAGAGCTGAGCTTACTGAAGACTGTAGTTGCGAGTATCTGCACTGAGAACAGCTCAGAATTCTTCGAGAAACTTTTCATTTCAGTAATGGAATAAAAAAAAAAGTCCTCAAACTATTCAGGTGCTCATATTTCCACCAATGAACTCATAACATGCCTCAACCTTCCCATAAAAAAAACACCTGCATACCAGTTGATCCATCCCCAGCTGCAGTTTTCACAATTCCATTGACAGTTTGGGCCATATGTGGCAACGGCCTCATGGCTTTTGTAGCAGCTCCATTTCAGTTCCCTTCTGTCAGTTTAGTATAGCTGATAAATTCTCCATTAGCATCAGTTCAAGGAACTCTATAATAAACAGTCTCTGTGCTGTAGGAGTGGGGGAAGTGTGGCCCCAGAATTTCAGTGATCTCCACTCCCCATAGGAATGGAAAGGTTGTATCAGGTTCACAAAACTCTCCATGCTCTTGAAAGTTCATAAAGGAACAAACCTCAATTTTGTCTTTAAAGAGTAGAAACACTGAATGTCACCAACCATGTATATCTACTTTAGTGGCTTGACAGCAACTCAACTCTTAGGATATTAAGAGACAAAGATTTTTCAAGCTTATTTTATCAAGTATGAAGGTTACTCCTTCTCTGGCTTTTATTGCAGTAGCAAACTCATAGGCATCCGTGGCCAAGCACTGCTTCATACTAGATTGTTTTTCAATAATCCAAGAAATTTTACTATTTATGAGAAAATTCTTTTGCTCAGATGCAGAGTTTCAGTGGCCTATCATCTAGCTGAAAATTGTAGAGGAAACTTGATATTAGACTTTCATCACTTTCATTTTGTTTGTTTGGGGTATTTTTTTAATCTTAAAAAATTTACCTCATTATACCCAAACTGCCCTAGGACTAGAGTGAAATAAAAAGTGCTGCTAGGAAGCTGACACAGCTGTTAACAGAACTGAAAGCAGTAAAGTTCACAAGCCTGAAGAGCCTGTTGCACATTACCCACATGAGAAAGCACAGCCCAGAATACGTGGCAAATGCTTCATTTTTTGTAGTGGAAAAGACTGAGGTGGAGGCTCTTCCCAGCTATCTGTTTAGGATAGCTGCAGTCTCCTTGTGATTCTGGGACTGGGCCCTGGGAATGACCTGCAGCAAAGTTTTTGGAGCTGCTTTTTTTTTGAAGATCTAAGAGAAATCAGCTGTTGCCCAGTATATTAGCTCCACTGTCCCAAGACTTCTTGAGGCTATATCTAGACTAGTGTATCAGTGGCACCAGGGAGTGCCCCTGTGCTTTGGAATTCCACCTGATTAATCTGCTAAATTGCAAGAATGGTCTCTGGTATATTTTGGGCCCATAATTACTGTCCAAAAGAACTACTGGGCCCAGCTGGACCCTGGGATTGAGGAGAGACCTTTCCCTCTAAGCAGCTTGAATGCAGCCGTGCAGGTTCAGGGCTGAGGTGACTTCGATGGCAGCGCCACGGCCCGTGAGGTGCCGCTGGGCCTTAAGGCCGAGAGCTACGCCAAGCATGTTTAATGAACTTTTACAGGTGTAGCTGTAATGAAATTGTTCTTTCTGATGCTTACAAAGCCTGCTGCTAAAGATTTCCACAGGGAATCCATCAAGAGCATCCTCCCTGCAACTTCCTTCAGTCCTTGCCAGACGATTTACAGAGCATCAGGTTCCCAGGCCTGTTCCATGCAGAAAAGCAGAAAAATCAGTCAGCCAGAGATTTTGCTGCAAAGCTGTGTGAGAAGAGTATGTTCATCTTCTGTGATAGATCCCCTAATCATAAACACAAGCAGTCTGAGTAGTTGGCTGAGTTTCAAGCAAGGCTTTTTATGTGCAGCCAGGACTGGGAGAGAATTTGCAACTGAATTAGCAAGTTAACGAGATGATCTGTTTGGGAAACATTTTACAACTTTTAATTCCCAACCACATTAAAGGATTAACAGACAGTTTTGTGGTGGCCACTGAGATTGGACCCTTTCTGTACAACACAAAAGGTTCCTCTGCTCTCCTGCTCTTACCATCATACCCCAATGCCCCTTAGCTTTATTGTGTTACTGAGAGTGGACACGTGAAAATTTTATTCCATGTTCCCTTAAGACCTGCGGGCAACTTGGATTGTTCTGCTACCTTCATACTCAGGTGCTGCACATAGCAGCCTAGTAATTTCCTAAACTCTGTGGTTGATCTTTCCATCATGTCCCAGAGGAAACATCATATAAAATGCTGTGGGGTAGAGTTTTGATAAGATTTTACAGAATGTTGTGGTGGGGATGGTTGCTTGTTTTCCTGTTTTGTTTTTAACACTCTATTAAAAGCTACCAGGAAAGCTTGGTCATTTCTCCCTGATGTATCCAATTGCACCCAATAGTCCATGTGGAATCTATTTGCCTTGATATCTAGCTCACAGGAGAAATGCTGGCTGGGGATGAAATGCCATTATGCACATGTAACAAGTGTTACCAAATTCACTAGCAGTCAGCTCCAATTAAATGTTCATTCTCCTGACACAGAATGCTTTTCTTTCACTGTTTAACGCAAAAGGTCACAACTCATTTCTTTTTAAAATCTCAGAAGCCATGAGCTTCTGAGGTTGAAATCACTTTCTGCATAATTTTTCTCAGATGGCTTTACTACCTTCACAATACTTGTACCAAACATATATTTTATTCACAAGGGTAAAGTACTGATATATTCTGGAAAAGAAAACGTCTCTCACCATCAGAATCAATCTTGTCTCACTGTATAATACTGGAAGGATCCAGAATCCATCTGTACTTGGTAGTGGTGCAGCCCTGATTAAAATGCTGCTACAGATGCAGTTGATTTAAATGTGAAGTATCATTAGCCTTTGTCAAAACAGACTTCACTGGCAACAAAATCATTTATTGTTTTTGCACCATAGTTATATTGTTTATCATTTAAATCCATAATTATATGGTGTACATTAACTGGGCAAGGTACAAATACTGATAATTATCTTGCACAGCTCTTTTCATTATTTAGCTTTCACAATGAAGAGTTTATGTAGGCTTTACATGGCACACAGTAGTCTTACAAAAATAATAAATAATATGATCAGTCTGGGTGGGGGGCTGTACTTTCTCCATTTTTTTGGCATTTAATTGTGACCTAGCTATATATTGTCCCTTTACATTTGTTGGCATGAAATGGATTTATCTACATTATTAATTATCTGATACTAGATCACTATTGTAAAGAAATAGGTTAAGTTCCTGTTTCTCCTCTTTAACTCCTTCAAGTACTGTGAACAGCTAGTCCTGATGTTGTTCAAATCCAGCATATCCTATTTGACCTTTAAATTTGGTAAGATAAATCCCGTCCAGAATTTCACATAAAATACGCAATGTGCTAAATAGGTATTTAAAATCTTCTCAATTCACACCAAAATGGTGGTGTCACTTTTCCAAGTCACACTGTCAAAACTAACAACCACCAGGGAACTGTGTTTTAATCCCAGTAGAAATCTGCAGACACCAAAAGAAACCATGTTAGCCAACACCTTTGAAGACCAGTGACCAGGTCTGTCATTTGCAGTGTGTTAATGAAGATATCACTATTTGAGAAACACAGAGAAGATTGGCAGGAAGGAGTCACAGTTGCCATGAGTCATTCACCTAATTAATTACAAGGACTCAGCATTAGACATTCTCAGTAATCAAAATTTAGAAATATAAAGGACATTGAGTCTAAAGAAAGAAAGCATGCTTCTGGAGAAAAGCTATTTATGAGTGAGATGAAAAGCAAATATATGCAGAAAATCCAGTAACCCAAACTATCCTAGAGCCCTTAGACTACAGAAACTAAGTTTACTTTGTAATTTTCAGGCTACTTAAAAATATATTTTAGACATGTTACCCTTCTTCATGTAATATCTATTTTCATAAAATCTATTTCAGCCAGACTTAGGTAATCACAAGGTATCAAGAAGCCAAATTTTTTAAAACGCTTTGCATAAAGAAATGTAAATTAAAATTCAGAGAATTAGCAGTGTTATCATAATGTTTACCCAAGACATTAACACCAGAGGTAATTTCTGATACCTTTGCAAAATTACGATTTTAGATGCAGTGCTTAAAATGTAATATATTTATATAAAATTCTGGTGTTTGCATCACAGCTATTTCAGAAGGGCAGATATAATCTGATTGTTAATATATAGCAATCTTAATACAGATTTGCATTTTTGGGCCATTGCACTGGAATGAGTCAGTTCTTTTGAATTATTCACAATTGCAAAGCTGCCAAAACAGGTTTAAATTTTAACTACACAATATTGGTTCAAAATTAAATTCCATAAAACATCTATAACTCCATATGAATTAGTGTATAAAATATAAATCACATATTGTTTTTAACGCATTCACCTGTTTCAAAGTTGACCAAAAGATGTAGAGATGACAAAAAAAACCTCAATTTCAGTATTTTCTTTTCTTTAGTACACAAGCTGTTTACATAACACTTGGATTAAACTACATGAGCACATCCTTATTTTTCAGCATATTTTAATCTCATTGAAACAGCAAGGTATTCACAAAATACAGTTACTCTCCTGAGCCCATAAGCTGTATAGAAGTCCACGCTTGTCTCAGAGCATGGGCTCTGCTCTGTGACTGTACCTAGACACAGCACCACAAGAACAGGAGAAAGGTTTCAGCAGCTTTTGCATCTGTTCCACTCTCTTTGACCCAGGTCCCAATACAATTCCCATCTGAAGTGCTGCTGTAATGGCAGCTTTAGTGTAAAAGGCAAGGCAAGGCAAGGAGCAAACCTTAACGTAATGATGCATTCCTAATGACAAAAATGATCCATTAGCTTAGCTCAAATATTTTATAGTGCATGCGAACTGTGTTGGTAGCAGCCATAATCACCTCCATCAATAATGATTCATTCAAGATTTTCATCTTCATCCTAAAAACATGTTAGAAACACATTTAAAAATATTCCGGACACTAGGGGTAATGGATTCAGCACACGTTTTATCCTTTTAGCACATGATTTTGCACACCTATTTCCTGTATACTTGCCATTTTTTGCTGTTTAAAATCTGAATCAGTTGTATTGAACTATCATTCCCTTGAGACAACTCTGTGCAGTTTGGTGGAATCACAATGAGTTAATCACTTTTGCAGCCTCATGCTATTTGGATCTTTCTTGAGTCTATGAACTGCTTTACCTCAAAATATTATTATGTCTTAGGAAAATATGACAATTAAGTACTGTTTCTGGGATCTTAAGAAATCTCTGTATGTTCAGTGACAATAGGGTCATTCTCATTTTCCATTCTTTCTTGAATTCCTTTGTTTAAGTCTAAATTACTACACTGCTGCTCACCTCTATAAAATTTAAGAGTCTTCTCCTTAGCGGAAGAATTAAGTATTTGTATAATTCTGTAAAATAAAAACCTGCAATGTGTATGTTTGATTAAAAGCATATTGAGTCAATGCAGAGTGTGATAGAAAGAAAGAGAAAAATGCTTCAAAGAGCATTTAAGCCACAGTGTCCAGAATTTAATAACATGCCTTTGGAATTAGCTGCTTAGCAAAGTGTGTAAGCCTTCATCAATTAATCTATACATCTATATTTCTTTTTTCTTTATAGAAAGCAGAGATTGCTGTTGCGCCTCTGACCATCACTTTGGTACGCGAAGAGGTCATTGATTTTTCTAAGCCTTTTATGAGTTTGGGGATATCCATTATGATCAAAAAGCCCCAGAAATCTAAACCGGGAGTGTTTTCCTTCTTGGACCCTTTGGCGTATGAGATCTGGATGTGCATAGTCTTTGCCTACATTGGTGTCAGTGTGGTCCTGTTCCTAGTTAGCAGGTTTAGTCCATATGAGTGGCACACAGAAGAACCAGAGGATGGGAAAGAAGGACCCAGTGACCAGCCTCCCAATGAGTTTGGCATATTCAACAGCCTCTGGTTTTCCCTGGGTGCCTTTATGCAACAAGGATGTGATATTTCCCCAAGGTTTGTGTCAAATCTTTTTACATTTGCATTTTTGCATAAAATCTTCCTTCGTTAATTTTCATGGTACTGTTTTGAAGTTCATTTTTCAGGAAGCCTTTTCAGTTTTTTTTTTTCTTGTTTAATAGCCATGATAAGAGAAACAGATAATCTGCTTTGAATTTCAGTCATTACTGTTATTTTACCAATGTCAATGTGTATGAACCACAAGCAGCTCTCAGAAACAGCAGGTGCACCCAGGAGAAATTCCACTGGGTTGACTTCAGAAGAACTGTGTTGGTTCTAGATTAATTCCATTGTGTTACAACCATGAAATGCACACAGTTGTGCTGAAAATCTGCCTTGCATCAAGGAATGTCCCATCTCTGTTTCAAGCTCTACAGTGCTGCTTCACAAATATTGCTGTCTGTGAGAGACAGTAAAAAAGAGAGACAAAAAAAGAAACTGCCTGTTTCAGAGAAGCCACGCTGTATTGCTCAGGTGTGCCTTACAGAGCACATGCCTCAGATCTACTACATGATTAATCCTATAATACATGATTAGTCCTAGAATATGTGACTGTCTACTACGTGATTTGTCTAGTACATGCGATCCTAAATTTCTCAGCTTTTTAAGATGTTCTGGAACTTTAGTGGGCAGTAACTAAAACTTTTAAATTAAACCTTACAACCCAATCTTTCAAACCTAAAGGATTCATTTTAGCCATTTGACATGCAATTTTGAGTGTTCAGCATTGGTCTAATCCTATTATTGAAGTTAGCAATAAAACTGGTATTGATTAAAAATGGATGTGCGTTACTCCTCAACAACCATCTCATCAAATTACAGGTATTGAAAATATAAATTTTTACTTAACAGAAATGTCTCTTTTACCACAAAATTCTTGCTGCTTAAATAAGAAAACTGTGAATATTCAAATTATTGCAGTAGCTTGTCGAATTTTTGAGACGTTTGGGTGAGAGTAGTATTTTAATCCTAGAACCAACATAATCCAAGTGCAAAGCATTTTTCATTTTTTTAAAGAAGAAACAGAGAAAGCTACTGATTTTCAGCTACCATGCTTTACTTTTGTCTCCAAAAAGAGATTACCTATCCAATATTTTTGATAATTTTTTCCTATTTTTAGGCATGTCCTGAAATAATAGGAACACTAAGATTACTGTTCAAGAGGATTTAAGCTTCTGTGTATGTGTGATACACATTAGTACAGTGGACTCTGTGCTGTAGACATTAAGATCCGAGAGTAGAAGCATTTATTAATATTTAAAACGCAAATTATGTTCCTCCCATTGACTGTTAAACTTAATGACAAATATTCAGCAATAATGGTGCCTTCTCTCTCTCTTCATGGCTCAAAAGACAGGAAAATGTGCATTATTTTATTCATGTTTAGATCCCTCTCAGGTCGCATTGTCGGAGGTGTCTGGTGGTTCTTCACACTCATCATTATTTCATCCTACACTGCTAACCTCGCTGCTTTCTTGACTGTTGAGCGAATGGTCTCACCCATAGAGAGTGCAGAAGACCTTGCCAAACAAACCGAAATTGCTTACGGGACACTGGACTCAGGGTCAACCAAAGAGTTCTTCAGAGTAAGTTGGCGCGTCCATTAGAGCAGCTAGCCCTACCAACTGGTCTTATAAGATGCTTGGAAATGTGAAATAATGTCACTTTGCAATTTTATGTAATATAGTTTTGTAACTCATGCAATACTTTAGCTACATTTTTACCCCCACAAGACCATTTGTTGGAGTTTTCCGTTTTTTTAATCTGTGGAAAGCTTATTGATCCTGTCGTACTGGGCAAAAGAGATGCCCGGGGGATACTGAAGCCAGTGATAATTACAGCAGCATTGCACTATTGATTCATCTGAAGCTACAGTACTGATGTGATGTGCAGCATTGAAAGCCTAACATGGAGTCTTGCAGGTTTTGTTTCTGCTTATGGATTTGACTGTGTGCATTTTGCTTGAGGGTCTTGGGTGGTGGGCAGGAAATGCATTTTTTAGTTTGCTGACTTTCAGATGCATGATAAAGAGAAAATTTCACTCGAGGGGATATGGTTGGAGCATTAGGAAATAGCCTAAATAGCCATTCATATGCCTGTGCTGTCTCTATTGATTACTTCATTTTCATTTGCTCTCTTGCGTTAGTGTGGTTGGTATGTAATCCTCATCATTTGCCAGCTGGAAAACAGGGAGCTTGGACATCACAAGGAGTACATAATAAACAGTCCCTCCTGCTTTATTTCATGTGTGTAGCAGATGAAATTTAAGTTCAGCTGACTGAAGCGAGTTTAGTGTTTCAACAAAGCTCTGACTAAATGCTGTGAGCCAGTAACCCTTCCTTGAGAATTAAACAGTTTAAGGTCATTATATATCTTAAATGTTGAGATTAGGGATTTTTTAGAAGTCAGGAAGATGGAATGAAAATTTCTTCTTTTTGCCTAATTGAAAGGAGAGAGTTCTGTGTTAGGTACACGCATGCATCTTCACTGTTTTCAGTTTAGCCAAACTGATCTCAGTAAACCATTACCAAAATTTTTGATGTGATTTGGAAACTATAGACAATATCCTTCAAAGGCAGTGTCTCAGGTGATATAACCTTCTTTATTGCAACAGATATCCTCATAGAAGAGCTTGGAAATCTGTTCTATTAGCTGCAAAAAGATCATTTCTAGGACATAAATTTCATTTAAACATGCAGCGATTGGACCTTCATATTGTGAAACTGATCAAGGAGCTTGGTTTAACCAAGTTTTCTAGGTTTCTTCTGTAGACACTGGAGAAAGAAAAGCAACCCTGTGCATCCTGTGTGGGATATGTGTGTTATGCTGAAATAAATCACACATTAAAGTATCTGCCTCTTTACTTGAGCTCTAGAGGGATCCAGCTGAAATAGCTAGGGTGCTTGGTACCTAATTTTTAACAGATACAGTTCACTGATAGGTTTCTAGCAACACCTGTCTTCTTCTATGGCCAGGGTACTGGTATACACAGTATGACACTACAGATGGGAACTTCATTTTTTATCCCAGAAAGTCAGCTTGTGGTCCCTAGAAGCCCTGTTTTCATTCCAGATGTCTAAAAAATGGCATTATGTTAAATATAGAAGGCCTATATACAAATTGAAATATGTTGGTACTGCGATAGCCAGATTTCCTATTTTTTTAATGACATTGACTCTAAAGAAAGAAACCAGTCCCTCCAACTGATTATTTCTATTCACCTGTTTCACCCATAAATACGTCTTTGGGTCTTTTTCTGGAAAGTTAAGTGTTTAATTGTTGGAACTCCAGTTTCAGTCCATCATAAGTTGAGGCGGTGACCACAGCATATGGGTACAAATAGTTCTTTCTACTAGAATGAAGCTGTGATAATACTTAAAAACATGATGCTGATGGCCAGGCATCATTTATATAGCTTTGTATTTATTAACTTGTTGCATTTTCAAGAGCATCTTGCAAACTTTTTAGGTGATGATGTAAAAAATTTAATTCCCAAAGAAATAGAGAACGAAGGACTGGAATTGTTTTCTTAAGAATTTCAAAACACTTGTACAAGCCATTGTTTTGAATGAGATCAGATATTTTGATGTAGAAACAATATTGGTCACAAAAATTTCATGGTTCTTTTAAATCATCCTGTAAACAGAAACGTTTTCAGTATGTTATGCAAGTTCCCATTTTAAAGAGAAGATACTATAATGAAGTAAAAATCTCTATTGCTACAACCCATTCTTTCACTTCTCTCTTAAAGCTCTAGGAGAAAAAAGAAGGAAAATCAATGTTGCTCTGTCTTTTCTTTCATAAGAAAAGGGAAACATTAACTAAAAATATGAAATATTATTACATATGCAAAATTTGAAGCTTAATCAAGATTTGAACTGTGCTGATCACTTATGTAAAAATGGTGCAATTGAGGCCCTACTTTCAAATTATTTCTAATCTTTGTCACAGTGCAGTGATTCTTAAATTATACTGTATGTGCGAATTTTAAAAATATTTTTCACTAAACAGGGAGAAAGATAAAATATTGGCAGACTATTTACACAAAAGCTGTTTCCATAAAACATAAATTAAGACCTAGCCTGAAACAGTACAAGAACGCTTGTGTGCTATATCTAAAATTTTGTGGGTTTGGAAGCAATTCTCCTTTTGGTATTAGAATCACGTGTAACTTACCTGTCAGTGGTAATTATCTGGCTGAAGATGAGCCTTCAGGACATTTTCTCATATTTTTTTCGTTTCTGATCAAAATGGCAGAAACTGTGAACACCTCTTCAGCCTGTTTTAAATCTGGATTGAAAGCAGAAAAGGGAAAATTCTTTTAAAGCCAATATAAAGAAAAATAAGCACTTTGATATGGATAGCTGTTATGTACTCTTATTTTCTGGTTTAGTTGCACTGAGAGTTGTATTTTCCAAGCAGCTTGCTCAAGAGGGAAAGTAGTTCATTTTAGCAGTTCTACTCAGAAAAGCCCAAAATGAAAATTATCCCAACTTAGCTGGCTGCAGAGAAGGCTGCAATGTTTCCTCATACAATAAAAAATACCTGTTGGTTCACTCTTCAATTTTCACTGAGTTTACATGTAGAAATTGAATGTTAACAAATGAAAGTTCGGGAGAAGAATATATTCTTACACAGCAGATACCTTGGTAGACTTTCCACATTTTTTTTATTTTGGTAGGCAAAGGAAACTAAATCCTAAAAAAAAAAGTAAATGTAACCTTTTCCAGTTGATTTAGGGCAGTGTTTCCTCTTACTGATTGAGCTGTTTTACAGGCTGCATAGTTTTAAATAAAAGTGACCTATTATATGGTTACTTTATAAAGAATGGATGTTAAGATGTGAGAAATGTTTGGAAGTGAAGGTAGACAAAGGCAAGAAAATATTCTTGAAATTACGACTGATGTGTTATTACTCTCTTCCATTTTTTTCTTTCTGTAAATTTAAATCCATGAAATTACACCAAAAAGATGTAAAGCAAAAAGAATGCATTCGTGGCTTAGTTTATGCTCTGCTCCCAGCCACTATTATGTAAATTAAATATTCACTATAGTTGTGACTACAGTGGAAAGAAAGGGTGACAAGTCAGGATGTGATTATGGACATACACAGCTGTTGTTGATTTAAATGTTATTATATTTGAGAGATAAAATTATGCATACAGACAAACTAAAAAAAGAAAGCATAATTTATAATGTTCTGCTATATGGTATTTTTACTGAACATTTTTGGTTAAATGCCACTTATTTTCAAGATAGACTTAGGTCCCTAATAAATTATTTTCTAAGTAACAATACAGTCTTTCACTAATTGGTAAAAAGAAGTGCTTCAGGGAAATTGCTCTCACATATAAAAAGGCTCTGTTCCAGGCTTTTTAAAGCCATTTTCAATTTATATAATACTTAGATTATAGGATTTGGTATTTGTTTAAATAATCTAGGGCCCTTTGTTTTGGGGCTTTATGAATATTTTTCTGGAGCACTCAGCACAGTGTAAGAACAGGCTCATAGACCAAATCTTGCTTAGCTAGAAACTCCTCTTGACTCAAATAAAAGCTGACTTGAGCATTAGGTTAAAAAGTCCTTTTTGCATCGTACATAGGGGTAGACAAGTGCCATCTGTTATTATAAAAGCACTGTGTAGTGTTCAGCTGACACACTGCTGGTTTGCATGTATGTATTCCTATTGCTGGAGGAAGCAAAAGAGTTGTTGAGTGAACCTAATGAGCATGGGGAACTTCTCAGCCTGGCAGCACTTCCTTTCTTTCTCTTAGTGAAAATTTTTATTTGTTTTAATCATTTATGAAGAAGTTTTGTTTTTGCTGAAGTATTTACCTGTAGTTATACCATGCATTCCCAGGCAGGAAAGTTTTCAGCTAATGCATTCTAAGCCATGAGCTCTTGTGCATTCTTTTAGAAAGTACATTTCTTACTTGGTTATTGGCAGGATCAGAGTCTTTAAAATAAATACACTGATACTGCATTTCTAAAATCATACCTAATTCTTTAAGAAAAATGCTTAGGTCATTTTGCTTCCTTTAATAGCATATTTTGTCCAACTTGCTGTTTCTATCTTTTATTGGGAACCATGTCTTCAAATACTGTATAGTATTTTTTAATATAAATCAAATGAATTCTGGACTCTGATTTATGAAAGAAATCTTACTTAATCTGTTGTGGTTTTGATGGTATAAGGAGTGAGTGTTAGAGAAATGCTTAAAGATTCAGCTGAGTATGTATGGGGAGATTATTTTACTGTTTCTCTTTCGAGTGCAGCCTTATTGTGGACATGTATTTCATATACCATTCCCTAAAATGCACTTTACAATACATTGGCAGTGTGGACTTCCTTTACCAACAGTAAATTCAGCTTTGCAGGGGGTTTTTTTGACTGCTAGAGACTAGCTGAACTTAAAAATAGTATCTGCTATTATAGTATTTATCATGTTATTTCTTGTTTATTTTAAAATAATGGGATTCAAATAAAACCTTTACCCAAGATTTTCCCAACCTCAAATGTCTGAAAAATTAAATATGATTGATTTTATGTGAGCAGTGCCATTCTGAAATGTTGCAACATTCTTTTGTTCTAACTTGTTTTTGATTTTCTCCAGAGATCAAAAATAGCAGTATATGAAAAGATGTGGACCTACATGAAATCAGCTGAGCCATCAGTGTTCACTAGGACTACTGCAGAGGGAGTAGCTCGTGTCCGCAAATCCAAGGGCAAGTTTGCCTTCCTGCTGGAGTCCACCATGAATGAATACATTGAGCAGCGAAAGCCATGTGACACCATGAAAGTGGGAGGAAATCTGGATTCGAAAGGCTATGGCGTAGCCACACCGAAGGGTTCTCCATTAAGGTGGGTGGAATAGTATAACAATATAAAATGTGTTGTTATAGTATTCCACCTTCCCTGATGTCCCTGATATAGCTCTTTTTGTTTTGTGTGTGAACATGGTATGTTATTTTTCTTTTCTTCCATTTCATTTTGTTTTGATCAACAAAGGTAACCATTTCTAATTGCAATATGGATTTAGCAGCTATAGTTGGCATATGTTTCAAGGCCATATAAAAACCAAACTGGTTGAACACTAGCTACTTGAAGTCAGCCTCGATAGAATTAACATCAGTTATTCTATTTCATCAGCTTTTTTCACCAAATTCAACCCTTTATAGCAATATTATGCTTACATTATCTACATCAGTATTTGCATCAATAATATGCCTACATTTGTGTTTCGTTTATTGATCATGGCTGCTAATTTCTGAGTAAGAAGCTGCTTGTAACATCTTCTTTTAAATGTCATCACTTGGAGGCAATTAGTCCTTCATTAAAGAAACTTCATTAAAGTACTTTTTTATTAAAGCACCTTCTTACTTGGAAAAAAATTTTGTGTTTCTAGCATTTTGCATTTCAGTACTGCCTTCAAACTCACCAGTGTTTTCTTTATCATGGTATCAGATGCATTCAGTAAAGAAGAAGACTTTTTGATTCACAGGCAGAACATCATTTGCATTTTATTCAAATTGTCAGGGGGCACAAGTCAAGGTGCTAGCTCTGTGTTAAAAATTGGCGGTATTTACCATTCTGTTTCTTAAATGTTTAACACAAGCAAAACTTGCATTTTCCAGTGGTAGATCTGCCAATTTTCTTCAAAGCAAAAGGGCAACTAGCAGATCAAGCGAGTATAGCCTGTGGAGTCTGACTATGACAGGGTACACATGGGTGGGGGAAAAAGAATGCTCCATGGAGTGCTCAGCACCCCATTTCTCACATTTGTGCTCGTGATAAGGGATTGCAGTGTAAACCAAAGGGGAGGAAGTAGGTGTAAGGGAAGAGTTGCAAGTTCAGATGGAGCCATATTTCTGTGGAGAAAATAACTAAGGAGCTATTTGTCTTCATCTGTGACTGCAAAGGAGACATCATTACCACAATGCAGATTACTAGACTCACTCATAACTCATCAGTTTAACCTGCAAACGAACATCAGTAGCTCTAACTGTATTACAGGGATGGTGAAAGGAGTATCATTAGAATCATTTCCATCCACAGCAAAAGAAGATTTGTATGTGTAGGGGAAATTCAGGCCAGTTATTTTAGTGACTGAATATGAATTTTTGGTCCTTAACATTCAGTACCTCCCAGATTTAAAAACTGCCACCTTCACTGCTGAATAAAGTTGTAAGAGACCATAAGGAGGTGAGAGAGGGAAAATGACAATAAAAATATGAATTATATGAAAAAACATATCCAGAACTCACAGAGTAGTTAAAGATAGATCTATTATATGGGTATATTTTCAAAGCACTTGTTTTTAATTTTACATTTCTAATAGATTGATATCTTCTTCCCAGTGTTTCAGACAACTTAAGAGTGATAGGCAGCATTGCAGTTTAGGGTAGTAAGGAAATGCCCATTGCTGGTAGTCATGCTTTACTGTGTCAAAGCTAGGGCAAACATTTTAGGAGTACTTTGACTGCTGTCATATATGTCCTAGCAGTGGGCTCTTTGCTTTAAGCATGCTTTATGGTGTTCTTTCATCCCTTTCCCTTTTTTCTGGAGAGTATTCAATACCAACAAGAGACAGCCTGTTATAACGAGCTCTAATAGCCTGTGGAAGTTGATTTGTGACAAATTTGGGCTTATTTCAGGGTTGTTCATTTCACTAGATAAAAATACCTAGGAACAATGGGGATGAGACATAAAGCAGTTAAAAGAGGGCCTAGTGAGACTGTCTAATAAGAGCAGAGAGGAAGAACACAGCCATGATTGTAAGGATCCAGTGAGAAATCCTGGTTCCATCTCAGCTAAAGACCAAGCTCCCAGACATTTCAGTGAGACCACAGTTTCATCTAACTGGGGGTCAGCAACTATCCTTAGGGTGATGTGATCAAAACTGTGTGGTTTTTCAAATCCTGCTTTCAAACGTATTTTGAAAAGGAGAGGAGGGGAAATGCTACCCAACTTGAAAATTGGACCAAATCTTCTTTCAAGCTGTCTCGACTGGCTGTCCATGTCCATGCCTTTCCTGAGCCTTTCTTTCACATGTGCTAAGCTGCTTGTTCTCCTGCTGCACCCCATTCCCTCTCCAGCCCCAGTGACAAACCTACTAAAAACATTAAGCAACACACTTAATGTTCTGGATAAAAATGAAGAACAAGCAGTACCTCACATTCGTACCACCTCTTCCACATATGTCTATAGAGAGTAGCACTTATAAGAGAAGGGGAAAAGCTTCCTCCCCCTGTGCTTTTTAAAAGAAAAGTCAGCTGTAAATTTTAACTGCGTGTTTCGGTATTTTCTGAATTTTTTAAATTTTTGAATATGCTGCTTTTGCTATTTTGACTGCATCCCACATGGCAGTGTTTCTGTCACTGATCAGATGACTTATGTAACTGCTGTCTGCACAGATAATTGCAAATATTGAACATGCAGTTTGAAATCCATGAAGGGCAGGCTAGCTGAGCTCATTACATAAATTAGTCAAAAGACATAATTTGCTATGGGAGTTGTAAATTCTGTTTTACTTAATAATCATAATTTCCTATTTGAATAATATGTAGACCACAAATTACTTGATGTAGTTCACAAATAATTGCAAGTAGCATAAAAATGTCAAATGTTCAAATGCTATTCTTGGTCTGTTCAGAACTAGGGAAAAATAACAGTTTTTCCAAATTAATTATTCATATTAAATTATTCACTAAATTGTTTGAACACCTATTTCATTAGAAGTATTTTAGTCTTAATCCTCCTCCTACTTACAATGATATAAATCAGGAGTTTTTTCCCTGAAAATGTAGTAACAGCTGAATAAAATTGATGTGAGTTTATGGAGAACCAGACCATATATTTTCACACATTTAACGACAGAAAGTGGTTCTTCCTGTAGCACAGGATAGGATTCCATGCTATCACATCACCGGGCTCATGTTCATCACAGAGCACATACCCATCACTTGGCCCATGCAGATGAAATCCACCTGTCAGAGAGACCCAGGGACTGGTCTCTCTGTGGCTCATGACCATACACATGAGCAGGGTAGTGGATTTTAATTCAAAACTCTTCCTTGTTGGGTTCCATGCTACACTCCTGCAGTGTTCAACCAGTACCTATTGGCTAATTGGAATGATTTATTCTCCATGCTGGTACAGTATCACAATTAATGCATATCACTGAATGGAGGAGAATGGGAAATGCCTGATGTGTGTTTCTTTTATGCCCATTGGGCAGTGCCACATCACATATCATGTGTGTCTCCTTCCTTCCTTCCTTTTCAGTGATATTCATTTCTATATAATGTTATAAAATACTGACGTGTTTGAGAAGGAATGTGGGATTGAGGGCAAAGGCTCTCATCACAGCAAAGGCTGAGTTTTTCTCATGGCACTGCCCAACTGTTCTTACTGTTTCCTCTTCCTCCAACGGTAGGTATCCTTCCAAAGCCACTGTGTAGTACTCAGTGTGAATTAATGAGTTTTTTCTTCAAAGGTGGTGCTTTCAGAGGTGGTTAAGAGAGTGCTGCTTGTCTGCTTAGCAAGACCTGCCTTTGTCAAAGTGTTGTCCTTAGAAGATGTTCTCGTGGCCAGACTTCTGGCCGTTGTGGATAACCCCTGAGTCATCTGCCTTGCCACTTGCAGTAATTTGTGTTTCCAGAGGGCAACACCTGGAGATCTTGTACTAAACAAATCCTGTGCCTTGCATGCCTCTGCTTTTCTGTTTTAGATATGTAGGCATCATAAACAAGTTTGAATAGTGAAGAACATGAAAGAGTTCTCCACTCCAAGATATAATGAAAAAGGAATGAAGCGCAGTATTTTCTTAAAGGTACACTAAAAGCTTTTTCAGCTTTTTGTACCTTGAAGCACTTTGGGCTGAAAAACGAGGAGTTGTTGTCATTTTTTCTGTTACTGTTTTAACTAGGGACATTTGGCGGTCCTGTCCTGGAGCCTACAGTATGCAGCATGGATGAGTGAAACCTGCAAGGTCGTAAGTGTCTGGTGAGACACTTTGAGTCCAGACAGATGAGTGGCAGGATTAGATTTAGTCAAATAATAAAAAAAAACCTTTTACTAGATGCATTGATGTATTTTAGAGTTTGGTGATATTTGTTCACCAGCCTCATGAAATCCAGAGCTCTAATAAATTCTGGCTGTTGGAATTGCAGTTAATGTTTATATATCTAAACCTGGAATTCTACGTTCCATTATTCAAGTCTCTATTCTTTTTATGTAGTAAAGGAGTAACTCCAGTTTGACTTCAGGAAGAAGTCTTTATTTTCTTGAGAGGAAGGCAAAAATGTCCACCTGGTGATATCTGCTGTTTTTTTGCAGTGTGACATCTGGTGACATGAACTGACCCTTTATAACAACAAAGGTGCTGGTTCTTTATCTTTCCTTTTTTGTGTTTAACATAAGGTGTGCAGTGTGGGTAGTGCATCAGTGATGCAGGTGTTGCAGATGTAACTTTCTGATCATTCTAGCAACTTATGTGGAGAGCAAAGTACAACGAAAGTGAAGCTATAGATTTTAGTTTCTATCCCATGCAAGGGAGGAGTGCCCTGGAGATTGCTTGGGGTGCAAAAGGCATCCAAACAGTGCCCTGTCAACAGTGTATGGATTCTACTGTTTTATGTAATTGTGCAATACCTGAAAGAAATTTACCCTAGAAGTGAGTGATCTCTGGTGGAAGGAACGTTTTCTTGAAGAAAAATAAGTTTGTGGGAATAAGATAAAGATCTGTTGTGAAGGGAGTCTTTGTGTGCATAGTGTCTGTAATCTACCATCTTGATCTCAGTGTCTTCATCTAGCCCTTGATTTCCTGAGATGAATCTCTAAAACTGCCATTCTTTCATTGCTTTGTTTCAATGTGATACTACAGCTGGCAATGTTACCTTTGCTTTTCACAGGTATACCTAGTATGGTTCCTTAGAAATATAGTGTTGGAGGAAAACTTATTTTAGTATTGCATGCTCATTCATACAAAATTGTGGCAGACGTTACGTACAATACAATATTCCTTTTTTCTTTTTCCTTCTTTTTTTTTTTTAATCATATTTCCTGTTCTTTTTTTCATTGACCTGAAACCAACTTGGGAAAATAACAATATGATGGTATCGTTTCTTCCAGTGGGGCTATTAAACTTTTTATCAAACATTGTCCTTGATGTTTTCGGAGACCAGAATATAAGGAGTTTATTTTGCAACAAATTCCCAGATCATCATTCACTGCCAAAGCGGTTTATTCTGACCATAATATAATATTCTGAGTTATACCCGAGTTCTCATTTTACCCTGGATTTGTAGGTCAGTGAGCTGGTAATTCACACCAGGCTCTGTGGACAAACAGTCAGTACACAGTAGTCAACTGCAAGGACAGATAAAAATGTTTCCCCCAAAATTTCTTGCATGGTCTGGTTTCTTATGCTTTCTGTAAGATTGGATTTGTGTGTACAGAGGGATAGATATGATATTCAGAGATTTCCTCCGAGTAAGAGAAAAATTAGGAAAAATATTTCAGCTAACCACCCAAATTTCTTGCACTGTCAGTATTTGTTTACGACAGAGGACTTCTCCCACTGTTGTTTTTTGATGGTTTTGTACTGTGGAAATCCATTAATCCTTACAAAAATAGACTTTTTCCCATGAGTGAAGCTTCCTTGTACAACTTGTGTTGTATCGTAAAGGAAGCATTTCTCTGGACCATTCTTCAGTGTACCCTATATTGTTCAGTTTTCAAAGGTCTTTACAGATTTTTTTGATTTTTAACCACTATTGTTGATGTAACTATTCTAGCTTGGTGTTTCTATGCATCTGGACTGCATTCTTCACTCAATAGCATGTTCCTGTTTCTAGAAAGGTACAGAAATAGTTAAAGGTAATGTATGATCGAGTCATGCTGGTAACATCTGTAGCCTGTGTGTTTCTGACCATGTTGTGGCACTTCAGAGAGAAGAATGAGTATTTCCTTTGCTGGTTAGCTGTCTTCTGGCTGGCAACACTGGTACATAAAGGCCTCCCCAGATCATTCTGAAGACAAGCGAGCATCACAGTGAGGAGAGATGCAGAGGAGTCAGGTTTGATTTTTTTCACATTTCCCTTCTCCTGCCAGAATGTCTGGTCTTGCCCTTAATCAGTGTGTTATTCACAGAGTCAGTCATTTCAGCAAAGCACCATAGGACCTAAAAACTGATGTTATTTATATATGATGTACAGAAGATACAGAGAGAACTGGTGAATAATTGAGGTTTGAGAATTAAAATGAGTGATGTGAAAATACTAAGTTTGACCTTTACTCTTTTGAAGCAAGGGCCACTGGAGAAAACAAAAATCCCGCATAGTTATGGGGTGTTCTGTTGATACTTAAAAATACATTATTTTACTCAGCTTACCGGGATTTTACAAGGTCATTTCTTTCTGTGATACAAAATTATTTGAAAACTAGAATGTGATCTGTAGCATTTTATACATATGTAAACACTATCCTGTTTGACTGATGGTGTAGATCATACTATATGACTTTGCATAATATTTTTCCCTTCACTGTAGGCATAACAAGACTTGAATTGCCACCTCATTACCATTCAGTGTCAAAGCTTATAGCTGAGATATTTCTCAAGCAGGTCAGATCCTTCAGAGCTTGTTGGGTTTTCTATCAACTAAAAATAAGACTTACTAGGTAAAAAGGCAGAGAATGGGCCACATCTTACGAAGGAATATAAAAGTCAGGAGTCAAAAGAATATCAGTGAAGAGACTCTGACAATGAGTATTAACAAGTTGTTCTTTCAGCTGAGCCTGGGAGGCATACTTAATTTTGGTTACCTGGATTATTTCTGTCTAAAAACAGAATATCTATTTTAAAAGTAAAGATAAAGCCTTGGGAAGAGAGACTGGAGTCCCAGCTTGCTCTGTTCCCCAGTGATGCCTGTTGGATTAATTTCTTAATTTTCAATCAAGATAAGAGTCTTCCCTGTGCAAAAATAGTGCAGCAAAATAAGGGGAAAATTTGATGATGGCTAACGAGATCCATTGCAAGATGTACAAGCAAATGTATTGAGGCAAAATCTTCTACTTGAAAGAGTTTTGCCCATTCTTGCAATTTTTGCTTACAGAGGAAGGAAATTGTAATAATTCTGATTCAAGTCACCAAATTGCAGTGAAGAACATTGCTATTGAGATAATTTCTGGTACTTGTATCTTTGGAAAAAATCAACTCATTAGTGTCCATGATGCTACACTTGCTGAATTTTCTTTAACCTGGGGGGAAATAAAAATCACTATATCTTTCAAGTACTTCAAAGAGCCATCTCTGACCTGCCTTGCCTCACAGAGCCTATTTCTTCATTGCCACTAGCAGGAAGTCTTCACTCTCAGACTTCAGGGATGATTCATAATTGAACAAAGCTCTCTGTGGTTTGGAGAAAGCAAAAGTCACAGGAACTTGTTCTGCCGCCGTTCTGTTTTCCTACACTACAAATGACACTAGAAGCAACTGATGGAAGGCAAAGCTCTTCAAGAAGCTCAGTTCCCATTTTGGTCACGCTGTCACATTCTGGTGCCTCTCTGCTAATATCATGCTGCTCCTTACTCCACAGAAGGTCCCAGGATTTTAGTAAGAAAAGTTGTGAAATGAAGTGTTTCTGAGCAGGAGTGAAAGAACAGAGCATGGAAACAGCAGTAAAACAATTGCATAGAAAGGTAGTTTTTTTATCTAAACATTTCAATGGCAATAGGTATTTTAAAATTAGCAGTATAACCAATGTAAAAGATGTAAAAGATGAAACTACCATTTTATCTCTTAAGCTTTAGTATTAGCTTAATGGCACAATGAGGCTTTTTTTTTTTTAAGAAAAGTTTTACTTTTTTACAAGCTATTTATACAAGAAATTTCTCGTTCTGGTATTTAGTGATTACTAAATATGAAATTTCTGTACTGTTCTACAGAAGCATTGTGCCAGTCTGAGGTAGTCAGTACCAGCACAAGTTTAATAACAGGCTTGTTTTGTACAATCAGAAAGAAATTCAGGCAGCAATAAACTCAGAGTTCTTTTCTTGTTTGTCGGTTTCAGAATGGTTTGTATGCAAACA
Organism: Grantiella picta; assembly: GCA_013397955.1. Taxonomy (NCBI): domain Eukaryota; kingdom Metazoa; phylum Chordata; class Aves; order Passeriformes; family Meliphagidae; genus Grantiella; species Grantiella picta. Next base: position 670,214 of record VZRM01001564.1, read on the forward strand.
GGATAGAAGCTTCACAATAACAAATCTGTCCAAATGAGATTTGTAAGGCAGTTCAATTCTCTGATAGACAAAAAGGGGCATATATTTAAGTAGAACCATTGAACTTACCACAGACTATCAGCAAAGGCTGTAATGTCTCAAAAATATTGATACCATTGCTGTGCACATGTCTTACTGATTTTCTGGATATTTACAAACCTTTGATAAGCATTAATGCCCAGCGTATGCCAGTGGGATACAAAAAGGTTATGGTTTTTTCCAATCTATAGATCCCCTGAGAAATAAGCGCTGCTTCTTGGCACTTCAGAAATAATTTTCTCCTGCCCTTTTCCCTGCCATTTCCCCAGTCCCTTGTAAAGCATCTCAGCAGAGGGCAAGATGCAGCCCTTTATATATTAACAATGCTGCTCGTTATTATTTCTCTCTTTTCTTTTTATTGGAACTCTCTGGTTGTTTAGTTGTCAAGACCTAGGAAGTGCCCTTTGAAGTTGATGGTACAGTTCCCAGCAACTAAAAGGCCTATCCCACTAAGATAATAACTGTTCAGGTAAATTGTAGGTAGACCAAAGCAAGGGAGCAGGCTGCTGAACGGCATCTCAGCAGTTAGTAACAATACCTCTCTGTGGAACTGACATTTGGGAAACAAATAGCACCTGAAAAACAGTTTGCGATTAATCTGTGTGATAGTGGCAAAACTGCCCACTTCCAACTGACAGTAAGTACTAGATGGACTCCAAGAGATATAAAATGGCCGATTAGTCTTTGTGCAGCCTTGATTCTTGTGAGAAATCCCCAACAAAAGTAGGGAGAAAAGTTTGTTTTCTTTCTTGTGGTTCTTTGAACTGAGAACAGTATCTCAGACTGGCACAATGTGTGACAGAGTAGGCATTATGGACTGAACACCCCAGCATGAAAGGTGGAAAGGTGTTGACAGCACAAAACAAGATTCAGAAGTTTTAATGTGTAATTTAAGCTCCTGTGTGTCTTGATACAACAACTCTAAAATGCAGCATTTTCCCATCATCAGAATGTTCCCAAGAAGCTCAGGTTCCAAATAAAAATGGCCATATGTGCATCTCACTGACCAGTACAAGTTTAAAACATTGTTTGATAAAATGGTGAGTCTTGGTTGATCAGTAATTTTTCCTCTTAACTGGTCTGCTTTATGTGTGGTAGGACGTAGAGTGAAAACTAGTGCTCTTTTTCTCAACTATCTCTAGCTATACTTAGCTCAAGTCTCTGTACTTTTACAGCTCAACACCTTATTCCCATTTTCTGCTTTCCTTCCTCTGCTTCCTGTTCCAACCACGTCACTGAGTGAGAGCTGAAATCAAGCCTGAAAAAGGATTTAGCTCCTATTTAACTCTATCTTTTAGCAAATCACATGATGCTAAATGATGCTGTGTGCTCTTTTGTTGAGATTCTCTTTTAACAGTTTTTGGCAGGATTGGCAGTTTTCTGTAGTCATTTGACTACCTTTTTCCCTGCAATTTTTTAAAGCCAAAAGTCAACTGGATAAAAGTGATCGAAGCTTGACCTGATGCAGAGACCTATTTTATTGTTACACCTCAGGTACTTCTTTCTACTCTAAAGGAACATACGAAAACAATAATCTGGTGCAAGCACACAAAGAAAACAGAGCTTTTTTATTATATTTTTCTCCCCACTCAAGCAGGAATAACGTCTGTGCACAGGAAGATCCAGATCCCTTGCTAGCTTCCAGATCTTCCATTACTAGCAGCAGGGATGAATGAGGCCTGCAGGTGAGAGCAGCCCCAACATCTGGCAGCCCATCTGTTACCTCCAGAATATGTACAGCTTTCTCTGTACATAATTACACATCAGGCTCTTTCCAATCTGTTGCTTATATGGTTCCATTTAGTGCAGCCCAGATTTGTAACTTTGTCTTTAAGAGGCTTTTATATGTAGAATTAGGTCTTTGGATTCCTTGGTGTGGATGCAGGCACCTGATTTTGCCCATTTTATTCTGTGTCATTTGTGTGATTTAGGTTTTTTTTTGATCTTCAAACTCTTAAGACTACAGAAAAATTCATGGGATCTAGTTATTTCCAACAGAAGATCTTAGCTTTTTCAAGAAAACCCAAATTATGTATCTTGCATGTGCCTAAACGTAAACATTACTAGGTAGTTTTTCATATTTTTACATTTTCAACCAAAATTTTGAATTTTAAGATTTCCACAAAAACCTTTTACTTCTTGCAACACCAAACATGAAGAGACATGTTTTAGGATGGTGCACTTTTTTTATTGGTTTTAAATAAAAAGAAAATGCCCTGTGTGCAAAGCTAGGGGGCCAGCCCACATTCAAGTGCTGTGCATTTACTAAGATCCAGCTCCTCAGCTTTTAATCAATATATTATACTATTTTGATTATATTCTATACCTGCTGATTATATTTTTTGGTTTAAAACCGCATGAACACTTGACTATTAATTCTGATTTTTCAGTTTAAATAATGCGAACTCATGCCATGAAAGCATAGTTGAAAGCGAGCAGAAAGTCATCAGAGTTTCTTGAGGATTTAAGAATTTTCCCTGTCACAGTTAAATAAGCAAGCTGCTATTTTTGGCATCTCTTTTAGATAATGGGCAATTATCCAAAGCAGTTTCCAATTAGAGTGCTTTTAGCTCATCCAATTTGTAGGCTACACGAGAAGGTACAGTGGCATCAGATAAAATAATTGCAAACATTTAGACTACATCTAGAGCACTACATCCTTTTTTTTTTTTTTTTTTTAAGAAACATATCAGTAAATTGAACCGATTTCATGGAAGATGATCAACATGGAGCTGGATATGGATCTGGACCTCCTCTGGTGAGGAGGGGCTAGGAGAGCTGGACTTGTTCAGCCTGGAGCAGAGATGATTTTGGGGAATTCTAGGAGCAGCCCAGAGTGTCTTCAGGGATGTCTTTGAGGAGATGGAGCCAGACTCTTCCCAGCAGTGTAGGGCAGGAAGGTCAGTGACAATGAACATAAAATGAAATGGGAGCAGTTCAGACTGGATGTTGGGAGGAACTGTTTCCCCTGACTGCCTGAGGGCAGTCTGACAGTGACACTGCTCAGAAAGGCTGTGCAGGCCTCATCCTCGGAAGTTTACAAAACGTGACTGGTTGAAGCCCTGAGCAGCTTGGTCTGACCTCTGGACTGAGCTCTGCAAGGATCCTTTTTTGAAAATTATGGATATGAAAAGGATCTCTTCAGTCATTGCATTGAATCTTCTGGAGCTATGGGAGTATTTGGAAAGTTGTAGTAGCTTATGGAAAGTGATGTTTATGTTTTCTGCATGGTAGAAGATCTTATCCTGATCACTAGGCTTTAGTTAAAATTTCTGTGAATTACATGTCAAGCAAATCATTCTCATCTGAATAAAATTTTCTTGCTGGAAAAGCAAAAGAGAGCGAGAGGATCTGAGCTCAGTGAAGTAAGTGACAGTGCTTCCTGCCTCTTCTTTGCCAGGGCAAAAGGAGCAGTTAACTTCGTAAGCAGCTTTGTACAGCTGCTGAGTGATTGACAGCATGGACCTTTTTCGAATTCCTGAGTGGGTCAAAATGTGGAAGGGTTTGTTTTTCATGGGAGTCAGGCCACTCAGGTTTTCTGTCTCCCACTTAGAGCAGGAGAAATTAGGAATATGTTGTGGTTAAAAACTGAATTAAGGAAATATATACAGAAGTTTAAGCTTATTCTGTCTCTGGGAGACCAGAAGGTTAAATTCTCTATGAACAGTTGCCTGAAAAGACCCAAAGATTTCTGAGAAGCACTCAAGTGTGGTTGGCTCAAGTAATATCATACTGGTGATCTTAGTTAATGACTCTGCCCAGATTTCCTGGGAGCCTTGGAGGAGGTTAGTGCACTTTCTTACATCAGGCTCACCTTTTTAAATTGAGGGTAATGACAATTGCCCATCAATCTCAGAGGAATAGTGAAAATTAATAGTGTTGTGTTTATTGTGCTGTGAATATTTGAAGCCCATTCCCACTCCAGATGCTTGTATGATTATTTTAAATCCATGGAGGCATGTGCATCAGGACAACATGATGATAGATTTTTCAGTGTCTTTGATCAAAAAACTGTTCTGGAGAGAAAACAATAGGGAAATTGTAACTTCAACTAATGGTTTCTGAAACAGTCTGTAGTCTATGACCACATGTTTTGTGTTCCATTTAGAAAACAATGGCAGAAATCTCCATCACCAGTGAACCCTACTCCATATGGCTTTTTAAAAATAAAATTGGCACATGGGCATACATTCAGGACAACAGTAATTACATTATTTGTATCTCCATATCCACAGTGAAGGTCTCTTAGTACCTTCAGTGGCATGTTTTCTCTGTAGTGAACTCTGTAGTATTTGTATTTGAAACATTACAAGCATGAGTGTTACTGTATTGATGTGACTGTGCTTGATCCAGCTGGTCTGATAGTTGCTATATTTGCATTTCACAGAGTGGTTGGGGTTGGAAGGGACATTAAAGATCACCTAATTCCAACCCCCTGCCATAGGCAGGGACACCTCCTACTAGACCAGGTGGTCTAATGGATGAGAATGAGTGGGGCATAATAAAGTCCTGGCAGAACCATTGTATAGAGCTGACTGTGGCCTTTCCTTCACCACCTCCAGCAGCAGCACAGGGACACATAGCTGTGCAAAAGTGAAGATGCTCCATGCTTATGTGGAACCTGCTTCCATGCTGGGGAAAGGTGGAGAGTTTGCTGCTGTGTACATGGCTGTATCAATGGTGACAAGATCACAGAACTGGTTGCCAGAGGGATTGGATTGCCCTTGTGATCATTTCACCTGATCTTGGGCTGATATTCAGCTGGCTTCAGGGCATTTTAATTATCAGCACACTGGCTATTGGATCAACCATCTCATCTGGTTGCTGGCACTGTTAATGTTTGTCTAAGCATATCAGATACTCCTCATTAACTTCTGCAATAATATTCAGACAGAAAGTCCTAGGAACTCTTCCAGCTAATCCCCATTTTGGCTGCTGACCAAATAAGGCTTTATATGGCACAACTGTAATTGCTTCATTTGTATGGTATTGATCTGCCATTAGGCAAAACACAAGCCAGCATATCACTAGGGCACAAGTTATGCAGTGTTCTTTATTGTTTGCATTGCAGTTGCAGCTCCAGTTCCCACCTGGGAAATGGCTCCCCTGTTTTTCACTTTCAGTCTCTGCTTCTAATTAAAGTAATGAACTTCAAAGTGCTTGCATCATAATTAGACCAAAGCTTAAGGAAACATCTCTTAGCTGGAATCTCTTTCCATTTATTGCCTTCCTTCTAATCCTTCTTTATGAAAAATACCAGTATGGAGTCATAAAGAAGTATGTACGTGATGTTACAGAAATCTCTCATGCCTATTCTCAGTCTAAGTTTAGACCTGCCAAAAGCGTATCAACTGTACAATCCTCATGAATTAGTGATCTGTTTCTGGCAACCGTAAAAGTCAAGAATCCATCCTTATTTCTATGCTGCCAATAGCTTTTGGCATAGTGGCCATTTTTCATTAATAACTTCATGGACATTGATGTCAGTGGATGAATTCCCTCAGAAGCAAACCGCAGTTTTGCCCTACAGCTTTCCTACGGCAACTCCTCCTGAAGTTGCTTTTCTTACTAGGAAAAAATTACTGAAGAGATTGCTTGTGTTACAGCACTTTTAGTACTGTACAGAATGCTGATGGTATTTGATTTTGCAGTCATTTCGTATTTCATTCTCATTAAAGTTGAGATTAGGGCTTCGTGGCTGAAAGGTCTAACCAGACAGGCAAAAGGTTAGAAACAGTACCTTAGAAACAGAACAAACATGAGCTTGTTCCTAAAATAAAGATGTAGATGTTAATAGAACCACAGAATCATAGAATCACAGAATAGTTTGGGTGTGAAGGGACCTTTCAGGGTCACCTAGTCCAGCCCTCCTGCAATGTGCAGGGACTGAGCAGGTTGCTCAGAGCTCAGTCTGGAATGTTTCCAGGGATGAGACACCTCTCTGGACAACTTTTCCAGTTTTACCATCCGTATTGTAAGAAATTTATTCATTATGCCTAGTCTAAGTCTACCTTCTTTTAGTCTAAATCTGCCCTCCTTTAGCTGAAAACCCCTACTCCTTGTTCAGTTTCAGCAGGCTCACTAAAAAGCTTTGTTCCCATCTTTCTTACTATCCCCCTTTAAGTACTAAAAGGCCCTAGTAAGGTCTCCCTGGAGCCTAGTTTTCTCCAAGCTGAATAACTCCAATTCTCTCAGCCAGTTCTCTTGAGTGGGCTGCTCTGTCCCCCTGATCACTTTTTGGCTCCCCTCTGGACCTACTCCAACAGGTCCCTGTCCTTCCTGTGCTGGGATCCCCTGAGCTGGATGAAGAACTCACAGGAGTGGAGTAGAGGGTCAGAATCACCTCCTTTGACCTGCCGGCCATGCTTCTTTTTATGAATTCAACTGAATTTGGCTACTCCACGAATTCGTGAGAACAGCAGTAGTTTGGGGTTTTTTTCTTCCAAATGCAGCTGCTGGGAAGGTGGCAGAAGTTGGGTTTTTTTCTTTCACTGTAGCTCTTGCCACAGATACCTATATCTGTCACCCTGAAAGTGGTTAAATGCAACTCCTTTTGTATAACTCTTCTCTGAGGACATCTCAGAAATATATGCTAGGATAGAGGGCTTTTATCATTTTTTATGGAGCATCATAAGGTGATGGTGAGGTAGTTTATGAAAAAGGCAGGCAGAGATGCTCAGTGAGCAGTTGAGCACTTTTACTTGTAGAAGTCATTCTGTTGTTACTCCTGATGTTTTTCTCTCGTTTCTGAATCTGAAAGACATCTTACACTTAATCAGTTGCTCTTGTGAGATCCTGATACTTGTGAGAAGGAAAGTACAGCAACATAAGGAGTAGAAAACAGGAGAAGCCCATTTCAGATGTAGCTCCTCTTACCCATCATTGTATATTCATAAATGGTGGATTCAGCCTGACATTAATGAAAAATTGGAGAAGTCTTAGAGTGAAATCTTTTCAAATATTGCCAAATTTGAACCAAATCTCAAGAAATGCCAGGTATGTTCAATACTGCATTTAAATCTTGGGTTTATTATTATGCCCTGCTACCCACTAAGTAGAATATACATTTATATAGCATATTGAGATATGGGGCTGTTTAGGAAACAGAAAACCTAATTTTTGCAGTTAACCCATCAGGATATTTTATTTTTCATGATTTGTAGTGAGATTCAGCAATGAGTTCTGACTCCTTTTGGAGTTCACAGTAACATTTCTTCTGGAATGGGTGATTCAGCCTAGGACTGGGTCTTCCTGCAGAGGAAAGCTGTGAAAAGCTCAGTCAAAGGTTCAATATTTCTGCCACTGCTGGGACATGTTGAATGGAGTGAAAAATTAGAAGCTGCTGAAACAGCTGCCACCTGCTTTGTTCTGGAAGGTTTTGATGTAGTAAAATCTTCCTCTGCGTAAGGTAGCCAGAGTCTGTGATCTTGATAGGCTGTCTAGCCATCCATCAGTGATATCAAATGGATTGAGGTGGATATAACAGAGGAACAGCTTTCTAAGCTACAAGGAACCCCACAATATTTCTATTCAATAAGCACTGAGTTGCATCCAAAAGACATATGTTTTCCTAGCCTCATTCTGGGTGAAAATAGTCACTTTGTGGCATTCAGAAGCATAAATTTAAAATGCCTTACAAATATGGTTAAGATATTATATAAAGGAAAATTTAAATCTCCTGGCCAAGATCAGTAGTGGTGAATAATGTTTTCGGTCCTGTTAAATCATCCATTTGGAAAACAATTAGATCAGTTGTGCAGGCAGTAAACTGCAGCATTTGGCTTTTTCTTGAGATGGAAAGACATAAGGAGTTTCAACATGTGCCTGAATAACCAAATGTCATTGCAAGAGGCTTGCACTAATGCAGTCTAAGTAGGAGAGGAGAGGGACAGCAGGAGACATGATAGGTCTTCACTGCTGTGACCCTCACCTCAAGCTGCTACTCCCTGCCTTTCAGCAGTGCTTATCCAACACAGATGAAGCCTCTGCCTGCCACTGAACCACATGCTGTGCTTTGAAACCCCAACCTGTCTGTGCCAATACTGCCATTTTCTTTCGGATGGGGGACCCTAAACTTAGGAGTTGCTGGTGAGGCAGGTGAAACAGAATCCAAACATCCTGCTTCAACAAAACTGAGGTGTGTTTCACCTAAGGTCTGCTTCACCTAAGCTATAAAAAGCATAAGGCTTTCTGCTAGCCATGCCAGAGGTGAATGTTGTCCCATCTGCATTATGTGTTGGGTGACGGGGGAAGGCATGTACTTGAACATGCTCACTTTACACATTTCAGTTTTAAAAATACTACTGTAAATGGTTTCAGCAATACCGAATTTATAAAAGGCAGAAAGGGCTCAAGGTTCCTAATGTTTCTGAGATGAAAGAGAGTTTTGAGGCACTTGGCAGTGGGCTAAGCTTATCCTGAGAGTGGTTCCTGCAGTGTGGAGACAGCATTACACTGGTGCTCAGACACTTTTGAAAAATATCATTCAAGTGAGGGATGTACTGAGGGTGGTGAGACACTGGCACAGGTTACCCAGCATTGTTAGGGATGCCCCATCCCTGGAAGTATTCACGGCTGGGTTGGATGGGGCTCTGAGCAACCTGGTCTAGTGGGAGGGGTCCCTGCCCATGACAGGGAAGTTGGAACTAGATGATCTTTAAGGTCCCTTCCAACCCATTCTATGATTCTATGATTCTATGATTCTAAGCATATGATTTAAAACGGGCATTCTGAGTTGCAGGTGTTGGACTGCAGCAGCCTATTCATGTAATTCTGCTTATGCTGAAACCAGCAAGAAAAATTTTGGTTTGGGAAAAAAAAAAGTTGTACTGCTCAATGAGAACAGGATTAGGTAGTTGATAGCAAAAATTAGAATAGCTCAGAGTTGGGAGAAACTAGCATTTCAAATGCTGCTAAAGACTATCAACTGAACCAATATTAACAGTTTCTCTAGGGACAATTTTATGGGTTTTTTATTTACAGCAAAGCTTTGTATAAAATAGAGAAACAAGCTGAGTTGCAATCCCAGGTCAACTGCTGTTGTTTTTACACAATCAAAATATATATTTAATGGCTTGTGCCAAGCAGTGTTTGCATACTGTAATTGGAATATCTTGCTGCAAAACAGCTTTCAATCTGTATAAATATTTTAAACTACAGTCATCAGACCTCTAGCTGGTGTAAATTGTCAGAACCTCTTTGAATTCAAAGTAGCTATGGCAATTTTTAGCAGCAGTGGGTCTCCCATTAATTGGAACTCCTGCTGATCCTCAAGGTGTCAGTTTGGCTCATATTTGTTTACAAAACTCAGCTCGAGGAACTAAACTGTGTACTATACTTAGGATATACATAGAAGCTGTAAATACTCACTGCCCCTGGAAATTAACCATCTTATTTGGATGGCTGAATGAAGAGTGTTATAGTTATTTTGATTAGCCGCAACTGAAAAGTATCTGAGCACGGCTGCAAATTTTCCTTCTCTAAATAAATAGGAATAAATATTCATTCTTATAAAAAATACTTTATTCTTATTGTTTCAATAGTATTTTGATATATTTTTCTGTTAGAGGTATTTTAAATGAAATTGGACAGGGAAGTTTTAGATATATTTTAAATATTTTTATATATATATTAATATATATTTTAAAAATAATATTTTTTAAAGGCATCAGCTTTTAATACAGCACAGGAGCTGCCCAGAGCTTTTTTGCAATAGTTCAGCNTCATCGTGAAGACTCACAACATGAATACTTTATTTAATTTAAATTAAATATAAATTTAATTTAATATAAATGCTGGGCAAGCTATGACAGCAAGTGCCAAGGACTCTATTTTGTCTGAACTAATGTGAAAATGTTTTGATGACTGCTGTGCTTCAGTATTTGAATACAGCTTTTTTCATACAAATAACATGACAGCATACAAACCTTTATAAATTCCAGTACAAATGTTACCCCTGTAAGATCGTGAATGTGTTTAAGAGAACATGCTTTTAAAGCAGGCCTTTTGTCACTAAAGTTTAGGTTATTTTTCTTGTAAAAATGTTTTTGCATTAGCTCTCCTTTTTAATATTTATGTTATTGATCCTTCAAGCCTTCAGAGGACACAGTGATGTAAGCTTTGGCTACATCTTCCTCGTTAACAGAGTGCTTGTTTCATTCCTAATTTATCAAACATATTCAGCCAGTGCCATGCAGCTTTACACTTAATTTCTCTTGATGAATTGTCGTACACCCTTAAACTGCACTGCATTTGTGTCACGTTACAATCTGCCATCAGTGCTTTTCAAAACATGGATAAAATAAACAGCTCAAAAGATATGCAGGTCTTAATTTTTTGCTTGGTAAGGTTGCATTTTAATTTTTCCTGTTAAAAATCATTTGAATGGATGATATACAAGCTGTAAAAATGCACCCACTTGTGTTTCACTTAGCACATTTAAGACAGATCCTCAGCTGCATCCAGGAAGTGCTAGGCTGGGGGGTGAGAAGAGGCTCCTGGCAGCTGTGGCTTCCTCCTCCCAAGCCACCTGGGCTGGATACAGATCAGATCATGAGAGAATAACTGCAGTTCACATCACTAAAATAAGGTCACCAAACTTGGCTTCACCAAGCACCCACTCTGCCTTATCCTGCAGGAGGATGCCCTCCAGCCTGCGCCAGGAGTGCCCAGGGGCTGGTTTGCATGATGGCTGCACCAGCAGGTAGCTGCAGGGAGGGACATCCAAAGTTCAAGGAAGAAAATGAGCTTGGAGTTGCTTGACACACATCAGCAACTGCCAGCTCTGGCTGTGATACTGCAGTCTCAGGAAAGGATGTTCCTTCAGTGAACAACTGCAGGTGCACCACCACATCGGTGGTTTTACTTCCCCTTGTGCAGTAATTTATTGATCCCCCCTTCTTTCCAGGGACTAGTTACATAGGAGTATATATACAACAACTTATAGGACAATGTGGTCATGTATTTTATCATAATGGGAAGACTCTGTATTTTGCCAGTTGGTCTGTACCTCACGTATGGCTCACCTATGGGGCGCTGTTCATATGACATTCAGGTACTCCGTGTTGTAGTTTGTTGTAGGGTCAGAGAACATGAGGTTAACCAGAGATACCACCTCTGCACCACGTGACTTCTTAAGTGACTGAGCTATTTCTGAGGCTTTGAAATCCCTTATGGATAGGATTTGTCAAAAGCCTTTTGGAGGGTTGGGGTCTCTGCTTTGCTTCTGCCTCAGCAGCTGTGGTGGTGGCCCCAGCATTGCTGTGCAGTATGGCTGCAATTTAAACAAAGCTGTCTCTGTGTATGTGGGGTCTCCTTAGTGAGTCATGTTATTTGTGCACATCCTGCTTGTTCTTTATTGCAAGTGAACAACATCCCCAACTCTAAGCAGCAAAACAGCAGTGCCGCCGTCTGTGGTGATAACTGCAGAATTGTGCTAAGGATCTGCCCAGGATGCAGGGAGATATTTTTGCTATCTAACATGCCAGTTATACAGAATTTATGAGACTAAGTTCAAGAAAGGGATTCAGGAAAATGTCAAAGCTATTTAAATAGCTAAGACATTTAAGTTTTCATGGCAAAGCTCTACTGGCTGCCTAAAAGATGGTTATTAAATGCCTATAGCAGAGATCCTGCCTTTGTTGTAATGAGTACTTAGGGACCTGTCTGTGCCTTTATGCCAGCATTCAGCATTTAGTATTCAAAAGCAGATATTCTGAGACTATATTTCATGGAGGCAGTCTCCATGAGCCTGGCAAAGGCTGAGTCCTTGGAAGTACACTTGGGGATGATGCTGAAGGGTGCAGATGGGTGATACTTTCCACCCATCCTATGAACCCGGGTGCATCTGGAAATTTTGGGAACTGATTGACTTAAAGAGAAAGCAGCTGTGGCTGAGAGTATATATTTGTATACAAGTATACATATATCTGGATACATATTCAGCCTAACCAGGCTGGAGAGGGTCTTTTCTATCTGTTGTGTGTATTTGAGCTCTGGGCATGAGGCTGTGAGATCAGGCTTGATCTTACTAAGCAGAATGCATTTTATGTTTTATTTCCTGGTTTCTAAGGAGTGCTGAGTTGCTGTGCTGAAATTGATGTTGAAAGTGTTGCATTAGGAAAAGTTTGATGTCCCTTTTCCCGGTGTTCTGCAATGACTGTCTAAGATTTCCAGCAGTGCTTGTGATTTTGGCTGTGGTGGTCCCTAGCCTGGACCTCTATCTCATTCCCCTCGTGGTGCAGGGACCTCTGTGTGTCTTTATCTGCTGTGGAAATGCCCCTCCTGTGGTTGAGCATGTCCATGAACTGGGTACCACAGTGTTGTGCACCGTGGTGTTCAGGTCCTTTGTTGCATGCCTCCTTCACTAGTTCTTACAGTCTGAAGTCCAGCAGATGGGTCAACTGTTAGCCATTGATGTGACCCAAACTCACTGGAAGTCAAAGCAAACCTCTCTGCTGGCTTCCCTAGGCTTTGGGCAAGCATCCTGCTGCAATTCTTTTGGGTAACAAATAAGGTGTCCCTGTTTGGAACCACTGATGTTATTTTGCAAGGGGCTGGGTAGTCACATTGTCATCTGTCTGTGCAGTTTTATCTTTTGGTAACTGTGTAAGGTGTGTCTGCAGTTGGCACAGGTAGGCTCTTTAAAAAAAGAAGAGGTGATACTAATTAATGTTTTAAACTGCTTACTACTGTTTATTTATGGGGAGATGGACAGTGATTTTAAATGAAAATAATTATTTAATTCTGATCACATTTTTAATACTGTGATTCTAAAGGCTGCTTAAAAATACCAGTGATCGGTACATTAAAAATCACTGTCCATGCACCCAAGTACTTCTGAAGTGAGGGCTGCAGTTTTGTCTGAACTGGCTTGAATGTTGCATACAAGGACTGTATCTTCTGCATAATGGAAAAGACAGGACTCTGCAGTGACACCAAGCATTACAGTCAAAGCCCTTACATGCTTCCTACTATTAAACCCTGACTCTTGCAAAGACTTCAGTTCCTTCACTGAGGAATACATTGTCTTTAGTGGGAGTTTTGACTAAGTGTGGTATTGAGGATACAGTCCTATTTTTTTAAGATGAAAGAAAAGTTCATGCCACAGATACTCAGGGTTCCAAATGCCTTCCACTGTGGCAGAACAAAGCACTGTCCAGGATGAGTATGGGTGATCTAGGCTGGCTCTGAGATCTTGGTATATAATTTTCAATGCAGTCACCGTTGCACGTTTTAGGGTCTCAGTTATAATGTATCTGGATGGTACAGCAGTGTTGAGCAAAGGGTCTCTGTGTTTTGCTGACCAGAAGGAAATTTTTTATTTCCACATATTGAGGTGGATCTGCATAACAAAGCGACAGAGAAAGCAGTGTGAAACTAACCTGGTTTTACATGGCCTACTAGACATGATGAGGACAATAATGTGTTACATTTATAAACAATGCAGTTTAATTTCAGAGCGATGATTGCAGCTTAAATCCACGTTTAGTTCTTCATCCTTTTTATTTCCATTTCTCTATTGTGCTGTGAAACTGTCTATGGATATGGCTAATAACCCAGCTAAATAACCCTCTCATGAATGGGTTTCATTTATTTATTTATTACTCTACGATTACTATCAACCAGCTGCAGCTTCTCTAAATGACTGTGGGAAAATTTTCCTTGAAAAATTTAATGCTTTGAAAGATAAATTTGAACATTTGGCAAGTGAAAAGCTCTGTCCCTTCAACATGAAAATTAAACACGAAAACTTACATTAGTTGTCAAAGACATTATCTAGTTGTTTTTAATTCATCTTGGAATATCCAAATGAAAGGTGCAAGTAGACATTAACTTAAAAAAAAAAGTCGTAAATAATCAGGTACAATCTTCACCCAAAATAAGATAAAGATTGAAAAGAAAATGAACTTTTTAAGGATTTTAGCATAAGGACTTTGTCTAATTTGGTGAGCTTTAACGTTCACACTTGAGAGACTACAGCTTGTAAGAAGTGGTTTGAAGATGCTTTTTTCAGATAGACAGATTGATAGGGCTTCCTATCTGCTTTAAAATCAGGCTGAGATTAAGTGGCTTGTTGAATTGAGAGTTAGTGATATTCCTTGAGATACATTTCATTTTCTGTGGTAGTGATCAATCCTGCCTGCATCTGTAGAACTGTCAAAGCAGCCGCTTCTGTTATTGCTGCCCAGTGTCACAATTTGACAGAGCAACATTAAATTAGACCTTGGTTTGGATCCTGTTAAAGCAAGGAGTTTTGACATTGACTTTGTAGACAGCGGGCTCCAGATATATGTCTAAGCCATTTTCAGAATAATGTTGTTCAGCATTAAAATACCCCAGTGTTTCCAGGATCACCTTTCATCTATGGGCCAGTCCCAATGTCCTTAAAAAGGTAACATTTGCATTTAGTGTACTGGAGATCTGTTTGTTAAGTGGGAAGGCTGGCCACACAGTTACCTTTCCAAATGGGCCAAACAGACTGAAAGCACAGTCTTTGTAATTAAAAGCTGAGTATGAAAAATCTGTAGTAAATATGACTGGTTCTAAAGCAATTGCTTCCAAGAACAAAAGGGACAAATGAACAATTTAGTTCCAATTTTGCAATTGCTTCTCTCCCTCTGGAGTGTGAACCATAATTAGAGCACTTATACAAAATCATATTTGTCAGCCTGGCTGCTAAATTCCCCTTAAAGATTTATCCACAAAGAGCAGTTTGTTATCACTCCCTCTACAGCCTACAGTTCTCATTTTCACTTTCAGGGATAGACAAGCAAGTACTTTATCTCTATTGAAAATCTCCTATAAATCTAACTGCAGTGAAGTTAGGGCATATCAGATCTACACACGAGCAGTTTCCAAACTTCATGACCAGCCAGCAAGGACCTTTCTTTCATCCAGGAGGAGCTTTATGGAAGGTTGTTACCAGAAGACAGTAAAGATTTGTCCTGAAGCTGGCATGGACCAGTGTAGTAAAGGACTCTCCATAAGCTGTGAAGTACCATTGTCTGTACCTGTTTGACAAGAAGATATCTCTCTTAATAAGTGAGAGTAAAACTTCCATTCTAAGACCAGGAAGGACCCCCAGGACAAGAGACCAGCCATCTCTAGAGAAGCTGAATCACAAGCCCCAGTATCATCTGGTGCCATATGATTTGATAGAGCCCTGCTGACAGAGGATCTCTTCCCAGCCCATCTCCGAGTTCTTTGAAGGTATTGCAGCCTCTTATTGTTGTTGAAGTGATGATGCCATTGATAGTCATAGTTCTTGTCATATCCCACTCAGTCCTGACAGACAGATCTTGAGAGCATTAAATAAATTCACAGACAGGAACTCTGTCTTTCTCAACCTCATATCATCCCCAAAGAGCAGAAGTTAAGCTACTGACACCTCACAGATACTTTGGAGATTAATTTTGCCACTGCTCCATGTGCCTCTGCAGATCCACAAGCAAGCCTGGGCAGACACCCATCAGAAAGACTACATCTGATAGACATGGATGCATTAGGGACATCTGGACATAAAAATAGGAAGATATAATTTTACTGATACTGATGTGGTTGTGTATCATTATGATACGTGACTGTTCAAGGGTCTTAGTAATACAGATAGGAAGTCATACACTTAAACAGGTGCAAAGTTTCCTTTGGAGATGATGAAGGCTGCATAAATACCTTGGCAGATTAGTTATCA
This sequence comes from Grantiella picta, assembly GCA_013397955.1. Lineage (NCBI taxonomy): Eukaryota > Metazoa > Chordata > Aves > Passeriformes > Meliphagidae > Grantiella > Grantiella picta. Next base: position 685,983 of record VZRM01001564.1, read on the forward strand.
ACTGATTTTTAAATGTTACATAGTGACTGTAGTCACTATCATAAATCCAGATGCCTTACATTTGGGTTTGTATGGTGATATATACTGTCTAACCTCTGCCATCCAGTCCCAATGCTCTCTGGACACCTAAAGGGAAGCTTCTGAGCATTCACAGAAGCAGCTGCATCCTAGGACCAGCTGTGTCCTAGTTCTTGGTTGAGTTTCAGTACACTTCCAGCAGCCTTGAGTTCATACAGAAGCAGTGGTTCTGTGCTTCAGCCTTTGTGTTGGCAATGTGCCTCTGCCTGCACAGATCCAAAGTCTCTCCACGTATTTCTCTCATCTGAAAAAAGAGCATTTAAACATGGGAAGGAGGGACACCAGGCTCACAGAACCCCTTTCAGTCTGTTGTGCCCATGCCACTGTGCTGTTGGCAAAGCAGGATTTGTCTTTCATTCAGTGGTAGCATAACATGTATAAACACTCCAAGGAAAGACCATCAGGATTTCCAAAAAACCTTCTCGTATCTCAGATCCTCAGGATGTTCAAAACATGTCCTTGTATCTCAGCACTTAGCTAATTTTCTGGCTTTGCTCTTCCCAGTGCTTGAGCCTCAGTTTGGCTGCACTGTTCCCAGGTTTCCCCAGTGAGGACACCCTTCACCACCACCTTCCCCCTCCATACCGCAGGTGTTCTTTGCACTGGGACAGAGTGCTCTCCCAGAAGAGCAGGGCAGTCCCTGGAGCCATGGCACTAAGCTAGAGCCAAGCTCTTGCCTTTCAGGCAAGAGGAAAGGGAGCAGGGCTCTAGAGCCTGCATACCAAAGGTACAGATGTGCCAACAGCGGGGCTGGAGCTTCAGGCAGACAGACAGACAGACCTCTGGGCACCTTTGTCCAGTGTTTTCTCTTGACTGGCTCTGGACAGCACCTTAGTCATTGTGTGAGCTGTCAGTGCTCCTCCTCAGCTCCTCCCATGGCCTGCTTCTGGATCCCTAATCCGTAGCCTGGTGCAGGATCAGTCTGAAGATCTGCATGTCAGAACTGCAGGAACACAGCGTTTGGCAGCATCTAGCGCAGGCAGTCTGGATCTTGCCTCTTTAGTACGTGGGGATTCATTTTCTCATCTGCTTGAAAAAACAGCCTGGGCCCACACTGAGCACACTTTAAATATAGATTCAAATAAATCTGTGTAAATAGTTTTTAATTTCAGGCAGAGTTTTATCATCATTTTGCAAAAATAGTTTGGGTTGGTTGATAGAATTTTCGCATTAAAATCCAAGCTGTTCTGAAAATCGTTTCTACAACTGGAAATACATTTTTCACATTTGGAAGTAACCACAATTATTTGTGCTGCCAAGGGCTTTGAAATATGGAAATGAGAGGTTTATTTAGTGTGTGGATCAAGCTTATAAACAGCTTAAGTCCTCATTCCTTCTAACATCTTAACAGCTGTGCAGTTTCTTACAAAATATGTTTTATCGTTTCAAGAAATGCTGTTAACCTGGCAGTATTAAAACTGAATGAGCAAGGCCTCTTGGACAAATTGAAAAACAAATGGTGGTACGACAAAGGAGAATGTGGCAGCGGGGGAGGTGACTCCAAGGTTAGCCTCAATGTCACCAAAAGCGGGTAAACAGTATGTGAAGTAATTGGTGCATCTGCTGGGATCTTACCTGCGACGAAACATCTTCACCAGTAGCACAGCACTGCTGGTACCTGCAGCTGAAACCAAGGCGTATGCAATTACTGTCAAAGCAAAAATATTTGCATTTGTTTAAGCACCCCAAGGGGAACTCATAAATGGTCTCTGGGGTGAGATCTATCGCTAGTTTTCACAAACCTGCATCTTCTGGAATCGTGGTGAGCCTTTTCTAAGCTTGCTCTTGAACAAGCAGTTTATTACCTTCAGAAGCCTGCTCACTAGCTAAGACTTTTCCTATTATATGTTAGTAGTCAAAATATTTTTCAGTGGCATTAGGGGAAAAGGGAAAAAAATCAGTGTGACTACCTCTGAGGGGTAATTTAATGCATGGTCCAGGCTCAGGGATCCACTATTGATACAAAAAATTCTGGTACAAATTACAATTTTCACAAATATCCAAAATAGGAAGACAAACTTCAGATAAAATGTCTTCATGCTGACATTTTCTGATATCTTTCCAACAAACTGAAATCCATGGTGGTTCCCTAGGCATAATTTACCAGAATTTATCAGACAGGAATTTTAGGCTGCATGCTAGGCTGAGGTGTTAACAGCTTCCTATTCTTTCTGCATTCCCCTATCTTCCATATGGCCAGTACCAGTACTTCCTTGCCTCCTCACAGCTTCATCTGTGAAACTTCCTGGTGCTGAAAAGAAGCAAAAATGTGGAAGATGGTGAAATGGGGGAGAATTGAGATATTAAAAATATCCCTTCTGTTCCAGGCAGCATTTAATAATATTTATTTATGTGCTTGTGTGTGAACAACATATTAGAGAATGCTGCACAGGTAGCTGTGCAAGGCACAGAGCTAGTCAGATATAGATGATCAAATTTGACTGATTTGTGATACACAGTCTATGTAGCTTTCATTACAGTTGCCTACATATATTTTTTCTTACTATTTTCTCTCCTTATTTACTCCTCCTGCTCTTTCATGCTGTGTCCTGGCCTCAGGGACCATCCCTTGGGCTGTTCTGTACTCACCCAGAACCGGTCTCCTAATCCTCTTCACTTTGCCTTCAATCCTGCTGCTCTACCTACTTTTCCCCACACCGCTCTGCTTGCCAGCAGTCACAGTTTCAAAAATGGTCTCTATTTTCGCTTCTGGAGTGTTCAGATATGTTAGACCTAATAGCACTTTCCTCCACCCAAGCCTGAAATTTTGCATTACTCGGGGAGGGGTATTTATTTTTTTTTTTTTTAATGTCACCAGCAGAGAATAAAATAATTAAAATACCTCAACTTTCTTAGACTATCCTCTTCGTAAGCCTGCAGCGGTTGCAAAGTGAGATGAAAGCTAGATGACAAAACTAAGGATGCTTTTAACTTACTTTCCTTGATTACCAGCCACAGGTTCTGAGTCAAGAAGCAGGAAAAAGGGAGCAGCTCATGGTAGAGGGACAGGCAGAGCTTCACCAGGGAAATTTCTAGAAGTGCTGAAGGAGCAAATTTGGTTGTGATGGAAAGGTACAGGAAAAGGAGTGGGGGGGAAAAAGTAGAAAAGAAAGGCACAGGGTGTGGTTCATGAAGAAAGGGGGGACCTGTGAGTGCAGGAGGGAGGAAGGAACACATTGCCCGTGGAAATAAACAATAGGTGACACAGGCAGTTCAGGATACAATAGACAATGTGGTGGGCAGGACAGTGTTAGCAAAGGATGGAGAACATGATGGAGCTCAGCCTGTGCTTCTGGGCCTCTTTCTTGCCAGTTTTTCCCAGGCACAGCTGAGTCAGTAGGCAGTACCAGTGGGGCTGGGAAGCTCCAGGTCTCTCACGTGCCTGCACTGCCCACATTTGGTAGAACCAGGCACATCATGCAGGTGAGCAGGCATTCCCACGCTTCTCAAAGTCTGCATTACAGCAGCAGCTGGGCTTGGATTATAAACTACAGCCAGGCTGATTCCCCAAAGGGTTACTTAGCCATTTATCATCTATAAAATCCATTTCCTTGTTCAGTAACAGTCTTGATCAACTGAAGTCAAGACCCTTTCTACTGAATTAATGGAGCTCCAAGTATTTTATTTATTTTCTGCTAGCAAATTATCATGAGTGGAATAACCAGGACACTATGCACTACTTTCGTAAACTTGATAGATAACAACAAGTCCTGAGCTAAGTTCTTATGTTAAGAAGCTAATATTTCTTTTCATTGTATGAGTTTAAAAATAACAGACTCTGAGCTTTCTTAGCAGCTCCAGTTTAAATTACAGGGCTTTGTACTCTCATAAATGAGAGTAAGAAACTCCTCTTGAATGAAATACGACACCTGAGGCTTGACTGATCACTGTGCTGTTACTATTTGACTTTCCTTATTCAGAATATGAGACTCTAGACCTAGAATAACACTTCATGATAGTACAGAGGACTACAGAAATGAGGAAGCTTCATGAGAGTTCAGCAGTTCTCCAAAGGTTTGTATGGCTCTGTAAAACAAGATATCTCCTACCTCTATTCTCTGCTCTTGAAAAGTCACCTCTAGCCTCCCCATTTATTGTTCCCTTTAGGGAATAATATTCTGAAAGACAGTTCAGAAAGCTGGCCTGTGTGAACCAGCTGTGGTTTAGTGATCTGATTAATTAGTTCATCGTTGAAGATAAAAGTGAGTTCCCCAAGTCATTTGAGTGCTTTTGAAAGTATTACCTCAGATCCTAACTGTATGCCATCATCATTTCATGTGGTGTACTGAAACACAGTTTTTGCCACTTTGCTCCATGGTTTTTATAAAAGTATGAGTGGACAGAAGCTGTGCTGATGCAGATCCTTTCCAATCTCTGCTGGCAACCCTCAGGAGAACACAGTGGCCGATGGTTTTTTCAGATGATGAGATCAATCCTACACTTAATTAATAGCTCAGCCATGAGTGGGTAATGAAAATGCTCCTAAAGTATACTCATGATTGCATTTTTAAAATCCTTGTCTACCAGAATTCTATTTTGGTTTCAAAATCACTCAGTATTGTGATTTAAATGTTATAATTGCCCATTTGTTGTCCTCAACACAGCTAGCTCAGAACTTCATTAATGCCATTTTAAAGTACTTTGATTTTGCTGATGTTGCTGGCCCAAGATCCAGCCTGAGGCTCTTAGAAATCAGCCCTTCCAACAGCAAGTGATTGATGATAGGATAGGAGGAAATGAGTAAGAAGCCAGGAGGGGAGGTAGAAGGGCTGAGAACATGATGAAAAGTTAGAAAACCAGTGTCCTTGTGACTAGGTCAAGCTGTGCCAACTTCACCACACAAGTGAAGAACGGGGTCTCCTGTGTTGTTTTCCAAAACTCCACAGCAGTTTTGCACTATGGCTACATAAGGCAAATTATTCTCCATAGAAAAGTGGTAATTTTAGTTATTATTTTTCATAAATTATCCTTACATCATCTTGAGGCTATTGGATCCTCTTTATATACAACAACAGAGATTCTCAGCAGCTGTACACTGGAAAAATGACACTGATTTTCACAAACTGTGCCAGTTTGCTCTAGTGGAAGATGTGGCCCAACATTAGTAATTCAGGAATCACTAAGCAACTTCAACAAAACCCAAATCAATAGTCATTTTCCATTGCCATATTAAATATACAACACTGAACTTAATGGGAAATTTAATTATAAATGCTGAATTTATGCCCTGTATATGACTTCAGTACACTGCTCTTGCTCACATACAGCAAACCATACCAATTTTTTTGTTTCTGTCCCCTTTAATATCAGTAGGACTATTCACCAGCTGGTTGTGGAAGCAATGTAGGAACAAGTTGTAGTCTCTGAGTTCATGACTGACACAGCCAAAGTAAGCTGCTTGGCCTGGGAACCAAGGTGATCTGGACATACATCTCCAGTGAGAGATGTTGAAAATCTCCTACTAAAATGAAAAAAACAAACCAAAAAAAGGCCTAAAGTATGTTAAAATTTACTACACCTGCAATCACTTCCTGTGATTGCGAAGAGGTGTATATATGATGTGATTCTGAAAAACATAAACAAAAAATTTTCTGCTCTGTAGCCCCTTAGTTTGGGCTTATTATATTTGATCATGTGCATTTCCCATCACAGCTGACTGATTTAACTTAGGACAAAAATCCCGTTTTGAAAGTTTAAAATATTTTAAATATATAATTTTAAGTTTTTCTCAGAAAGCTTCTTCTGCATCACAGCTGGAGCTCTCTGAAGGTAGATGTGAAGAACATGTCACACAGCCTTGCTAAGGCAGGCAAAAAAGTGAGGGGCAGAGGATAGGCTTTTCGTGATCTTCAGCAGGGCCTTCATTCAGAAAGATTTCCAGCAAAATTAGTTGGGAGGACAAACAAGGGCCTGACCTCAGTCACATCACTGGCTCTATCCCAGTGAAAAGTGGGAATTTTCTCTGCTGACCATTGCCATGGAGATCAGTTATAAACTAAGGATAGCATGGCAATTTAAGGTGGAAAACTGATTGTTTTTCACAAAGGAAAACCTGAGACCTTCTTTGCAGAGACAATGAAGAAAGGATGACATTAAAGGGACTACAATTGGAAAAAAGAAAACATTCCCAGCCTGTTTCAGGCTTTATATGCCCAAAATGTTCGTGTTGGGGAAGAAACAAGAATCAAAGGACATGGAGAAGTCTGTTTTCTGACTTGTTCCCACCTTGGTGCTGGCCTTGATAGTTCATATCTAGTCCTAGTTATCAGTTTAATCAGTTTATTCTGCAACAACTCCATAGGCTTCTGGTTTTCCAAGTGAGAACCTATGTGCAGTACCTGTGTGCAGTACCTGTCCTACCCAGCCCTGTTCAACTGATGGGATTTAGGAGCACCGGAATGTGCCTCAGTGCCAGTGCATGACATGTTACAGATGATGGCTATTCAAATAATATTAATTATTTTGCACTTGTACTAGAAGCCAACAGAGGATCATGTTGACAGGCAACTTGCCAGCACCCCAAACCCACTCATTTCACAGTTGTGGGACTCTCATGTTCCACTGTCAACCTGCACAGCCTGCTTCCAGAAGCCTGAAGGCAAAATGTAAGTTTGAATACTGAAAAAGAGCAAGAAATGGGAATTTTTTGTTTCTAGAAGCAGAGTACTGCATACGAATTAAATGTGTGGGATTTGGAAAGTGGATGAAGCTTTTCCTTTACTTAGAGAGATCATTTGAGAGTTCCTGAGAAATCCTTCACCCAACTGTGGTGTCAGAAATTTCTCCAAGGCACCAAGCTTCCTCAGCAGTAAATGAAGAGATAGGCATCTCAACATCATCCTTTGTAAAAACTGGTATCAGAGCCCATCCTTTGAAGATACCTACCTTTTTCCATTAACTGCAGGGAGGCCTGGACAGACAGACAAAGCTTGGGGCATAATTTAGGGGTGAAAAAATTGAGGTGAGGTGAATCCCCCCCTTTAGGTACATAGAGAAAGAGTAATCAGAATGTATGAAGGGGCAGGGTCCCTAAAGTTAAGAATAGCATACAAGACTTAGAAGCTGTTATTTCTGTATTAAATAAATGCAAACCTAAACGAATATATTAATACTTTAGCATTTGGGGATTTCCAGTTAAACCAGTTAAAAAAATGTAACAAGCCCCTTTTCTCTTCAGTGGAAACTACTTTAGTAGGTTCAGTTACACGATACTAATTAATGTTTGCACTGGTTATTTATTTATTTAGCTTTTAATTCATAAGTCAATGTTTTAATAATGCATGGATTATGGCATATTATGGGAGATAAGTTTTCCCATAGGAATCTGCTGGCACACACAGGATCATGTCATTTAACATCACCAGAAGGCTATCTATCACATGCCATTTCTGTTTATCTGCCTGCTTCTCTGATATATATTGTATTTGCATGCACACCTGCACATAAATAGATATCCATATGCCAACATTAAGAACTGGACAATGATTCAAAGTGAGTTGTCAATGAAATAAGTCTGTTTAATAATTTTGTATGTTTTTAAAGCATAAACTGGTAGATCTGCATGAAGTGGGGCATTACCATAATACTCTGAGATTATTCAATGAGTTTAAGCAACTTCAGTGTAAACCCATAGCATTTCTTGATTTTAAGGCTTTGGGTTAGGTTTCTTTTCAATATTAAACTCTGTTATATCACCCACAGCAAATTCTACCAGTAAAAGAAGTTAATCCAAGTAGAAATTTATCATCAGCCTTGGGCTCCTAAAATATTGATGTGAATAACTGAGATTTAGGGGAAAATTTTGAATTTTAAAATAATGTTGAAACAGGAAACAAAGATGGAAGACTCACTGTCCTTAGCTGAGGATAAAGGGATTGTCACAGCTCTACCCTGAGTTCTTTGCATGCAGATCTCCTATTACAGGGCTATGCCAAATGGTTATGGGTAGCACACTTCAGGAAGCATCTTCTTGTCTTGCCAGGATAATTTTTGAGGGCAGTAAATGAAATACCTATGGCCAAATCATATTATTAGTTTGTATGCATACAAACTAAAAATAGATTGAAAGCAAGGAACACAAATTAATGTTTCTCAAGTCATATATGTAGTTGTCTTACATTTATCTCTGAAGGGTATGTTGTTAATATGTCTAAGCCAATAGTTTTGGGTTCACAGTAATTGCATACTATTTATTTACAAATCTTCCCCAGCAGTATGTGCCTGTTACCTAAAGCGATGGAGCAGGTCCCGGTCATATGTCTGTCTCTAAACCTGGGCCAACAGTACATGACATAGCACCCACTGTGGCCTCTGCTCTGTCACTTTGCAATGCGATTCTATGTAGTTTTACTTGAATAACATAAAATAACATATATAATGTTATTTATGTTATTTTCCACGTGAAGAACTCCTGTAAACCTTGCCGTTTTGAAACTCAGTGAGGCAGGCGTCTTAGACAAGCTGAAAAGCAAATGGTGGTACGATAAAGGTGAATGTGGACCCAAGGACTCTGGAAGTAAGGTCAGTCGCTACAGTTCGGGACCTACTATCGTGTTCACAAAGCAGTAGAGGAAGTAATAAGCAAAATGACATAGAAATAAAATAAGCATCTGTAGACACAGAATGAATCAGCTTTGGCCCATCTTGATGGGGGTCACGCTTTAATTTAAGGAAGCACTATTTCATTTTAAACTCTTCAGTGATATAAATCACCAAACGTCATCCCACGTATTCAGAGCATCTCCTGAAGAAATACAAAACAGAGTTTGGGTTTGGAAGAGGCGGGCTGGATTAGCTGTTTCCTTCCTGCCTGGAGAGGATGGACTTTTCCCATTGACTGCTTAGAAAATGTCCCTTCACACCTTCTTTTGGAGCTGGCCTACCTCAGCAGTTTTCTGAAAAGGAGAAATGCTATCAAGAGGGATTGCCTTTTATCACTGCCCAGGAAGGTGGTATCCTGCTGCCTTTGGGGATGTCCCTGGCTCCTTGAGGGCCAAGACTTAACTTGAGTTTTGAAGTGAAAAGCTTCAGTAATTAATAGTTTCTAAGCTTCCAGTGTTTATCCTACTCCATACTGAAACTAATCCTGACAGCTTCAGGGAGCTGACGGCTCCTTCTCTCTGTGGACACAGACCCAGAGCCAGGTATTCTCTGATAGTTGGGAAGCACCACAGTCAGTGCAGCCCTGTATTTGGGGAGTCTGACATTTCTTCACAGTATCTGACTCCACACCAGCCTCTGCAGCCACAGCTAAAAGGAAAGGATGACAGGCACTGACTGCTTGCTGCCTTCATGGCCTGAGACTTACCTTGATAAAATTAGCGTGGGAAACAAGCTTTCAACACATTTTGCTTTTTCTGGCGAGTGCTTTGGGAAAAAGGAATGAAAACCGTTTAAGGGGATGACAGAGTACCCGTAAATATCAGCTGAGAAAGCCTCAACCCACCACCTATGTTAGGGCAGGTCTTTCTCAGTCCTGCCTCCTCCTTGTTTGCAAGCACCATGTCAGCAATTGCCAGCAGAGGAACAGTCATCGCCAGGATATTCAGACTCCTCCTAGCCAGATAAAAAGGCACAGACAAAGCAGAACCTGGCTATAAGCCCCAGTCATGTCTGTGTACCCACGGAAACTGTTACTGTGCTGATCTACTGATAACACAACAAATAGTGCCTCTTTAAATTAAACGTCCAAATTTTTTGCATTCTTCATAAGTTAAAATTTCATAGATTACAAGAAGTTAAGTACTCTCCTTACTTTAGCTAAAGATTATATAGTCTGCATAAGAATAAAGCTTTATAAGTATGTTAAGGCACACGATGTAGCATATGAAGTCAGTCCTGAGAGTTCCTTGAGAACTGCGCTGAAAATGCACATGGATTTCAAGTCAAAAAATGTGCTTCATAACTAAGCAGAGAAGTATAGAGAAATTTAGGATAGTTATTTACTACAATGCACCCAAGAAGGTGATTGTTTGTAAAATTATGTATATTTAATAACTTGCTATAGAAAATCCTCATTTTTATCTAAATTATGAGTAATGTATAAAATTGCATAAATTGATATTTAGAAGTATACTGTTACTGAGCTTAGTAGTCCATGGGCATGTTCCAGAACTGTTTCTATAGTAAAATAAAACCAAAATAGAATAATAGGTAAGAGGCAAATACACCACAATGTGTATGGTACAGTGTGCACTTTCAAAGGAAGTGTTTGTTCAAACAAAGAACTTAAGCCTCATGTGTTATTTTCACCTGTCATTTAAGTATCAGAAGCTCAGTCTGGATCTTTTAAATTAACAGCAATGCCTATCACAAGTACATTTACTGGTTTTTGTAAAGATGAAGCAGAGTCTTGTCTGATTTAAATGGATTTCTGGATTCCGAGGCTTCTGAAGAGCTTTACATAAATGCAGTTTCATATCAGTGCTGAAATGTCCCCTAAAGACAGCCAGACATGTCATTGTTTAATTCTCCACTTAATGGAAGTAATGCTTTGCAGTAAGCATGCAATGACATCCTAATATGTTGGCAATATACTTAGAATATTTTTATGCCAACCAGGAAAGTTAGTTGCTTAAAATATATTTTATAGATCCAGATAGGTCAAATTTGTCTGAAGTTTGTAAACAACTGTCATTAAGTTTCAGCTAAATGTTGTTATGTCTATTTCTAATGTTTAAATGTGTGGTTTATGCTTCTTGGGATCCATTTTCCAGGGTTAACTGTGTCACTTCTGTTTTCCCAGGACAAGACGAGTGCCTTGAGTCTCAGCAACGTTGCTGGAGTCTTCTACATTCTGGTTGGAGGCTTGGGCTTGGCAATGCTGGTGGCTTTGATAGAGTTCTGTTACAAGTCCAGGGCAGAGGCGAAACGAATGAAGGTGGCAAAGAGTGCACAGACTTTTAACCCAACTTCCTCGCAGAATACCCAGAATTTAGCAACTTATAGAGAAGGTTACAACGTATATGGAACCGAAAGTATTAAAATTTAGGGGTAGGACTTAGGGCCTACTACAGCAAGTGGGTGATGCATCTTGTAACGCAGTGTTGTGACATGTCTGTCTAGTGGTGCTTGCTTCTGAACAGAGCTTTATATTTTGGAAAACTTCAGTGCAAAGTGGTTCAGTTCTTTTGGCTGCAGATGTACAGTATATTATTCTATGTTGCTAATAGACATCTGCATTGCAAGGAATTTTTAAGATGAGAAATAAATTTTGAAAAATTCAAAGTTGTCAAATCAGTTGAGAGATGACAACTATTTTAAATAAGAAAGTATATATCCAGAGGGCCAGTTTTTAAGTACTTGATTGGAAAGCCTGTTTTCCTAAAGGTTTGCACTCTTCTAGTGACAAATCCCTGCAAGCCTGTATTATTAAATATTGGCCCCATCTGTAACCAAGACTTAGGATAGGCAACATCACTGAACCATAGTTAACCTAATGGAAGAAAAGGCACTGTTACAAGAAGTCTAAATGTTGTTTTGCCTTCTTTCCCTCCTCCCCTCCCTGTTCTTTCACCCTCCCTTTGATACATGTTTTATGCTAATTGTGTGGCTTTATTTTTTTTTTCTCCCACAACATCCTGCTTCAGGTCAATCTTTGCCCACTATAATAGTCACAGTGAATAATCAGTGAATAGACATTGATTATCATCCTCAGCTTTCATACATACCCCCTTGGCTAGGTCAAGACTAGTGTATTTTAGATGTTCATGCAGTGATTCTGGAGGCTGAAGCGCTGATGCTGCTGAGCTGCATCTTGCACAGCTCCCTTGAGTAGGCGTTCAGGGATGGTTTACTAATGTCCTTGCTCTCATCCATACAGTGAGTATCTTGCCAACTAATCATTAGACAAATCAACTCTCTGACCTTTGGAAATGGCACGCAGCAGCAAATTGAGCTTCTAAATATAACTTTTACGTAGCTTCCAAGCTATGCTGGCTGCTTTATAAGTGAATGTGCAGCTAGCACCCTACTCTGTCATGCTAGAGCTCCCTTGCCCTTGAAAATAGCAAGCCACATACCTCCTCTGTTAACAAAAATCTTCAGCTACATTTTCCTGAAATCACTGAGCCATCCCTATGGTGGAAGTAGGAATCACAAATTTAGAGAAACAAGATGAATAATATAACATGTTGCCACCTAGAAGAAGAATCTTGTAGGGAACGACTGGAGATACAATGATCCTTTTTTATTTATTATTTATATAGCGCTGGAGTAGACGGCGCTGTACAGTAGGTGAAGTGTGCCAAGCACATAACAGGTCCCTGTCCCGAGGAGCTTACAGCCTAAAGGCACAGCCGGTACAGTACCGAACCATACAGTACAGAGCAAACACAGAGTGAGCAGAGAATGCTGTTTGAGCATGATAGCTGGAGCGCTGCGAGGAATAGGTGGGTTCTCGGGACGCGAGGGAGGGGGCTGGCTGGGAAACTGTCCCCAACGTACTGTTCTGTGTAGTTTTCTTTTCTTCCCTGTTCTAGCAGGAGTCATGACCCTGGGTATATTCTACTTGTAAATGAGCTGCCTAATTTCCCCATGTAGAAGGAAAAAAGTGTTAGCTGTGCACCTTGTTCACTAGGGAAAATGTGAAGCATAGTTTATGTCAAGGGGGCTCCAAGAGTATAGGCCAGTGTTCATTACTGTGCACTGGGAACCAGGACTGCCAGATGCTGATATTAATCTCCCAAGTCCATTCCCTGCTGACAGTAATAAGGGTCTTAAAAAGAAATGATCCTGTGCAAGTCATTGTGCAAAATGCAAGTGAAGGGTGCTTTTTCCTTTAAATTCTTCAGTGATATGCTCACAGCTGAGGGTGTCCCCAGGCTGGTATAAAAGTAAGAATCCCAGAAAACATATTTCTTACCAAGTTTACAGAGTGCAATGCATTCAAAACATAGTCTTAAAAAGAGCAAACAAATGAATTAAGCTTTCATTTAAATACTGACCTCACCCAAATTGGCTGAGCATGCTAAACATGGCATGACTTGACAGTCTCCACAGTTGCCACCCAGCTCTGTGATTCCAGTGTAACAGACACTGATAATATTTGCAGAACTATTTTTTGGTCTTAGTATTTTCTCATAACAAAAAAATAGAGCTAACTGAGTTTTATATGTAAAAGAAAGATAGTAAGTACCTTACTCTAAAGTTTGGATTTCTGTGGGACTTGTTGCATCTCAGAGATGAATTCGTATTGGAAAAATATATTTAAAATAGTTCAAAAAACATATAAAACCACTGCATTTTTTAAATTGAAAATTCATTTTTGGGTCAGTCAAAACTTCTGATAGTTAAAAACATTTTAGGGTGCAGACTTCTAAAATTCACAAAAAATCACTAGAATTTTGAACAACTATTTACAGACTTCTGAAATTCTTCTTTCTGCTTATTTGATGTAGTATTTACCTACGAAATTTCAAGCGAACTTCTTGTAAAAATGCTTATGCTTCCTAAGTGGAAGACTGCCAAGGTCCAGTCATTCTCTCCTGACCACACTGGCAGTGAGAGGTGCACAGGGGGACTATGCCATATCTTCATACACGTGCTAGTCATAAGCCCCTGTTTGTATGGCAGCATTACAGAGCCCACAGCAATGGCTGCACATATTTCCGTAAAAATATGTCTGTCTGTGGATTTTGAAATCTCTGATACATTTATTTATCCAAGGAGTAAAGAGATCGTATTGGAACTAAAACTTGCTAATATGGAAAGATGCCTGGTGGTTCTAACCTGCATGAGTAACCAACACACTGACTTTTTAAGCTAACATCTAATGGTTTTAATGGTATATGTATTAAACTAATATAAAATAATTTAAATAATCCTCTTGACAATTAATATTAATTACCATGATTTTTACTTTAGTTTCATCCAGTCAAACTTGAGTTACTTCAGGGAAATTCACCCTGCCTGCAAGGCAGCTGAAAATGAAAATAAAGGACTAGTCTGTATGTGGGGACTGGTCTATATGATAATGGTTTAGTCTATATGTGTGGGATAAAGACATTCAGAAGGGCCAACAGGCAGTTGTATCTGTGAAGGCAGGGAAAAATGTTTGCTTTAAGGAGGGAACAATACCTTCCTCTTGCCCTGGGCAGCAGTTTTTCCATTAGCATGAAGCCCTTAGTGTACAAGTGGAGCTGATATGAAGCATAACATCCTTCTCTGCAGCTGCTCTAAGGCAAAGCCCTGCTGAGTTCCTCACCCCAAACCTACAGGCTTTTGAAGGGGTTGTCCCAGTATCCAGCCAGCCACCACCACCACCTCTCCATGGCCTTCTCAGTGGGCCATGAAGCTCAGGAATCAGCTTCCAGCTCAGCTGCCTTCTCTTGTTCTCCCATCCCATGCCATTGTTTATAACTAATGAATGAAATTAATTGCAGAACTACAAAAAACAATGAAAAACATCATTATTGCAATTAACTACCAAAAAAGGTGAAGTGCTACAGGATGGCTCAGTAAGTGTATAATGTACTTATTTTGACTTGTATACTTCCAATTTCATAGTCGAGAGAGAAAAATTCATTAAAAGTTCATCCTAGATATTTGTGCCAGACACCTCCATGTGACCCAAGTACTAGAGGAACATGAACAACAAAAGAACCCACACAGCCTAGGATATTTGTATTACACAAACTGAGTGAATCAGGACATCCAAAATTGCCATTTCCCATTAGGAACAAGACAGTCAGTGTTTTCACGTGACTAATTCCACAACTAATTTAATTAAAACTAATGAAAAATTTGAAAATACGTTATCGCTATTAACCGCATACACTTACTGCATACACTCACTTAAGGAGACTCTCACAGTTTGGGTAATATTCACAGTAAATACTGAGACTTTTCCCTCTTATCCCAGCCACTCCTGAAACTGTTTCTGCATATGGGCCATAAATCTGGAATTGTATGAGCACAGTAAAGCAGAGTATTAGGCTGGCTTGTTACCTATAGCATAGTTTAAAACACAGAGCAGACGCTTGCCCAGTTAGTTGGCTTTATGGCACTGTCCCAAGTACAAGTTTGACCTGCTCCTCCTGGCGCTGTAAGTGTCTGAGTTGTCCTGTGGTGTGTTGCTGAGCTGTTGTTAGTCTCTGCACTAAGAGGATGAGAGTTATTTCCTTGCAGCTTTTCTGTTCTTCTGTGGGAAGCTGCTGAGAAAGTGTTGTTCTCTTTTTTTTTCTTTTTTTTTTTTCTCTGGGTCCCTTTTATTGTCTTTCTGTCCTGAGTGTGTTGTCAATGGCCAGAAAGTTATTTAGACTGAGCTACTAAAGCACAGTTACATACAACTCGTATATCCCTTATAAATCTGCGTGCTCTCACTCAGATTTCCTGGTGGGAAACTGAATGGCCATGAACAGATGAACAATGTACTGGAGAGACTCTGATACTCAGTGGTGACTTTCTGAGAAATTTAGCACATCTGGAGTAAGCTGTCCCTTGTCCACCCAAGTTTGCTTTCTAATCTGGTTTGGACTGTGATCCCTCTCCAAACTAAAGCACCTTTAGCTTTTTCTTCCCAGAACAAAACATGTTCTCTGCACTTCTGCAGACAATTAGCAGTATCCGTTTGCAGTGGGGCTCAGGACATACGCCATATGGATTTATACCACATTGCATTGTGTCTGTGCTTTGCATATGCAGAGATTTTTATTTGCTGCTGGGAAGTAGTTGAAGTTTTTGGTAATGGATAGGCCCAGGTCCCCACCTCATCACCTCTGCCACCCTTTTTGTATCTGCATGTTGTTTTAGCTCAAGATATGTTTGGTAACAGTCCCTGTCACAAAGTACAGTGGCCCCAGTGAAAGTTTTCAAAGGATGTCCTTTACCAAAGCTGAAGTTTTTCAGTGTAAGGGGAAAGCCATAATGGCCTCTCTAAGCTGAGGTATTTTCCTGAATTTGAGTCCTTGTGAGGGCTGAAGTTTTTAAGGTAATTGGTTCAGAAAGTTGCTGTTAAATCCAAGCTCTGGCTGTGCCACGAACAGGTGCTGTATTTTTGACAACTCTTTCTGAAGGAGCTATTGATAACAATGCAGTATTAGACTGGTGCATTTCCACAGAAGTGCACCAGAAGCAGTGGAAATGTTTGGGAGTTTTAAGGACTCTTCCTCCTCCCTATATACTCATATAGAAAAATAACTCCACATACCAAACACCAGCACAGGATTTCACTGCTACCTCAGAGGGAGAAACTGGGCTCAGAGGGATAAAGTTCAAAATGTAGAGACTAGTTATAAAGCAAACAAAATTACTTTATTATGTTTGTCATCCCTTTGCTCCTGTGTGAATGCACCCTCCTATCTCCCTTTTTGCCCAACTGGTATTTCAGACTGCATCCCTGCACACCATTTACATAGCTTCTCCTGACTAGAAATTAGATTTCCCCACTAATTAATATCTTAACATGATTTTCTCTGAAATCTCTTTCAATCCAGTATAGTTTGGGTGCCTGTTGTTCCAGGTGTCCTTGCTGCATTGCTTGACCTTAGACACTTATCCTAATTTTAGTCATCTGGAAATCGTTTACTTTAAACTAGTCATCTTGGCTTTTTTTATAACCACATGAGATGGTTTTATTAGATTAGGCTACTGATTTTTGGATGACTAAAGTTAGATGGCATAACTATTAATCTTTTAGCAAATCCAGATTTTTTTGCTTGAGTAATGTAGTCCCGAAACAAGGTATTTTGTTCTGATTTACCTGAAACTAAAGATTTTAAAATAACAAAAATTTAAACCTTTTTATGGAAAATTTAGGCATAATGTGGAAAATGGTAGAAAACTGTATTTTCTCTCAAGAAATTGCATTTTCTTTGAAAGTTACCACCTTTTCTAATTGAAGGAAAGTATATATATGAAAGAGATTTGAGGACAGTTCTCAGATTTCCCGACACTAAATATTTGCATTGTGAAAAGAAGTAGTAATTTGTTTAGATTTGAACCATGGAATTGCTACAGAGAGAGCTGATACAGATATTGCAATTTATAAACAATTTTCAGTAGTTATATTTTATCTTGACATTCCTAGTTGAAGGTCAAACTCTATAAACACCTGTGCATGACTTTATTCACAGATGCTAATGCTTTCAGGTTCCAAAAGGTCTTTTCACTGTGTATAAATTCAGTATGAAGCAGTTTAGATGAAGATATTACCTCTTCAGTTAATTTCATGATCAAAATCAGATTTTATATTTAAATCAGTAACAATCTATTGTAATGAAATTTACCCTCATAATTGCTAGTCTTTTTTTCCCCAGTAGACTTAAGTGCTGTATATTATATTTATGATGATTACTATTTTTTATATTTAACATTAACATGAAAAAATGCAGATGTCTAAAATTTAATATTTTGGTGTTTGCTGTGTCCTGGTTGGTTGAAGGACAGAAACATTATAACACTCTCCTCTCTTCTGCTTTCTCTTCAAACCTAGCTTACCTTTTCTGAAGCCATAAGAAACAAAGCCAGATTATCCATCACAGGGAGTGTGGGAGAAAATGGACGCGTATTGACTCCCGACTGCCCGAAGGCCGTGCACACTGGAACTGCAATTAGACAAAGTTCAGGATTGGCTGTAATTGCATCGGACCTACCATAAAAACCAAAAAAATAATTGAGTGCCTTAATCAAACTGTGTTGGTGACTGATGGGAACACAGCACAGACTGTAACGACATGGGAGTGTCATTGATGAACTAATAATTTGGCTGAGAAAGGGAAGTACGTCCAAATGCGCCAGACATCATCAGCAACAATGTGTGCATGAGCTCAGCTCGGAAACCCAAACTCAGATTTTATATCAGGAAAATTCATAATTTAGTTTTGTTGGGGCGGGAGGGCTGGGAAGGGTGTATTAACAGCAACAAATTTCACTTGAGTGGACTTAAAACTAATAAGACTTGCCAATTTAGCGCATTAAACTGTGAAGAACATGCTCAGAAAGGACACCATTTTGGTCTTTGTTGTGACAAAGAGAGAAAAATAGCTATAGAAGTCAATGAACATGCTAACCTGTGTCTCCAGAACATCAATATATTCAATGGAAGAATACTCAGCTGTTCAGCTGTAGAAATGAATCACTAAACTGTGATAAAAAAATAATAAATATGTAAATCCTGTGAAAAAAATAAAGAAATTATTTACATTTTCTTTGGAAAAAGAGGAATATTGAAACATGCTTGCTTTTTAACTGATGTAAATTCAGTAGAGGACAACACAATTCTTTTTTCTAACCATCTTAGGGAAAAATCATTGCAATAATTGATATAAAATGCCATCACTGTAATAAAATTCAGAGAATTTTTTTTTATAAAAGTTGTTGGTCATCCTCTTGTTTGCTGTTACCTTCATTCTGTTCCATCATTCCGTGTTCCACAGATTTGCATCTGTCTAATACAAGAAACAAAATGATAAAATGTTTAGAGTACTTCATCAGTCTACAGTGTAGAATCGAAAGAGACTACGGGTCACTCATGTTACAGATATTATTTATAATCTTGTTCTGTGTAAGAAACTGTGGTTTTTGTACCCACCAAAAAGAATAAAACAACAAATGTTCTTATAATATTGACAGAGCTTGAGTTGTTTTCTGCTCATTAGGGATGCCACCCAGAAAATAGAAAAAGGTTGTTCATTTCTTACAACAGGATTCAGGATCTTATCAGAGTCAGTCTGAGTTCCTGCACATTTTTTAAGTGCTTTTAAATCCATAGGGAGGAGGGACTCTGAGCAGCTGAAGAATTGTCATCATTATTCAGTAGGCATTTTAGTACTAGTTGTTAAAACCCTTTCTGAGGCTAGAGAATCATTTAGGGATAGTGTTTGTCCTCTGAGTAGGTCAAGGGATGAGATGCCAGGGAGCAAGGAAGTACAAATGACAGTCTTTAAGACTGATGTGATGATAGATAGATAGATAGATAGATAGATAGATAGATACATACATACATACATACATACATACATACAGTCTGTTTGGTACCCAACAGACTGTTTTCATCACCCAGCCTATCAGCAGCATGCCTGGGAAAGGCTAGCAGCCACCATTTGAATAAAAGCTAGATGTCAACAGGAGCAGGCATGTCTGTAGGTGCAAAGTTGCAGCAGGTCTGTTCTGTGATGGTCATTCTCCTTGGCCTCACAAGTCCTGGCAGTGGTGTCCAAATCCAGAGTATTGCCAGTCGTACAACAGCTCTATTCCAGAGCCCTGACTGCAGGTGAGATCAAACTTGGCATAATCATAGCTGATGATTTTTCCAAGCCCATAAGGGGTCACATTCCAGTGGCTTCCATTTTCCCAAAGCCTCCTTCTGGTCATCCTCTCAGCCCTCAGGGCTCTCATGCAGAGGAGACTTGGCTGGAGCCTAAGGCTGCCCAGCAATGCCCAACCCTCAACTGCTGCCACAAAGGGCAGCCAGACACCACTGAGGTGATGCTCCTGCTGCGTGATGCAGACAGCTGCAGAGTAGCAAAGTAGGGGTTAGTTTCAGTCCAGGTACCAACAATATAGATATGAGTTCCTTGCCTCAAATACTCTAGAAACCCTTTATAGCTACTGGGGAGAAAGAATGAGAGTGAATGACTTCATCCTAAAGTAGACCTTAAAACAGCAAACAGCTGAATCACAGCAGGAAGAGCCTAAACCTTTCCGCTAACCTTAATATAGATTGAGGGACACCAGTTTTTACACAGAGCTTGACAGTGCAGGCAAACATGAAAATAAGGTGATGCTTACCCCTGAGGCACAATAACTACAATGTGTGCAGGGGTCTTAGAGAAAAAGACAGATAACACCGCAGTGAATCACTGTGACTAAACTTACTTTGTATCCATGTTTTACTGGCATGTTTAGCATATTCATAAGTTAATGTGAACTGTTACATGTTTCTTTGGCTGGGTTAGGCGAGTTGTCTGGTTGTCCTCTTGTTTGAGTAAACCTGGAAGCTCCCTTCTTTTTACAGCTAAATTACAACTTCTGGGTGGGTTGGTTTTGGGTTTCTCCTTTTTTTTTAAAGAAAAAGTGTTTGCCTCCGCTTTTCACAAAGTAACAGAGGCTGAACAGATTGAGAGACTGAGTATGAAGAATACTGTCTATTTTGTTTTGCTGTGTCTGTCTGTTTTTCCAGGAGCTTGTCTTCATCCTTTCCTTGTCCTCGACTGTGAGCAGTGCTAGGGCTGTCCTGGGATATTTTACTGTCTTCCAGTGTTACTCCTCTTATATGCTCCCCTGTCTCCTTAACACATTATACTTCTTTTTCACTTTCAGTAAACAGCCGATCACTGTTGTTAAGAATGTTGCTCCATGGATCTCATTATTAATTCTCTAAGTCAGGTTTCCATTTGGCAACGAGGCACCCAAGTCCTTTGAGATGTCCAGTGGCAGTAACCACGGAGGACCCACACCAAGAAGGATTCAGAGCTGAGCAGCATGAACAATGCAGCCACCAAGCTGCATGGCCATGGAGTGATGTGACCCACCAAGGCCACGTGGCCAGGAGCCACACTGGGGAATCACCACATCCTCTTATCGCTTCCATGCTTTGACCTTGCCAAGGGAATGCTTTACTCAAAGAAAGCTTGGCCAGAGGTGGTGAAGAAAAGGCTCCCACTTTGTTGATGCCTGTCATAAGCAGATATAATAATTAAAGGAAAAAAAAGAAAAAAAACACTAGGTGGGAAAATGTTACAGCAGAGAGAGCTGACTACAGTTCAGGGGGTTGAGAAAGCACTCTCAGGGTATTGGTCTGATGTCTCTGCAGTAACTTACTCTTTTCTCTTATTCGAAGGAGGTAGCTGTTGCATGACTGCTGTGACCATAGACAGCAGCTCTGGGGAGAAGGATGTATATGGGTGTTGGTGGTTGAGAAGCTCAGCATGTCTCAGCCATGTGCACTCACATCCCAGAAAGCCAAACGTGTCCTGGGCTGCATCCAAAGCAGTGCGAGCAGCAGGGCACGGAGGGGATTCTGTCCCTATGCTCTGCTCTGCTCTGCTGAGACCTCACCTGCAGTGCTGCATCCAGATCTGAGGTCCTTAGCACAGGAAAAATGTGGACCTGCTAGAGCAAGTCCAGAGGAGGGACATAAGTGTATGACAGGTCTGGAGCACCTCTCCTGTGAAGACAGACTGACAGAGTTGAGGTTCAGCCTGGAGAGGAGAAGGGATCCTGGTGCAGATGTCTCTGATTGTCTAAAGCATCTCAAATGGTAGCTGTGGGAGAGTAACAGAATTGTGTTCCAGTCTCTTCAGATGAGTTGTTTTCAAGCCTCCATTCACTAGATCTCCATGGAGTATGAAAAGAATTCAGACACAAAATTTTTCTACAGATTTCTAAATTTAGCTATCCTAATGATGAACTGAATTACATCAGCATTTATCTGCTTCTAAAATAACTTTAGTTTCAACGTAATCAAGAGCTATTATTAATACTCACAACAATATTAGACTTATCTGCAAAATAATTTGTCTGAGCTGATGGGAATCATATTGTTGGATCAGCCTGCTTTGACATTCACTGTGATATTAGTAGTTTTTTGTTCTACACATTCAACCCTCCCACACTTGTGTATTCTATTAAACACCTATTAAATTTAAAATCGTACAGACTTACTGGGTTGTCTGAGAACCTCACATGCAGAATTAGTTTTATGCAACCACTTGTTATTGCTGAATTTCACCCAGAGACTATTCTGGGAGCTCAATGTACATGTTCTGAATTGAATTTGCCTCAGTGCAACTGAGAAGAGAACCTGGGGAAGGAGTACAACTTTATGCAACTGGTTGTAATCGTTGCTTGTGATGAAGGAGGACAGTGGCACCTGTTCACTTCTGTTGCTTAATAATTCTGTAATAGTTTCTTTGCCCTGGTAGGATGTGAGAATGAAAAGCAGATATTCTTTAATATTCAAAGTGTAAGTATACTTTCATCCATGATTAGAAAATTACAGCAGAAGGGACCTCCTAAAGCTCTCGACCTGCAGAATTTACCAACCACTCTAATGCCAAAAACAAGAAAAGAAAGGCAGCCTGCAAGGAGCTGCAGAGAGTTGTTGTAGATGGGGATTAATTAACACTGTTACCACAAAATGTGTAATTGGCATGCGACAGCAGGTTTAACTTCAGCTGCAAAGTCTAAGGGTAAGAAGTCACCAGCGGAATTATAAATAGACATTTAGAGCCACTTCCTTTTCTAAGTGAGAGGAGTGTCACAGATTCCAAATAACTTATTGATTTCATAACAGTTGCATTAAACGTAAGGTCAGGCAAGCTGAAACTGGTAAATAGGAAACATGAAATAATTTAGATTGGAAGGGATTTCTGGAGGTCATCTCCTTCAAACTTCCATTTAAAGTAGATTTGGCTTTGACGTTAGATCCAATTTCAAAGCTTAAGAGGCTTCTCAGTGTTATTCTATCACAATTTTAGCATCTCCAGTGTTGAAATTGCATAACATTTCTGGGCAACCTCTTCAAAAGTTCTAACCACCCTAAATAGATTTGTAAGGGCAAAATTTTCCTAAATTTTCTGTTGTTATTTTGCATTAAGAGTAGATTCAAAAGTAGCAACACATATCCCAAGCTGCTGACCTAAATGAAGATGAGCATCATCATTTTTGTTGCTGAGCTCAGAATCTGGACCTACCTGTTAGGAGACTAAGGCATGTTATCCACACTTCAGAGGAGTGTGCCCTGCTGTCAGTCTTTCCTTATGGCTAAAACATGGGTTCACACCCCTAGCTCAACAATCCATCATCTTCCATTAGCACCAAATACTAAAACGTTTTAAAGGCCACACCCTGATTGTCTTTTTAGATTGTTGTACCTCCAAGAGTTCTAAAAATCTTCAACAAGGCTAAGCTGTGGAAGTTGACTTTTAAGTGCTTTAAGATAACTTCTACATTTTCCTAAGTCCCTGAAAAATAATTATATTACTTTTCAAGTTATTTTATTTGTTAGCTGTAAGGATTCCTGTAAGGATTCCAGTGCTAAAGCCCTGATTCTATCTAGCCTTAGGCCTGATACTAATTGTTCAAATCCATGCATAATGGTGTAAAAATGTAACCACTAGTGTGGATGGAAAGATCTGATCTGGTGCGACTCCTAAAAGTTTTTTGTTCTAGAAGCTGTGGAGAATTTGGAAGTCACAAAACTGCAGCAGTTTAAATCCAGTAATTCTATTAAAAGACTCTTTCTACACATTACAGTAGTCATGGAGTCCATAAATGCATAGCAGAGGTAGTGTCTTCCCTTCTTCTCTCTTATATTCTGGCTACTGGCAATACTGTCAATTGCTGGAATTTCCCTGACATTTCTAAAACAACTTTTAGAAAAATAAATGTCCTTTTTGGCTAAAAGACAGGATCAATATTCTACAAAAAATTCATCTGTTAAAAGCTCCATCACAAAGATTAAGAAATAACTGCTGGAAAGCCTATAGAAAATGCAATGGCATTCTGAGAACATCTGATATTTGGGGTGACACTCACTGACTTGAAATATCCCCAATTTCACTATCTAGGAACTTGTAGGATGCCGTATAAATAACTGATTTTAGATGACTGTTTGTGGGTGAAATAGTTATGCCCAAACAATCTTTTCAGAGTTTCATTGGTGAAGACAACCAAGAATGACTCATTCAGTAGCTGACATTCACACTACAGGTGCTTACACTTGGCCAGGTGACTCCTGCTCATGGTGACCCCAGTACAGTGTGACATGGAGTGGGTCTGGCACGTGTGCAGCATCACTGAGACGAGCTCTGACTGCAGTGTCAGTGAGACAGGGACACAAGGATGGAGTTGCTGCTGTCTCTTCCAAACTGAACGCTTATTCCCTTCAGCTGCACAGTGCTTGATGCCTGGAGGTTGCTTGTTTGCCACTGTGTTTGTAAACACACAACTTTGGACTCCCTGCTGCTCTCACAGCTACTGTTGAGATACCACCATCCTCTGGAGATGACTGCTTTCCCCCAGCTCCAAAAGATTATGTTGCTTGGTACATATTTTTTCAAAATTGCCATATAATTTCTATGAGCCACTAGTGAACTGGTGGGAACTGGGGTTACAGCAGCAGCTGGGTGCCCCAAAATCTGAATTCTCAAAGGAGAGGTGAGGGGAGGTGGGAACATATTTCCCTAGTGGTAAGTGTATCTTCAGCAAAGCTCAGGCATGAGATTTTGGATCAAGAGGGCTGAAGGCAGGTCATTGCAACCTGAGGCCCTCTGGAGGTACCTGGAAACTCTTTGTGCATTTTACTAGGTACATTTTCATTGTAGCTGAGACTTGAATCTGTATTTCCTACAGATGAAGCAAGTTAACTATTGATAATAAAGAAATTTCCATTTTCATGTTACTCTATTAATAATTATTTCTTCACATCCAGTGGAATGTCTACAGAAGGAACCCCAGCCGGGTGCAGAGGTTTTCATCCTCATCACTAGAACTATTCCATGTATTAGACCGAGGATCATAACAACTAAACCAAAAATATGTGAAAATGACATCATTTATATAAAGATTAGATATAAGACTTAATTTCTTCAATTAGGGAGTGTTTTAAACTAATTCTAATACAAAGCAACAGAACAAATTCACTGTATGAAACACTGAGTTGCATCATTCCCAAGGAAAATGTACAGAGGTGCTTTCTTTTAATACAAGCAATTATCACTCTGAACAATGTTGAGAGGAAATGCCTGCTCTTTCCCAGGAGACATTTCTGAGTACAAGGAGGCCGGAGCAACCCTGGGGAAGGAGGCTGTCAGACAGGTTGAGTTACAGTGATAACCACGTCAGGTTTAGCTAGGTTTGATATTTTCCAAGTGTGTGATCAGTCACTGAAGGCTTTGAAGTGGCAAGTGTGATGCAATCGAGTCTGAAATTCCTGCAGAGTTCCTGAGCAGATGGGGAGGTTTCTTTCTTAAGCATGCAGGCACAACTTCTAACCTGTCTCCTCTTTCTCCCCATCAAACAGAATCTCTTTCAGGAGTGAGAGTGCAGTTAAGGTCACTGCTTTCAGACAGGTTCTTCAGTGCTTGGAAGGCAGGAAGCTGATGTGGAAAGGCTGCTGCATCCTTCTTCTCCCATTTTATTTGGTCACGGGGGCATGCAAAGCCTGAGAGAAGGCTGTAAGACATCTAAGCCATTAGCAAGCACAACTGATAGGATTTGGTCCATCGTTCTGATATACTTTCCCGTGCATTCCACCCTGTCCACCTGATTATCACATCCTCTGTTAGGAACTGAAAACCAGGAGTCACTGTGACATTAAATTAACCTAGGAATAAAGAACTGAAAAGCATGAACCCATTCTTTCTACTTTTGGCAAATTCTGTAGGATGTTTCTATAGATAAATCATAGGAGTCCTGACCCAAAGAGGAAGTTGGCTGATGCTTCCACTCAGCATTGTTGTAACCATGCCATCTTCTGAAGGCCACCGAAGCTCCTTGGGAGTGTGTGTGGTCATACAGCATTAGCAGTTTGTGGTCAACCTGAAAAAAGCTCTCTGGAGATTTTATTCCCACAAGGCAACATATGCTTTTGACTTTCCATCTGCATGAAGTTCACCCAAACCTGTCATACTGTCTCATTTTGTTGTGAGTCTCAGTAATAATCACAATCCACTATCCACAGACCGATCATTTTGTGGAATGCTCATCCGGCCACTTGTGGATCAGCAAACCAAAGGAGCAGAAAGCCCTTTCCTGAGGTGCTTCATTTCTGGCCCCATCCTTTTTTCTCTTCCCTTCCTGCTGGGCCACTTTGGCCCTTTTCCCTGTTTGTGAGGTTCTAGGCTAGAATTCTACCCTGTCAGGCATCAATGGTCGATAGCTGGTGAGGAGGAAAGGGACTGATGGAAATGGAAATTTGAATGAGTGAGTTGTGGACCTGCTCTACCGCTTGCTGTTTGGCTGCCTTTTCTCTTTACACCTCCCCTGCTCTCCCCACACTCTCTTACTTCTCTTTCCTAATTTCAAGCCCCATGACAGTTCTGGTCTCCAGCATGTTCCTGTCAGAGCTCCTTCTGCCAAAGCCTGGCTCACCACTTGGTCATGAATGTCTTTCCCTGCCCTGAGTTTCTTCACCTTTGCTCACCCACATTTAGCCCCAAGGCTTTCTCCCACCCACCAGAGTTTCTTGCACCCTCACAGCGATTCTTTGTGCCAAGGTGATAAAGGTTGTGATCCTGTCTCCACTCAGCTCTTTCAAGGCCATATTGTACCTACACTTCTGCATGACAGCTAACCTTAGACTAATTTCTAAACCTCAGGCTGGTTACACTGGTGTCCCTGGGATTATTTCCAACTGAACCAAATCCCTTGTGAAGTCCCATACTGAAAACTTCCTCCAATTCCAGCTTGATGAGTGGTCACAGTTAAAGCACAAGGATTCCTAAATTTTATGTCTTTTTTTTATCTGCAGAAGTGGGAGGATGTTGGTGCATTTTCTTCCTGACTTTTTGCAGTAAAGCTACCGAGCCATTCAGCCTTCATTCTGAATTTCTGAGGTGGATTAATCCTACTTAAGTATACAGTATTACATTTGTCCATCTTAAATTGCATTCAATTTTTCTGTTTATCCAATGTCTTAGCTTCATATAAAACTTTTCAACATTTCATAACAAAATAACATGGGAGAATAGAAGCAAGAAGTATGTTTCAATAGTGAGAAACATTATTTCGTTATGACAAATTACAGGTGCTATCAATATTTAAGAAAATAATACTTCATTCTAAAGTTTTCTTATTAAAATAGTGATTTTCTGCAAAACATTGCAGAAAGACTGTGTTTAAAGTCGTCACTTCAGAGTTATTTTCAAAATGATGGCAATGCAATGTTTTTGTGGCATTAGCAACAGCTGATGTTGTTACAGCAACAGAAGTGATGTGGTGACTTTGTGGAACTGCGTGACATTACGGTGACAGTTTGGGAACAGTTCCTTTGTTTATGAGCTTGACTTTGAAGAAGAAAGAGAGATGAAGCTTTAAAAATCTGAAGCTTCTCTGTGTATAAAATGCCAAATATCCTAACTTCCTTCTGACCAAATTTACAGCTGAAAGAAGACAAATATTTCAACAACACTTCCTCAGGCCCATTTACTTTAATATCCCTTAGGAAAATAAGATTTATACCCATACAGTAAGCTTGTACAAAGGGATAAACACCACATATTAGTAAATTTGATATATCTGAAGGGTTTCCCAGTAGTTCGAAAACAGAAGTAATCTCTAGGCAGAATAATATTTTTTTCTTTCCTGGTATGAAGTCATCAATCAGAAAACTTTATATTCTGTTTTTTAATTAGTCCCCTTGGACAAATGCCAATAAATCCATTTATTCAGTAAAATTATGCTCAGACAAAAAAATGTCCCTTTCTAGAACATCCTTTCTTATGTTCTTTGTTAGAAGAAAGAAAAGGAAATTAAAAGATTTGTACAATTTCCAACTGTGGTATTGAAATTTTTATAGGGAATCAGCACATGCCACTGAGAAACTTTTCAGTCAATGTGAAGACTGGTGTCAGATCACCAAAAAAGAAAAAAAAAAAGTCAAATTGCACAGTTCCAGCTACCATTAATGTCAAACAGAAAATGTGCAAATAAAACAGAAACAAAGAAAGAATTCTAGTAGTATTCACAAAAGTGGACAGTACTTGGAGAAAGTCCTTGGAATGAGTCACAGAAAGGCTAAACCTTTTGTACTGAGCTGTTCCTAGTGATCAAACAGAAATCCAAACACCTTGTTAGAACAAATCCAGTGGAAAATTGTTCCAAGGAAAGAGAGAGCATGTCTGGAAACACCAAGTCAAGATTTGTGTACAAAGGCTTGAAGGGGAGATACAGGCAGCGAAAGGACATGGCACAGTAGAGAGAAGTAGCAACAGCAGAAATCCAAGTTAGACATTTATAAACAAAATTTTTACAGAAAGGTTGGTCAAACATGGAGACAGGCTGCTCAGAGGGACTGTGGAGACTCCATTCTCAGGAGTAATTAAAAGTTGCTGGCTGTAGTTCTTCTGAGCAACCTGATCTAACACTGAGGGGGAATGTCCAAGCTCTGAGTGCAGAAACATACAATGGCCTTGAGCTTCTTGCAAGTTAAAAGCTATTCTGAAAATATTTTGCAGTGGAGGACTGTTTCCTTCCTGTCACTGGCTCTGCAACATGAAACAGTATTGTTCCTGGACTGGACAACCTAGAGAGAGATAGAAACAGTTTTTTGGGGGCCAAGTAGTTCCTACATAGTGAGCCTAAAGAGAAAAATGTAGCAGAACTGACATGAGACTTTGGGGCCATTCTTGAAAGTACATTCCATAGGTTGAATTTTCTGATTTTCACAAACTCTTTGCAGCCAATGTGGCAGCAATGAGTCACAAAGATGAGGGACGTAACAAGTTTCCTGGGACAGAAGAAACAGGTTGCTGAGCAGGAGGTTTATGCTTAGCATTTGATACAGCAGTGTGCGCTGGAAGATGATGTGGAGGGTGCAGTTTAAGGTGCTGATCACACACAAAATTTAACAGCCAACAGCACACCCACAGAACCTGAGTTGCCCATCCCAATGGGGAACTGGCATTCTTCACCAAGGATTATTCATATCTGGAAAACAAAATAGTATTAGAAGGACGAGACCACATACTAAAATGCTTGCTCCTTAAAATGCCCTGCTGCCCCACAGCCCCTTTGCTCTGTCTGCTCCTTTCTGGAGCAGTTACCACATTTTTCCCAAATCTCTTTCCCTAGCAGAATCCCCATTTTGCAAGATCCATGTGTAGTTGCCTGGACTTCTACTATCTGTAGGCACACAGTTCTCTACAGACAGGAAAGAGAGATATTTTCATTTCTAAAAGAAATTTAAGGAAAAGCATGGAGTCAAAGGAATTGGGAGAGCTGCTATAGCAAAATTCCAGCAGAGAAAAGGAGATGTGTGACAGATGCAGTGCTGAGGTGGTTATCATTGCTGGAGGGAGGGACATTTGTAGCAGAATAAATGCAAAGGAATTGTAGAATCATTTAGGTTGGAAAAGACCTTTCAAGACTGGGGAGTCCATCTGTAAACCTAACACTTCCAAGTCCACTGCTAAACTATAAAGCCTGAGGGGCTGCTGTTTCCTGGTGTTTGTTTTGGAAAAAGACATCATCATGGCAGGATTTCAAGGAGATAAGGAGCATCTTCCAGCATACAATATAATTTATACCATATAGAGATAAGAGAGAAAACACTGGGGTGTGGGCTGGTCACTTGGTTTCACAAGCTAATTTTTGTGTGGTGCATGCTGACTCCATCTCACGATACCCACCCACCACCTGGGGTGTTCCTCTTCTTGAGGCACTCAGACCTCGACTGTTTCTTAGCACAGACAATTTGGGCAAACCTTTGCACTTTTCAGAGACTAACAGGTCTATAGCTGAGAAGGGAAAATTACAGGCAAATTTGTCACCACCCACAGCAGCTCTTGTGCAGGTGCTGGACTTTCAAATGCCACTCAGAACTGACTAAAACCCTAACTTTTTCAAGATTAAACACAGCTATTTTCTGCATCCAGGAATTTGATTGTGTTGTGTTACCTTTATCTGCTAGAATACCCTACCCTCTGAAATCTCCCATGTAGCTATTTCTAGAGCTTAATCAAACTATGTTGTCATGACATGTTCTCTCAGATAAATTAAATTTATTTATTATTTAAATATCTGATTGTACAGCAGGGTTTTTTTCAGCCTGGAGCAGCTCTTGATACATGCATCCTTGGGCTGTGCCAGCACAATGCTTTACTCAGCCATATTTCATATTCTTAAAAGCTTGGTCAATCTGAGACCACTTTTGGCAGGAGGTAGGGAAACTCCTCTGCAGCCCTGCGAGATGCATTCAGACGTGTGCAGGTGAAGACAGAAAGCTCTGCCTCACCTGCATTCAGCTGTAGATCTGCCTGAGCTCTCCTCAGGGACGTGGCAGGTTTGCTGTCCCAGCAGTGACCAGAGCGAAGAGATGCTCCGACCTGCTGCCACCTCTCCCTGCCAAGGCAGTCAGCGAGGGCTCCTCCTCAACCAGACCCCACCACAGACACCAGCCTTGGATGGACACTCAGGGAAGAGAAGAATAAAGCCAAGCTCCCGCCCAGGACCCCTAGGACAGGTTTATCCCCCCAGAGCTGATCCTGGAGCACCTGGGCAAATCCCAGGGCGGTCACAGACTGTTGGAGGGAGGACAGGGTGGGATGAGAGCCCAACCACGCTCGGCAGTGAGTTATTATCACATGCTGCAGTGAGCATGTGGTGGCTTTTTCCCTGCCTACTCCTTGCGGGCCGACAACCTCGTTCTGTTAATTTCAGTGGGAAATGTGATGAGTAGGTGAATATGTCATCTGAATTGGTATATGAGGCAGAAAAGATTAATTTATGTATATTGGATAATTGGTGACACATTTCTTAATTTGATTTCTTTTGGATTATTTCCTATATACCCACACATACGCAAAATAAAGGACAAAAAGTTTTATGGCTGCTGGATTTTGTATATATTAGGAGCATGGTACATAAGGGGTTGGTGGGTTGGTGTTTTTTTGCCAAATATATAAGAACTGCTAAAACTTACCAAATATATTCTCTTTGGACTGATATTTCTTGTATAGCCATGGGAAAAATTTTGCACAGGCACTAACAGTGCTGGATGCCCCCAGACCACCCCAGTAAATCTTGACATCAGCCTTTATTTACAGAGAAAACCACATCTCAGTGATCCTTCTCCCTCAGTCTTTGCATCCTTTATTTTGTTTCTGGAGATGAACTACCTGGTATTTTGGTGACAAATCTGCCTGTCCATTTTTAATCCTCTTAGTGATGTTGTCAAACTTGGGTGCTGATGTACAGGAAACCACTAAAGGGGAATGCCTGAGAACTGATTTGAGACATTCTTTCTGCTGTTGACATCAATAGGCTCAGCTCTTGCAAACCTGTCTGTCCCTGAAGATCCTCATCACTTATGAAACAGCATCTCTCCGGGCTGCAGAGGTCGATAGCAGTTGCACTGGAGGTCACATTTCAATAAGGAACAAGCCAAAAACGTTAAACTTAAAAACTTCAGAGACATTTGGTTTTAGTTCTCACAAATACCTTTTTAGAATTCCTTCCGTACTTGTTTAAAACAAGTTCCTACCTTTGCTCAGTGACTATTATTTCTCTTCCTCCTCTACTTTAAAAAAATCTGTATATTGGGCAAAAATTTTCCAAGTAGCCATTGCACCCAAGTGTGGGAAATCCAAACAACACACTTCAGTATTACTCCCCATCTCACTACACCGGTTTAAAAAATAATTTAAAAGTTCATTTTGAACTCCAGGCTGAATATGACAAAGGAGCAGAGATAAGTCCAGAT
Source organism: Grantiella picta (assembly GCA_013397955.1). Lineage (NCBI taxonomy): Eukaryota > Metazoa > Chordata > Aves > Passeriformes > Meliphagidae > Grantiella > Grantiella picta. Next base: position 717,424 of record VZRM01001564.1, read on the forward strand.
AAAATATCTCCAATAAAAATGTAGGATTAATAAGCTCAGTGTGGAGTTTAAATTATAGAAAAACAAAGACACTGTCAGAAAAGTAGTTTGATGGGAAAATATAGTCTCAGAGCTCCCTGTTTTTATCTGTTTACTTTCTGGTATTCATTTTAGCCATCAAATTAAATTTAGCTCTAAACAATGCCATTGTGCCACATAAACTGTATCTGTCACAGTTCTGCACCTGCTCACTCCTCTCAGACACTCATCCCAGGACAGTTCTGTAGCCCAGGCCCTTGACAAGAAATATTCCACCAGGAAAATGTGCTGTGCAACTAACCCGAGCAGCTCCATCCCACCCTTCCAGTTTTATGATTTCCTTTTCCTTGGATGCACCACGAATTTTCTGAAAGTCTCACCACAGAAGCTCACCATTATTTTTGGAGGAACAATTACAGACTAAAATCCATTTATCTCAGTATCATACAATCAGTTTAAACAACCAGAATAGTCACTTCTTAACAATGGAACTTCCTTCTTTCTTTCTTTTTTTCATTCTCAAAGAGACACTTTTTTTTCCATTAGGAGACCTTAAGTCAGTGCTGATGATGTCTTCTTGGTCACTTGATGGGGAAAGTGCTTAAGTTTCCTTAGGAGTTACTAGTGTTTGCTAATTTGGTCTCTTCCTGAGAGTATCTCTGAATTCTCCAGCTGTCCTGGCTCTGCACCCTTTTCTTCTTCTCCAGCTCCAGTTATGGAAGCACAGCAATGGTGGGGAGGCTGTGAAGAGATGGAAAATCCCCTGCCACAGGACTCGGAATGTTTGTGCCATGCTGGACAAGGATAATTAAGGAAAACAACAACCTCCTTCCCTCCTGTCATGAATGAGTGTTGTAAGATTGCTTAAAGAATCACCAGCAAAAACAAGTTTAGTATTAAAGCAATAGCATGACAAAGTTCATTGGCAAGGTTCACTCTGCTGCTTACTAGATGGTTAAAGCACACTGAGGAAAAACAGAACACCAGCACTTGGGACAAATGTTCAACTGCATTATCCATGGGCTGAGGGACAGCTCTTATCCTGTGGTCCATGGGGTCCAACCCCACCAGACCCTACATACTCCCAAAACTCTTCTGGGTTAAATGCACACACAGATGTTCACATTCGTCTTTAGGTCCCCATCAGCTGAAGAAGCAGTAGAGACACTGCTGAGTCTTCCAAGCTCCCCTTGGTGCAGGCAATGGTGAGGATGCCACTGTGCTTGGCAGGAGAAGGACCATGGCCCTGACACCATCTGTGCCATGCAGAAGGCTCTGCTGACCCCAAGGGACGCTGGCAGATAAAGTCTGGAGGTTGCTCCCTCCCTTTGACAGTGTCAGAGCAGGTTCAGGAGAAGCTTTTCAAAGTCTGCTCAACTTGCACTGTTTTTGTTTTTCCCCTAACCTCTCACTGAACTCTTGGATAAAAAGCTGTGAGCTGAAGCTCACAGAGCTTGATTTCTTTCCCAAAAGACTTTTGTTCTACAGGAAATAACTCTTTTCTACAAAAAAAATAAACATATTAACTACTCAGACTTAACAATGCTCATATATCAAAAGGGAGACTGTGAAGAGGCCACCAGGGACTTATTTTCTGAATGGAGTTGCTCATCCTGAAGAAAAGCTGGCACCTTTTAATAGACTGAATTTTCTTTTCTGGCAAACAGTCCAGCTAAACTGACAGGCTTCTGAGTGCAGCCTCCTAAATAAACAGGCCTGACTCCTTTTTGCAGAAACATTGCAATTATTATAAACACTGCAGATGGAAAAACAATCTCAAGGAAGGGAAGCTGGCAAGCTCCAGAAAGAACGAGGAGCCAGCACGTGCCCTTTGATTCACAGGAAGGGTTGTGATAAAAATTAAGTAGGACAAGTGTTTGTGTTCACTCCTGCCTCTGAAAGAACTGCTTCCCAGAAATATTTTCTTATCAAGATGATCTAGAACAAAAAATTTAGATTATGTACATCTTTTATATGAGGACAACTATAAATCAGTTCTTAGAAAAGTATGTGATAATGCTTATTTGACTTGACAGAAATGCTTTTTCTTCAGTGGGAGACAGTTCAGAGGCTGGCAACAACCCTTAGCTTGTCCTTTAGAAGTAAGAGCTTTCCTGCAAACCATTCTGGATTAGCCTACCCTTTTTCTTCTGTATTTCAGAGCCAAAAGATCTCTCTGTCTCCAACCTGTAAGAGCAACAGTGCTAGCTAATTCTTTTAGCTGTAGTCTGCTCTGAGTGGTTTAGAAAGCCCTTAGTGCACCAGGGAGCAGACAATGTACCAGTGCTCCAAGAGGTATCTGCAGGAAGACCTCCACACATCTAAAAGCAACTGAACCTTTGCCCATGCTGTGCAGGTCTTGAAAACCAGCACCCACACAATTGCACAGAAACAGAAATTTTTATATATTTTTTTAAATGTTTTCATTAGATTCGTCCATTTTTGTCTCCTGCCCTTAGTTGTGAGATTTTTTTGCGTACTAAAACCAATATGAAAGAATAGTAACACTTACCTATGTTTTCTTTCCTTTCTGTATTTTGTGCAATTCCTTAAGCTTTGGGGCAATTGGAAGAGGACAGCCACAGTTCAGTAGGATGCTGAACCTCTCCTCCTCCCCCAGATGCTCAGAGCTGGCACAGACTGAGCCCTGGGATCCCAAGGTTAAGGACCCTCATACTCCTGAGGGGTCTCTGCTGCCACCACCCACCATCTTAGTTTCACCTCCTGAAATCTCAGGTCCTCTCCAGAAATCCTGAAGCATATTCCCCAAGGAGGGATCACCAAGCAGATCTCAGTTCTGCAAATGCCTAAGGCACTCAAGTGTTGTTCTTGTTCAGCATATCCAAACCCAGGCAAAATTAGTAATTCATCTCTTCACCTTTGCATGTTCAATTTCCCCAATTTTTCTGCCATGTTTTAACCTTTATAATTTCTATTTTGATGCAATAGTGCAAAAAGATGCATAGCAGAAGTGGAGTGACTGATCAATGTCTTCCCAGTATTTCTCTGAAATTCTCTTGGGTGAAGCAGTTTGCTGTTCTCAGAAACAACCTGAAGTCCTCAACTAAAGGAATTTTGTGTTAGTGGCATGTGTATAAAATAGTAGTGATGTATATATCTCAAGTCAGTTGAGTAGCTGAATCAATAGAAAAGCACACTGATCCCAGAGAGCCAAGAATAGAGGTCAGATGCTATCCATTCTGTAGCTGCCATCATTCTTGGCCTTCAGCCATGTCCCTGAAATTCACTTACTGACTCCACCTCTATAATCCAGCTCCAGATCTATTGCTTTTGTGCTGTTCTTTAATCATTACAGCTGGCCTTGCCTGTTGGTTTTGCTCATCTGCCTTGAAGGGATGCTGGGCAAAGCTGCTCTAATGGAAAACCCAAAGCAATGCTGTATTGTTTCTTCTTGAGAAAGGAGAGGACGAAGTGGAGCCAGGCAGGCAGCCTCTGTCCACCCAGAATTCTCTGCCTGATGCCTAGTTTCCCTATTTCCTTGTCTCTCTACTTGTGAAGTAGCACAGTTAACTCCTTTCAGCTGTTTTTTAGCTCAAAATCATTATCATAATGATTGTCATTGAAAATCATTGTCACAGAAGAGTGTGTACTACCTGCTTCACCAGTTTAGTCCTCCTTCTGCCCTCTCTCCCTTGAACTCTCTCTAGCTGAATGTTGAACCTCAGACCATTCCCAAAGTTTTGGATACAAAATGACCTTAACATATTTTGCAGACACAGCCACCTCACCTTTGTTTGGGTGAGATGACAAAACCCCCATTAGGGTACTGGACGCTGGGTTTCTGAGGGGTCTTTATGTTTGTTGTTTCTGATTGGCGGGATCTCGTTGGTATTCCTTGGAGGAAGGATTATATACAAAAAGGAGGGCAGATAGGATGTAAGATGGAAAAATCTGAGGTGAGACCCTGAGCAAAAGTCAAAGAGCAATGAAGACCAGAGAGTTTGATAACATAAATAGGAAAATTTTCTATTTATGTTCAAAACCTAGGAATAGGTTGTGCCCTCATATTTATAAAGATATGCAAGAACATAAACTTTCCTTTATAAAACCAAAGGAATAGTCTGTCTAGACAGACATTCTGTCCGTGAAACTGGCTCTTAACAGGTCCTTTTCAGAAAAGTGTAGACATGCCCCACTGTGATCAGGCTTTCCTCTGCTGTAACGTCAGGGCATTAGGATGTTATCTGTCCCTAAAGGCTACAGCCCTCTCCACCCTTACTCCCTTAGCATGGCTGTCCTGGCCATCCCATGTTGCACTTTTGCACCCAAACCTGCAATTCTTCCCTTGATAGGTAAAGGAACTGCCTATACCCTATGACTGTTTGAAAGTTGCCTGCACTTCAGAAAATTGTTTGACTCACAAACACTTCTATGACAGAGAAGAAAACATTTGGAAATCTTTTTTTGCATAGGCCTAGCACTGAGCAATAACAGTAAGTAAGATGATGAGCTCATTTAGCATAACCCTTAGAATAGTTATAAGAAGTAGGTAATGGTTTTCTCCAGTACATTAAACCAGTGACTAAAAGACTGGCAATCCATTAACAGAATAACACACAATAGCGTTCTGTGGAAGAACATTTAATTTTTATCTTTCCTGGTTTGCAAACCAAAACTTTATAAAATGCTTTTCAGACTTTAATTCTCTCTTTTAAGTTCTCATTTCTGTAATCTCTACAGTGAGATAAATATTGGTCTGAAAAGAAGTATTCGAGTAGCTAAATTGACAGAGGAGGAAAATTAAAAATTTGCTTCTTCCTTTAACTCATACACTCTGTGATGGGGCTATCCATCACAAGTGAGCTATCTCAGGATTGATCACAAGTCTAGCACAACGTAATTACTGAACCAAAAGCATTGTATTATATAGCATGAAATGAAATAGCGACTTTGCCTTCCACATTATGAACCCGTTGACTAATGATGGAGTATTGCAATTAGAAAATATGGAAGTAACAAGACAAGGTATTTCACAGTCTGCTAATGTATAGCATAAAACTACTGATAGAGTGAAGCAGGGAAATTAAAAACAATAAAACTGGAACAAAAAATAACAATGGCATTCTTAATAACCTGTAAAAGGAGAGGATGGAAGTGTCCTCTAAAGCAGGTTAAGTTTAAAAGGATTATGCACAGTGTCTGAAAAGGTCTTCTTCTGGTCTTGTGTCAGTGAATCTACTTTCTTTCTAGTATATTTTGTGATGGCTGAGAACTGTTGCATTCATTGGCATCATAAGCATGGCCTATCATCAAGAGATTTTACTTTAAGTTACTTGAGAGGAAAAACTAATGAGTTGTGGGCGAGAGCTCCCATTTCCCAGAGCTCCCTCCCCAACTCCCATTTCATGCTGCCTGAGTGGAAAAAGGCTTATCGCTGTGTCACTGCTAGATCACTTGGGGACATCAAGCCACAAGCACAAGTGGCATACCTAGTGCTTTGAAAAAATCATGGTTTTGGCACAAGTTATCCAGAAAACACCAAAAAAGGAATTTGTCCCAAGTTGTCCCAAATCCATACTAAAGGCATTCTTCCCTGCCTTCTCCTGTTCGCTTGGAGCACACATCTTCAAATAAGCTGATTATCTGGAAACAAAAAAGGTGGGAATTTATTATGAAATGAATTTTTTTTTTTTTTAAGCCTGGATTAAAATATTTTCATAGTCCTAATACCAACTACAAACATTCTGAGTCCCTGGTGCAAAACAAACCCATGAACCTACAGAAGAATCCAGCCCATTTATATTTCATCTTAAAGTTAGCTGCAACAATGCCTGAGTTCAACAGCTTCAACAGTGCCTGAGTGATGCAGGTATTCAGACTTACAATGATATACAGAAAAGAAAATTAAAATAAGAAAGAAACCGGAAAAGGGAAAAAAGGGAAAAAACAAAGGAAAAAGAGAAATGCCAGAAAATAGAAAAAAGGGAAAAAAGAAAATAGAAAAAAGGAAAAAATAAAAGAAGAAAAAAAATAGGAAAGAGAAAAAAGAAAAAACGGAAAAAAAAAGAAAAAAGAAAAAAGGAAAAGGGGAAAACAAAAAAGGAAAAAGAAAAAAGAAAAAAAGAAAAGAGAAAATACAAAAAAGAAAAAAGGAAAAGGAGAAAAGGAGAAAAGAAAAAAAGGGGAAAAAGAAAAAGAAAAAAGAAGAAAGAAAAAAAAGAAAAAAGAGAAAAGAAGGTGACTACCATTGCATGTGGGGATATTTTCTGACATGATCTGGCTTAAATTCGCTAACTAATTTCAGGAACAACAGAGAAAAATTAGTCTTTCCTCCTCCCTCTTCTCCCACCTATCACTTCTGTCAAGGCTCTTGACTGACACAGAGTAGGATTTTTGAAGGTATTTCTGTGTCTGTAAAATATCAGCCCTAGGTCTGACTCCATCTCCTTGGACCAATCTGTGCCTTTCTGCAGGAAGCTTCTGGGCGTGAACGAGCCAAGGGGATGCTCATCACTGATGCTCTTTTGTGGCTCCTGCATGAACAGTTCTGTGAAAAGGTGAAGAAATATTAACTACCAGCTTCTGTTCCCCCTTGCAAGGGGGATTTTAGAAACTCTTCCTCTCCGGGCTGATAACTGCCAGGCTAGTAACGACATCTTGAGGTGATGAAGATACAAATGTTTATGAAATCCTAACCATCTCTTGTTTGTCTTAATGAATTAATATTTTATACCTTGTGTACACATTGCTTGCAGCATCTCTTTATGCACAATACAAGCTGCTCAAAACGTCCTAGAAATGACACAAGACCACTTACTCAAGGAAAGGAAGTTGTCTTTGAATCCTACTGTGCTTTGTCAGCTGTGTCCCGTTGGGAGTGTGGCTGCTGTTCATGCTGGGCTGTTTTTGGGGATTTTTAACCTAACCCCATGATCCATGTTGGCAGAACATTGATAAGCCTTAGCCAGTCTGTCTCCAAACTGCATTGTGAAAACACCTGGGTTCATGCTGCTTCTCTTCATTAATGTCAGCCAGGCTCAAATTGGTGGGACCATCATTGATGACAGACAGTGAGAAACTCTCTGAAGCAGCCTTCTGGCTCTAAAATTGCAGGCTAGAAACCCCCTCATGGAGTAGAGGACACAACAGCATGTGTAAAGGTGCCAGCATATGTTCCTGCTGCAGAACAAGAAAGCAAATGGCACACATACATTCAAGAGTCTCTGAAGCTGCCTGCCAGACCTCAGGCTGCACTTTGCCAGCCCTCAGGTGCACTTTGCACCTTCCCCATTCATAAATTCCCACCAGGGTCACAGAGCCATGAGCTCTGACATCAGTGCGTCAGACAAAACCTTGATAAAACATTTAAAATGGAAAACTGGGGATACTTCCAGTACTCTGTTTTCTTTATCACAAGTTTAATCTGCCCTCCCTCTTACTAAATGTTTGATCTTCACCCCTTTTTTTTTTTCTCCAAATACTTGCCTCTTCCTCCATATGTGTGTGGTTTCCCCCTTGCCTTAAACCTCTTCTCAGTCTGGAAATGTCACTCAAAACTTAAAATCACACCCCCTTCTTTCAATCAGGCTCCAAACCTCTCCCTGTCTAGCAGAGAACTGAGTTAATCTCTATGTCCTAACTTGGGTGACATTTACAGGGTCAAAATCTTGCCCTTAGGCTTTACTATCAGGATCCCAGGTTGGTTAATCAACCAATTAAAGTTTAGGAGATTGCAGATTAGTATTTAAATACATAACATTTAAATTCAAATTGCCACAAAATGACTGCATTTTCATTATGAAAAAGCAAGCTATAAAACCGATGTATTAAACTCTGTAATTTTCTCTAAATTTTATGTTGAAACCGTATTTTCAATTAATTATCACGATACTTAATTTCATCATTCAGTATTTTCCAAGATGTTTTCTATAACCAAAAGATGCTTCATTTCTCTAGAAAGCTGAATAGTTGTTAGAAAAAAGTAATTGCCTACATACAGCTCTATTAATATTTGGAGAAGTGTTCAAATTTCTGAAACAATTGAGAATTCAGAAATGGTTCATATTTATCTACTTATTTTTCCCTAAAACCTTTAATGCTCTTGGGGTACAATTCTGAAGATACTCAATGAAAAATACAAATCATTATCCCAATGGATAAAAGTAGTAAAACATGAAGAGGTGCTGGTATCAAGCAGCAGTTCAACTACCTGTTGAAACAGGAGCCAGAGTCCACATCTGCTCCTTCCTGGCTGGACACCTCTTCCAGATAACATCATAGGAAAGTTCTCCCTGTTCTGGCTTGGTCCTTATGGTCACTGCCTCTTGCAGAGCTGCCTGTGTTGCCCCCTGTTCCTACTCTGACCCTGTTTGACAGCCAGAATAGTTACCTAGAAGGCTGGTAACCTCAGGATACAGTAATCATAAAATCCATGCTATCCCACTATCTCACTCAATGCTCTGTGTATTAGACAATCCCTGAATTCTGCCTCCTTCATGTTTTAAAATAAAGAAAAAAAAGTATTTTCTCCAAATCACAGAAAGTTATTTTTAATATCAATTTGCTTGATACATATCAGGGAGCTGAGGTGATGTCTTGGTAGCAGGAGAGGCTACAGGGTGGTTTCCGAGAGAAGCTGCCAGAAGCAGCTTCCATGTATGACAGAGACAATCCCTGGTGGCTCTAGGATGGAACTGCCTCTGGCCAAGGCCAAGTCCATCAGTGACATGGTAGTGACACTGGGATAATGTATTTAACAAGGGAAAATGCACAAGAGCAACTGCAGCCAGAGAGAGGAATGACAATATCCAAGCAAAATAGCCCCAGACCCCAAGAGTCAGTGCAGAAGGAGGGCCGGAGATGCTCCAGGTTCTGGAGCTGAGGTTCCCCTGCACACCATGGAGGAGCCCATGTCGGAGAAGGTGGAAACATCTGAAGGATTTTGTGACCCCTGTGAAAGCCTGCACTGGAGCAGGCTCCCGGCAGGACCTGGAGCCCTGTGAAGAGAGGAGCTCACACTGGAGCAGGTTTGCTGGCAGGCGACCCATGCTGGAGCAGCCTGGTCCTGAAGGACTGCACCCGGTGGAAGGGAACCACACTGCAGCACTTCATGAAGAACTGCTGCCTGTAGGAAGGACTCCTGTTAGAAAAATTTATGGAGAACTCTCTCCCGGGGAAAGGATCCCACACTGGAGCAGGGGGTGTGAGGAGTCCTCCACTTGAGGAAGGAGCAGCAGAGACATTGTGTGATGAACTGATTGCAGCCCCGATTCCCCAACCCCCTGCACCACTTGCAGGAAGGAGGTAGAGAAAATCAGGAGTGAGGTTTAAACTGAGAAGGGAATGCTGCAGCAAAGGTGGTTAAAGATTTGCTTTTATTTCTTGTTACTCTATTCGTAATTGATTGGTAATAAACTAACTTCCCCAAGATGAGTCAGATTTGCCTATGATAATAATTCCTGCGTGATCTTTCCCTGGTCTTACCTCCACTCATGAGCTTTTTGTAGTATTTTCTCTCCCCTGTCCAGCTGAGGAGTGACAGAACAACTCTGATGGGTATTTGGCATCCAGCCAACATCAACCCACCACATTCAGGAAGAAAAACTCAGAGAAATTTTCCCCAGGGCATTTCTATCTAAACTGGTTGGTGTTGCTTTCCTTTTTCCCTTCTCAAATAAGTCCCAGTTGATTAAAGTTCAACTCTGAGGTGCCTCATGTCTCTGACTGACCATACAGGGAATACAGACATCAGCAACTTTGGGGTGCTGCAGTGTTCAGTATCCAGGTTTCTCTATAGATACAGCCTCATTTCTCTGTGAAGAAAGTCTCAAGAGCCATTCTGGAGTGTAGTAGTCAAATTTATTTCCACTGTAGAAGCACAATTGTTTCAGTAATAAAAAAATAACATTTTCTTTGCAGAATAAAAGTAAACCTGTAGTGGTATAAATATATTTACTTGCACAAGAATTCACCTAAGTCACTCAACATACATTTAGACTTCGTATTCTCAAAGTCCTAAATTTCCAATGGAGTTAACAAAAGACAGTTACTTGCAGAAAGATGAGAAAGGTTAAGTCTGGCTCAGTTGGGACTAAACATATATAAAATAATAGAAAGCTTCCTTCCTTGGCTTTTTTTTTTTTTTTGTTGTTGTATGAATACATTGCTTATGAAATATACTAAGAGTGTTCAGCACTGACCATTTCTGTTTGTCTAACTAAAATACATTACATGGAGGGCCACAGAAGCCTCTTCTGGATGCCTTGCAGACCTGACCTGGGTGCTGGCCAGGCAGAATCAGCAATGAGCATGGAAGTGTTTAAGCTCAGTGCTCCTTAGAATGTGGTCAGCCTCCAAAACTCCATTCCTGAGACTCCCATCAGCAGCTACTGCCTTTCAAGAACAAACAAGGTGTAGCAATTTCCTTCAGAAGGTCATCACAGACTCATAAGACATCATGCCTAATCAGTCAGAAAATCCCGGTGCTCTACTCCATACAGCATTATTATTGACCTCGTGAAACCAACAGTCCAGCTTATAGTAAGTATGGTTGATGTGTAACTTCACCTAATATGAATACTTCATGCAAAAAACCCAAACAAACAAACCTATTTTCTGTACTCCCATTCAGTTCAAGCCATGGAACAACAGTAAACACAACTGCAACAAATTCAACTTGCACTTTAACTTTTAGGTAACTCTTCAACTCTTTCTCAATTGTGGGGATGTGAAAAAATAAAAGGAAGGAAAGAAAATTTAATGAATCAATCTCATGACTCTGTATTCCTGTGTTCTGCCTAAATCATACTTCTGTACCATATAGGCTATTTTCAGCACCATGTCTTCACAACATATGCTGATTTATTCTGACCCTTCCTTACTGTTAGTACAGGGACAAAACATACAAGGTTCAGCCTTGATTCTTCTCAAGGCATCTACGAGAGGAGAACACTGAACTAATACAGCACAATACTGAAGACAAGGGAACATAACACTTTAAGTTGTGATACACTGAAAAGCAACTTCACACATAAGCTCATTTATGTAGGCACACTGACATATTGAGCACCATTTTTTTAACATCAACATTCAACTCTGAACAGAAGAATGTTAAGCCTCTAGGACAGTTTCAGCATTAGGAAAAGAACTACTTCTAATTTAGAAACATCAAAACACTAATGTTGACACCTTAGTGGAGATGATCACTGCAAGTGACCCTCTCTCTGAATTCGAAGGCGCTCCTTCTCCACTTGCAAGCGTTCCTTCTCAATCTGTAACTTCTCTGACTCAAACTTAAGGAACTGCAACCTCTCTTTCTCTAACTGCAAACGTTCCTTTTCAAGTTTTAACTTTTCAGTTTCTAGATCCAGAGGCTGCACGATGGGTTTTTCCGTTTGGGTGAGGTCATTTTCCAGGGCAGGTTTTTCAGAGTGCAGAGTCTCTAGCCTGAGTTTCTCCCACTCAATCTGAAGTCGCTCCTTCTCAATCTGAAGCCTCTCACGCTCCAAGTCAACGTGCCGCAACCGCTCCTTTTCAATCTGCAGGCGCTCCTTCTCCACTTGCAACCTCTCGGCTTCGATGTCCAGTCGCTGCTTCTCCAGCTCCACCTTTTGCTTCTCCAGATTTATAAGCAAGTGAGAATCTTCATAGGCTAGCCTAGCTTGAGCAGAGCTTAGATTTCCAAACTCTTCAATGTGGGGGAAGTCTGGTAAGTCATTTTCCTTTTTTGAATCTGGCAGAACTGATGACAGTATTTCTTCTTCTTCCTCAATAGGAAACTGAAGAGAGGAATGCGACAGACAAGAATTACATTCCAGTCTTTATGCCAGAATAAAGTTGTTATATACAACTTGATTGAAAAGAAAATACTGCATTTTTTCACCTTAAAAGCTACTCAGAAGTGTTTAACTTGCATGCTGTGAAACAACCATGCTAGGTCAGAAGATTTTTCTATCATTACACAGGAATAGAAACAGGCTTTATCTGCAATTAATATCTGGTAATGAAAAATGGGAAATAGGCTTGTCAGTGAACATGCAATTACATACAGAAAATACAGCACAGTTGTTATTACAGATCATTCAGAACAACTGAGAGAAAACTGGATCTAGAAGACCATATGTTGTTCTTACCTTTCATAGAGCTGAGTGACATTTATGTAAGCCACTAGGCATTTGTTGTGACTAATTATTTATCAGAGCAGATGGATCTATAGGCTATGTGTTATGTAAGCTAACCTAACCTTCAATAACTTGAGGATTCCATTTCTAAAAGACATTTAACACTGACATTTTTCACATGCTCCTAACCCTTCCAAATCTTACTAAGTGGGTCAATAAACAGGACTTGTTTAACCACTTTGTACTATCATCTGCATCACAAATAGCTTTACAGCAAATATGATGAGGTGGTTAGGACCACTGCTCTCAGCAGACTGTAACATTTCATGCAGAATCATAGCCCTTATGTGCTACAAATTCATAGTACACAAGAGATAAATTGTCTCCCAATACATACGCTGCAAGAGAAAAGCAAACTGAGGAAGGTAAGTGCTCAGAAAAATCTTAGGATTAGAGATGCCACTGCCAGTCCTCTAGCATTAGAGAAGACAGCGTTCTTCAGCCCTGTCTCACAGTAGCTCTCACTACCATTTAACAGTTTATGCTGATTTTTCACCAGCACACTTATAAACAGAGTTAAGACAGGAGTTGCTTGCCCACTCCTCCCACTCAAAAAAAAAAAAAACCACAAAAAAAAACCCCTCCCCCCAGAAATCCCCAAAGCAATAAAAAACCCGAAGCAAAATTATTTGAAACTTTTTGAAATAAGAACTATGTATTTAAAGAGAAACAGCAAAACTATCCCAACATCTGACTGCACTCCAGATGGTTGCCTATCCCAGGGCAGTCTCAGTACTACTTGGAGTAACAACCTGTCTACAGAATCCAGTACCACTTGTAAAATTCACACTAATATTCTGACAGAGAGGAATGGCTGACTGACTAATTCAAGAAACGTTTTCATCTCCTGTAGGTTCATTTTAAGGAATGCAAACAGTATCACATTTCTTTCTGTATTCTATTTCTTTCTGTACCTTCGTTTTTTAAAGAAGAGCTTTTCTCTGTTCATCCATCCAGGTAGCCTGAATACTAAAATAACCAGTTTCCTTCAACAGCATATTTTCATTGCATTGACTCAACTAGTTCTTATCTGTGGCACACAAAAATGGAAAATACATGTGCAAAGACATATTCAAAGTTTAGGGATGTTGAATCAATAATCAGCATCGAAGACCTTACACACAATCGCAAGTTGCTAGATTTGAACACTGTCTCTCTGAAATATAGTTGTTTCTACAGTTTAATTCACACTTTCAGAAAGAAACAGAAACACTGTAAAAAGCCTTATGCTGAAATGAAACCATATTGCACATAGCTCATGTATTCCAATCACTCACTTCAAAATTCTGCGGATCCTCCTCTTCTTCTTCTACTTTGATTTCTGTTAAAGATCCACCAGCTTCTCTGAAGTCAGTGATATTTTGCCATTCAAAACTAGATTCAATTGAAAATCCCATTTTGTCATCCATGTCTTCATTGAGAGAGTCATCTAAATTGGATGAAGGAAGGTGAAACCCAGCACCTACTACTTTGATGTTTGCATTCAGACGTTTTCTCTTCATGAGTGCTCTCCAGTCAAGGTAACGCCTTTTCACTTCTGTCCCTGTTCTTTGCTCTCCTTCACCTACAGCATTGACACACTCTGCTATTTCCTCCCAAGCTTTCCGTTTCATCTCATTAATTGTTGTATTAAGTTGCTTTGAGAAGAGTACTTCTCTCCTTTTTCTGATTTCCTTAAGGAGAGTTTGAGTTTCCTGAACACTAAAATTGCTTTTTCTTTTTCGTTTTAACTGTTTCATTTTTTCCAGGCTTAACCTAATAATTTCACCACAGTAGCCTACAAAGATGATCTGACACTAATCAGCTACTAATATAAATGAATTTAAAAGTAAATGAAAGCTGAGCACAGTTCTCGTGAAGTAAATTTTCTCTTCACTTTGTAGTATTTTTCTATTTGTCAGGCTTCCTAAGAGAAAAAGAGCAAACAAGATAAATCTCCAAGGTATACACTATATATTTTCATTTAACAACTTGACTCCTAAGTCATCATTTAAGGGAATGCGTATTTTGAACTCATTGTTTATTTGATAAAATAAAACAATTTTGTTAAATTTTGACCATAAAGTAGTCATAGATATTTTCTCCAATCTCCTGTGAATTATAAAACCATTAATATATCCATGTCACGAACTGTTAAGGTTGATTTGGTATTTCCATTATAAAAATACAGCTATTTTCCTTCAACTCATAAAGAGTTTTGACAATTGGGATTTGCTTAAGACTGAAATTTGACACACACATTTCAGTTTGAATGCTAAACTACTTCCAAAAGAAGCTGAAATTGCTATATCATTACTTCAAGTGTTATATGAACACTTCAAAAACATTAAATGTTTAGGGGACTGAAATTTCTGAGACACATTTTAAATGAGACACCAATTCCATTAAAAAAGAGAGTAAATTAATATGAAAAGTTCACATTTTATAGGCTCTTCTGACTTATATTAAGAATAAATAAAAGAACTGGAGCAATCCTGTTGAATGTCATAAAATAACTACTAGTTCAAACAAATGTAATTCATTAGAGACATTTTAAGAGGAAATAGATTTACATCACTATATGCCCTACATGGTAAAACCCCCCTGTGTCCCTCTGATACTGCTAAGCACCCCATGTCAGATACAATGGCAGCTTTAAAATTCATCCAGTCCTCTAACTTCAGCACCAGCTGGTCCTGTGGCTGATGCTGAAGAAAACATAAACCCCCATAACACACCTGACAGACTGTGTGCAACTCTACAGAAGTGGAGAGTGAGTGGGAGAAACAAGGGATTATTAATGAATATCATTACTGCATTAATAACATAGACCATATAACAAAAAAAACCGAAACAACCCACCAAAACCTTGAAGTGAAGACTAAGAATCAAAAATGGTACTTGGTCACAGGTTGCTTGGCAACAGGTCCAATTTAGGATAATTTTCAACTTTCTTTTGTACCATGTTACCTCCCACTGTATGCAGGTTTAAGAGGCTTTAAGTCAAGTAGGCCAGGGATTCACTATACACTACATGCAGCTTCAAGCTGCTGTTTGTTCACTGTTCATGCAGTAGAGACATTTGTCCACCTGAAGGCAAATGGCTTCCAGATTACATATTCAATTGCTACTAACTAATGGAATTAATTCTTAAATAACTCCCTCCCAGCTATACAGGATTCTTCAATTACTACGTATTTTTCTACTGTTGTTCTCCTTAAACTAGGTTAAAGCATACACCACCACATTATACTACATTTCCCCACTAGGGGAATAATGTACATAGTAGTTTAAACATTGTTCTTCAACTCCTATGCATTACTGACTGTAATAAGTGGCTTACTTGCAGTTTTCCAAGTCAAGCAGCGTTCTTTCATACCAAATAGGCAAGCATGCTGCCATCAAGTACTTTTTTAAAACACTGCATTTAAAAACTGCTTTACTACTTTTCCCCATTAAAATACTACTGTCTCTGTGAAGCCACTTACTTCCAATGATTATTAGGCAGCAAATACGCAAAACCAAGTCCCAAGAACAAGTCAACTGCATAAAGCACAAGCCTGTTATCAGCACACACCACTCTACAGTGCTCCCATGTAGCTACCCAACACTTTGGACTCCTCAGACTCAAGTAGGAAGCTGCATGCCACTGTTTAGGATGTGTGAAACTTTCTGCCCTTCTGAAAATGAAATTCCAACTGGTTTTGAGAAAAGGGAACTATTTAAAAAATAATATAACCTACTGCTTTAATGCAGACCCTTCACATGACTCATAGTGAAAAAAAAGCTGTAGTGTAGAAAGTCAAATTTATACCAGAAGACAAACTCTATCTGACAGAATTACACCAAATTTTTCTGAGACCTTTTATCTGATCTTTAAGCATACTCTTTGTCAGACTTCTGCTGAATGGCAGCCATTTTTATGTCAAGGTATATAGTGGCTAAGTCCTTTACTTATCCCCTGCTAGGCAAACAAGGTTCTGGTCATTCCCACCAACAACGAACCACAGGATTTTAGAGACCCATATGGTATCTCTCGTTACTCTCACTCTTCCTGAATTTTCAGTGCTAGCACAGCAGGACAATGTGGGCACAAACACAGAAAACAAAAAATCAATTGGGTTTCCAAATAAAATTTTCATCAGCTTCCAAATACAGCTCTACATCAACATGGAAAACGCTGATAGGCAAGCTTTCTCCTCAGCTCCAGAGAAGGCTATGCATTAAAACATGCAAATGCCATGTCACCCTGTGGGTCAGCCCACTGCTCCTTGCATCAGGGCTCTGCATCACCTGAATGATCTCCCCAGCCACACTTTGTGAAGTGTCTGATCTCGGTTTTGGATTTTATGCCATAAGCCAAGGGCATAACCTTTAAGAACTACAATACTAATTTGGAAACTACTGGCATCCAATTCCATTATTAGGTAAAGCTTTCTTTTAGACTTTTTTAAACTTTTGCTAGAACACATCTGACACAAACCCCTGAATCTCCCAGTGAAATATCAGTAAAACCTATACATTTTAAAACTCACTACTAACTTCCAATTGGTAAGGACATCTTGCCTCTTCTAATTCTTTCCTTTTTGAAAGCACATTGCCTTGTTACAGACAATTCCTGTCTAATTAATAAATAAGGGGTCAGTAAATTGTCTTAACAGTGTATTTACTCCCAGAGATAGCTCTGTGTGCCTTTCTGATATATTAACTAAAAAACCTTATTATCTAACAAAAACTGAGATTTGGGATATTCGGGTTTTTGCCATTGCTAGATCATCTCCAGGATATTACTCTTTAATGAGGAAAAATGAACTGTTACATCCTCAAAGTATGTAAGAGTATTTAAATAAGCTAGGATTTGTACACATTCTAGATAGCTACAGGGGAAAAAAAAAACTAATATCCCAAAATTCAACAGCTGGGATAGCATTAATGCTCGTTCTAATAGCTGGGACAATGCTGTGTTTTGGATTAGTGTGACAATAATGTTGGTAATGCACCAATGTGCTGGATGTGACTAAATAGTGCTTATTTGAAGCCAAGGACTTTTCAGTTTCCCGTGCTCTGCCAGTGAGGAAGCAGACAAGAAGAAGCTGGAGCAAACCGCAATGCAAAATGTGAAGTTTTACAGTTTGGGTAGAAATGTGAAGTGCTAGCTTTAAAAAAAAAAAAAAACAAACAACTGTGATGACATCATAAAGACGTTAAGGGTCTTCCAGTAGAGATAGCAAAATGGAGCTATGACTCTGGGCCTCTCAGGACAGAAGCAACCTGTGATCAAGCAGGTTCTCATTGCTGCACCAAAGAAACACAAGCTGTTAAGGCTGGAAAGAAACAAGTACTGTAAAGCTGAGCTGGAAACTCTATAAACAGACAGAATATATATACATGGAATACCTCTGGCATAGTTAAAGACAGAAGCATCCTCATTCTGCCTCTATCTTTTCTCTTTTCTGTCTCCTTTGTTCACACCTTAATGTCTCACCACGTGTTGGACAAACAAACAAACAAAAAAAAAAACCCAACAAAACAAAAAACCAACCCCCCAAAAAAAAAACCAAAATCAAACCAAACCAACAAAAATCCACCAAACCAAGGAAGCAAACAAAAAGATCCATGTATTTACCAAGACTGGAGGACTGTTGCTAGCATCAAACTTGATTAATTCTTTATAAAAATCATGACTTCTTTAAAACTGTCTTTTTTAAAAAAAAAACTTTGAGGACTTATGCTTGAATAAAAAAACCACTCAAGTAACAAGGATCTGCTATCTCTAAGTTTTTTAAAACAAAATGAGTGAGTTTAAGTACCTTCTGCCTAAGGCTTTCTAAAAAACTTTGTGTGATTCCTAACAGCTGGCTACTCTGGGCTTGGAGTAACTTACGCTTTTGTACAAAGGTTTTAGTATAGGAGGATCTGGGTGCTGCACAACACATCATCCAACCCAGCCCTGCAAGAAGCCCGCAGCTTGCACAAATGTAAAAGCAATCACAGAAGGGAACCAACAACACCTGAAAGAATAATGTGACGAAACAAGGAGGAAGCACAGGAGATGGGAAGCAGCTGGGGATTCAGCCTATTGAAGGCACAGACTGACGAGGCCAAAGCTGCCGTTCCCCCGAAGCAGGCAGGGCCGCCAAGGGGAGCAGAGCAGCCCGTCCCCGCGGGGAGCGCTCCGCAGGGATGCCGGCGGGCACAGCCCAGCGCCGGGGCCAGCTCGGTCCCACCGGGAGCGCCGCAGGGCAAGCAAGGCGCTAACAAAGAGAGGCGGGGGCATGCTCGGCTGCCCCGACCGGCACAGCCCCCGAGCCCCGGAGAGCACACGGGCCCGTGGGCCTTGCCGCAAGCCACGGCCTCTCCGGCCGGCGAGACTCTGCGACTCTCCCGGCAGAAGGAGGAAGAGGAACGGGACCTCCCCTCCGAGAGAAAAGACGGCGGGCAATCGCCTCATCACCCCAGGGGCCGAGGGCGGCGGAACC
>VZRM01001564.1:736205-868337 GCA_013397955.1 Grantiella picta
CGGGTTCGGTGCTGCCGCTCCGCCCGAGGGCGCGGCGCAGGGAGGGGCCCGGCGGCTCTGGGCGGCGGCCTGCAACGGGAGGAGTAGTGCGGTCTGCCCGAACCGCCGGGATAACCGTGCTGCAGCAGCCGGGATCGGTGTGGCCGGCAGGTTTATGATGCTGCTACCCAGAGCGAGCGCGCGGCAACCGGCTGTTCCTCCTGAACGGCGCGGTTTGTGATTAAAATGGAGAAATGACGTTTATCGGATACTGTAATTAAAGTATTTCTTGGGAGGTGTTGCATGTCCGAGCCATCACGTCACTGATGTGGCTCACTGCACGCATAAAACGCTTTTGTGGACTCCTCGTTCCCTCCGCCACGCCAGATGTGTTTGGTCCTTGCCGTCCTTGTTCGCTCCCGTTGCCTTGATCATCTAACCCTGCTTTTCCGAAGTTCTACCTAACGTGATGTGTGCATGTGTCACTTCGCATATTCATTAACTATTACCTGCTCAGTTCTCTCATGCCAAGTTCTGGCCTGTAATGAGCATTTGAACATTTTCGCTGGACAGGTAGTTACTTAATTAAGCTTTAAGTGATCATAACTGTAATGAAATTATAAATCTCCCTAAAACGGTGTTTTCCAATTTCACCCAACTATTAATTTATCAGCCTGCTTACAGGGAGTGATAGTTTTGCTGCCATACTTGCCCATTGTGTACTGAAAATCACGTTAAAAAGGAAAATGGTAAGGAGTAGGGTAGCAAGACCATGCCACATTGCTGGCACATATACTACGGGGATATTTCTTACTAGAGACCCCAGCCTGAACTTGGCTTCCCTTTACATTATTACCAGTATTTTAACAGTGCTCAGAAATAAGATTCAAGCGCATCCGAAAGGTCTTGCAAGCTAGTTCAAACTACATTCTGGTGCAAGTAGGTAGACAAATGAGGGAAAGTGGAATTATTAACAGTCTGAACCTCTGTCAGTCGGCAGAAATAATTAGTTCTAATTATACCTTATTGAATATCCTTCTATTGTGAAGGACAAACCCACTAAATATAATTAGTATCCATTGGAATAATTTTAACTAGGAAGCTTATGATTTCCTAGAGTAGCCATGCACATAAACCTAGATAGCTGTCCTTCTTCCCAAAATTGTTTCTCCACTTTTATGGAGGCTGTTGATCACTGGTGAAAAATCCTGGTGTGTACCAGCTTCCTCCAACAAAAATCCTTAGGCCTCCTTCATTTATGTGAACTGTCTTGAATTTAAGTGTAATATAGGTGCACTTCTATCATTAAATCCAGATTCTTTCTTCCTTGCTTTTGATGATAGTAAGAAAATCCCTACCATGTGGTCTACTTCAGATGCAAACTGTTCATGATGAATTCCCTGGGATCTGTAGAACATACATAGAATTTCCTTCTGATTGTGCACAGGGCTGCACAATTGAGCTCTCAGATTTGGTCTGTGAACCCCTTCACTGTTCAATATAAGCTTTTAATATTGTGAATGCTGTTAGAATGCTTTGCATGTGTCTCCAAAAGGCTTTTGTTAGCTGAAAGGCTTTTGGGGCACAGGTCCTGGAGTGTTGGAAGGTTAACTTGTATTGCTGTATCTTTAACTTATCTATAGAGGAGTCTCAGGGTTACAGAATTTTAAGTTTTGGAAGAACACAAGACAACACTGGGCTCCATCACTTTGTATTGATGCCATTTCTGCATGCCTTGGCACGCAAATTTTAGACTAAGTAGCTTTTATCTCCTTTTATTTACAGCTACTTCTACTGGTATGTAAAGTCTATTTCAGTAAAAATAAATACCCAGTCATCTGCAATACTTAAACTGTCAAGAAAACTTGTATATCAATCTGATCTAACTAAAAAAAAATACCAATTTAAATTTACCAACAGTAAATTTAAGAACTTTTTAGCAGACAATTAAAATCAGCATGGGAACAGTAACTCAGTATGTAAAGGATATAAAAATACGAGGTCCAAGGGTATTTATAAAACCCCCTCACTGTAGTTTTCATCCATTCTTGGTTGCATTCTAACTGCATTGTTGGTTAGAGCGTTCAAAATGCTTTCCAACTGAAAAAAACCCCAAACCAAAAAGAGATTACCTGAATTAGAAACACTGTTGATTCTCTGTAGTTTGAAACTCACTGAAAAAGAAGAGAGACCTGAGAAGGATTCAGTTGTTCAGTGCTTTATTTCACAAAAGAATGAACATCTCAGCAAATGTGTAGTATCATACTTTCCACATATCAGCAGAGCCCACGCAGCAGCAAAATGTTACTGTTCTCTATGCTTTATTGGGTGTTGGAAGGAAAAAAGTAAATTGAGCATGATGTTCAACTATAAATATTGTCAAATACTTCCCTGTTTTCAGTCTGTTTTAATTAAAATAGATCTTATGCTGCCTCCTGTTGGTCACCTACGAACAGAAACATCTAAAATCAGTGTTCACATTAGGAACTGCAGTCAGCACATTCTGTAGCCTATACCTTACCTACTACCCAATACTAACCAGAGGAGGTAAACTCTTTTCTTTACAGAGTAATACCATAAATAAATCTGACCCAGAAAATCTACTCCATTTTATGAACATAATAAATTTTTAACAGAAGTAAACTGACTTACTACAAATGTATTTAGAATATAGAAAACAAATTAATTAGTCCTGAAATAATAATAATAATAATAATAATAATAATAATCAGGTCTATGCAAATATAATCAATATAAACACCTGAATAATTGATATTATAACAACTAAACCAGTATGATAACATTACCAAAGTGCCATAATGTTTTGATAGCATTCTTTAAAAATTAAGATTATCCAATATAATCATCAGTGGATATTAAAATCCCACATACAATATATATTATCTTGTGTATATTATACTGGTCATGCTTATAATGTGTTCTGTGACATAGAATAGAATACTATTAGAAATGTTTTGGTTACATCATATAAGTGCAAATAGTAGATTATAATTTTACATGCATTTTGTATGTTTTAAACATCACTCTATTTCAGTAAGAACATAGGTAATCATTAGTCTAGTTACCAACTATTTTTAGAGGAAAGTACTTTTTCATAAAGCTTTGATTCAAAGAGCTTTGAAAAGTCAGAAAATATATTAAAAAATCTCACTTTGCATTAATTTTGTGACCTTTTTTTTAATTGCATAACTACTGTGCGGACTGAAAAATCTCTTTGATCCAGAGCTACAACAGTTACTCATGCAAGTAATTCACATTCTTCTGTGTAGTTGACTTCACTGAGATGTCTTACATCTTTAGCAATTAATCACAGGGTTTGGAACGTAGGTCCTTAATTCTACCAGAAAGCCTTGTTTTTAACCATGACTTTCTAACATTTCTGCTTCTTCTGCATTCAATTCTGCTACCAGATTTAACAGTTTGTATGTGGAAATGTGGCAAATGACCCTTTTTCCTTCTGTGAGAGTTGTAGTACAGGCTTACCTGCCTAACTGATGAAAATCAGTACCATTTCACAGTAACATTTCTGTAAGCAATGCTAGAAAGTAACTGATATTACGATATTATTTCCTGATCACTGAGTAAGACAGCTCAACTCCTTGTGAAATCCATGAATGATTTGTCAAACTGGGAACTGACATTAGTTCCTGCACAAGTGCAGTGCAGAATATTAAAGCAGCATATCTATTTTCACAATTCAGCTTCAGTCAGCTTTCACTATCCATACTGAGGAATTTCTCACATACGTCATCGCTCTGTCTGAAGTCAGATGTCAGAGTCTTATACATTAAGGAAGGAGCTGGGTGGAAGACTGCCAAAAAAAATCTGCTGCAGGGAAAAGCTTAGGGGAAAGAGCATCACCTGAACGACTCATTCGCTTGCTGTTTATGTGATCCAGCAATTTTGTCATGACAGTGGCAATTAAAAAACCCTTGCAATTCTCTCATCTCTTCTAATTTGCATAGCTATTTATACCCATGTACTATGGGCATAATATGTTACTTTTCTCAATGCACAAATTGCATACTCATTACTCAGGTATAAAAACAACACAAATACACAAGCAAAGGTATTTTGTATTCCAATGGTGTGACAAGTTGCAATAATTAATGGTTAATGAAGTCTCTATGCTACCCTGAGTAGCTTTATTAAAACTAAAACTACTGTTTTCCTATGTGTGTGTTTTTTTCCTATTGTTTCAGTAAGCAGGATTAGTATTCTTCCTCTCTCTACTCAATACATTTGCTTTACACTAACAAAAAGTAGTTGTGTCCCAATATAAAAGTACTTGCATTTCTGTAAGGTGATTATAAAGGCTATCTAGCTATGTTTAGTTAAAATATGATTTGGAGACTTATTATGAAAAAGAAACAAAATAAATGTGCAAGTTGCCTGAAATACTGTAACAAGCTACTTCTACAGAACTGACAGGCACATTAATTAATATACAGAAATTATTGAGTGGAAGGGTTCTGCTCTATTAACATGTTCTCCAAATGTGCATAATTTTAATTTACATACTTATGAAAATTGCTATGATGTTACCTAAATTTATAAACGTATCTGGTAACAAATTACAGAGTCAATCACAGAATCAGAACTTCCAATTGTTTACTGTTTAAAACAGAAGCATATTCTAGGCAATATTAAGCTTTAAGCATTAATATTGAGCTTGAGTTTTGCAAAAAGTACATGCAGTAGTGATGGGATAATGACCTTACCACAGTTGTCTCAAGACCTATGAAAAATGTCTCTGATGCCTCACTAAACTTTATTCATGTTTTAAACTGCTTGAAAAGATGTGCTTGGATGTTTAGAACCATTATTCAGTCTGGCAGAAGACAACCTTACTGTTTTCACAATACTTATATGGACATACGGGCTCTCAGTGTCTTACTTGGGTACCAGGTAAGAAAGGAAATTCTCAGGCTGTGGAAGATTACAAATTAATTTATGAAACCTAGCTAATTTCAGTGTCCTCCTGTCAGAAAGAGGACCAACTTTGTAAGCATGAGATCAAATTTACTTCACAACGTATGGCTAGACTAATATTAGCACTACAAGTCCATTACAATTTTAACATTATATTAGCTGACTACTTAAAGTTTATCAAGCAATATATTGTGTAGTGTTTATTGTGTAATATTTTAACATTTAAAATTACCATGAAGTTCAAGATAAAATTTTAATTAATTTAAACCACCAGAGATGATTTCTCACCTCACTAATACTATTTACTATTGACTTTTAATATGGGGGTTGTATTTTTGTAACTTTGTATCTGATGTATGACAAGATACAAACTTTTCCCATAGTTAACCGAAGCAACAACTACAATTTGTTTTACAGCTTGCTGCTGTAAGCAGCCTAGTGACTGCTTAGTGGGTAGCACTGGAGACTTCAGAGATGGAAGACTTCTGTTAGTAAACATCCTGAAGTGTTTTTTCTTTAGTTAACAACATCACTGAAGCAAAGATATTACATGAATCATCCATCCTGTAGAAATCTTACCTACCCTGCAGTATGTTATTGAAGTTTGCCGTGCCACAGTTAATGGGGTGGAAACAGAAAACAGAGCTACTACTAAGGCACAAGGATGGAGAAAAACTGGTAAAACTGAAGAGCTGAAGTAAGATGACAGGAATTATCAGTCTCTTCAAGTTAGATACCTGGTTTTAATGTTGTGAAGGTCACTTTGGCTCTTGTCCTTGCTAAGGTCATTCTGATAAGATAAAGCTGACAATGAGTTCCTCTTACAGGTTTATGAACATAGAAAATCTAAGTAACACTAATGAAAATTTCTTTTAAACTTCAGTTACATAGGGAAAACAGTATCACAGTCAGTTTTCTCATTTAGCAATTTCTCTACTGGGACAACTGTGAATAATTACAGAAATAATGGCACATATTACACAACCAATTCCTCATGAATATTCTTTTTCAAAAAGTAGTGTAATTTTGAAAATTATTCTGATAATTACAGAGAAGAGTTGTATATAAAATTAAGTAATACTGTCTGTATAATGACTAGCATGAATGACATTTTAATGGACTCTTCCAAAAGCAATCCTACAGCATATAATTTAAACTGAAAGTTTCAACAAAGAAGTACATATTTCTCCATCTGTAAACTAATACTTAAAAACTGTTCTAACACTTGTGCATTTAAATAGACTCTTTTGACTCAGGAGTTTCAAAATTCTCCAGAGCAAATTGTCAGTACAGGTGACCAGGGGTCCCTGTATTTATTAAACTGAATGACCTGACAATAAAACTCAGTTAAGGCTCTTGGCATTGGTGAAACTTCTTCCCACTCAGACCTACTACTGTGGTAGACTTGAACTTCATCTGTGATTTCTTCTGGAGCATAATCACCACCTAGTATATAAATTTTGTCTTCTGTCCCAACTGCCCCTGCATTAAAGCCAGCGCATTCAAAAGACCCTTCCCCTTTCCAAACACAGGTTTCTGGGCAAAAACTGTAGACCTTGTAGGTGGAGAGATCACATATATACAATGTACAGTTCACTGGAACAGCTTTGATTAGAGTTGCATGGAAAAACTGCCCAAATTCTGCTACAAGCTCAGACCACTGATCAGTCATAGCATTATACTTAAAGAAACAGTCAAGAGATGGATTAAAGGCATCAGTAATCTCTACTTCTGAGCCAAGGACATAAATTATATTCTGGCATGCACTTGCTTCTGGATAGTAGATACCTCTTGGTAATTGGCTTACAGATTTCCAGTCTTTGGAAAGAGGATTATAGGATTCTACATCCAGAAGACTCCGAGTTTCTTGAGCTCCTCTGGTCTTTCCACCTATTACAAAGAGCTGATTTAAGGTCACAACAGATGTGTGCATTGTCCTTGGTTTTTTCATAGCTGACACTATGGAGAATTCATTGCTGAGTGGACAGTAGCACCAGGTTTGGTCAGTGGCATCATGAAATGGTTCAGCAATGTGAAGTCTGACAGTCCTATAACAATTCCCCTTGCATCCTCCAGTTAGGAATATTTTTTCTCCATAGCTAGATAAACTTGACCCTGGCAGATCAATCATGTGCGTATGTGGTAGTTCTTTCCATTTATCTGTTTTGATGTTGTAGCAGAATGTATGTCGCTTTTCTCCATCTTCATCAGTTTTATGAACAAATATATATTTTTCTGTTGTTGAAGGACGTGCATCTGGAAACAGTCCACTAAAGTTCTGCACACTTTTAACTGCATCATTGATTATTACTGAGCAATTAGCACTCTTAAGTAAGTGCTCTTCAGAACTCAGGAAGTCCTGCAAAGTCTTTTCAGGTAACTGGTGTAATCTCACTTTTTTAATCAAATTAGGCAGGTATTTCTGTCGTGTTTCTAAGTTATGTTTGGTCCATTGGAGGACAGCTTTCAACACTGATTCTTCCTCGGGGACATTTAGTTCATCAGCCTCAAGACATTTTTGTAATATCTCAAAATTCATCTCCAAAAAGTCACTTGATCTGAGTAGCAATGAGAAGTGGTGTTGTACAAAATCTAGTGCATGATCAAACAAGCGGACGGACCCATAACTTTCTGATAGAGAAAGCAGCTGTAAGCAATTCACAAGATCAATACTTTTTATTAGGAAGTCACTGCAAGCTTTGGAAAGGAGTGAAACTTGAAGAAATGACGACAACTGGAAGAGCATTTCCACATTATCATTGGTTATCTCTGTTTTTCCTGTGTAAGCATAATCAAGAAAAGCTTTCACAGCCTTGGGTGATAGGTTACTAATAGTAACATTGCCATCATCTCGTTCTTTCATATTAACTTCAAACATGGCTCTGTGAATAGAATACAGAAGATAACACACACAAATTAAATATTTAGCAAACAGAAGAAAACACTGATGTAGAAGGAAACAATCAGGGGCACATAATAATGTGGGCTGGTCTAAACCAGGTCGAAAATATGGAAGTTCTTATATGAACAATGAATTTACTTAATATGGTTGAAGAAAAAAATGATTGGTGATTAGAACGTATTCAAAGTGATGGCTTAACAAAATGATAGCAGCACCTGTGTTTTGTATGGATTTTCACAAACAGCCATGAAGTCTGCAGCTCTCAATGTGAGAGAAAATGTGAAATTGTTCAGGATAGCATCAGTTTCAACAGCTTAGGAAAGAAAGGTTGATTTAAAAAAATACATAGTAAAAAAAGCCCATGAGTTTGGTCATGAACTGTGCATGAATTCACAAAATTAAGGGAAAAAAATCCTTCCAAATTGCAGGCTGAGCAAATGGCCAGACGGATGATGGGTGTAGTCCTCAGAAATAAAAGTAGGTGAGGATTGAATAAGAAGCAAAAACACAAAGAAAATTAATTCTTGCTTGAAAGGTGACAGAGAGATGTATGAGTACAGGCCAGTTTCAGAGAAAAAATGAGGTTTTGACATATGATTGCAGGACACAATGAAACTTTTCAGAAAGTAGATTATGACTGAATACAAAGATGGTTGAAATTGTGGAATGGACTAATAAACAGTAGATTTGTGGAAATTTTATTATCTGCTTTATTCTAAATATGTAATAACATTTAACTATTTCACACAATCTAACATGGCAAGATAAAATAATTAAAGCTTTTCAAGCAGGTAGGTGCTGGCAACAGAACAGTGCTGCAATATCCCTTGCCCTACCCTCTCAGAGCCTAAGCATCAGGCTGGGATAGCAGTGGCTTCCAAATATGACTAAAGACAATAGTGGAGGAAGAGTCAGATAAATCATCAAATGTGAAGTAGAGAACCTGAGCTATTAATGTATCATAGTTAAATCACATTAAAAAAAAGTGTTATATCACAGTTCAGTTATACAATTGGTATCTCTATTGTATGGGATCTTTTAAATCCCATCCTTTTCTGGAGCCAAAGAGGAAAAAAACATCAGTGTGTATAGCACATACACTTTGGGACATGAACATCTGGTAAAGCAGGAACTTGCCTGACTTTCCGAACAGGAGCATAAAATTACAGTAAGACATCTGTGTCCCAAAGACCTCTTTGCATACTAAATGATGACCCTTATAATCCTTTCCTCATTAACCCAAGAGCTATGAAATCTCTAATTAGGGAGTAAAATAGTGAACAATACCAGTAGGAGTACAATGTAGGTAAAGGCTTTGACTCTGAAATCTAACAAGTAAGGATCAAAATGTTTCTGAATCTTGGGTTTACACAATGAAACCAAAACTAAGAGAAGTCCAAAGGCCAAGGAAGACAAGAGGCGTTCCTCTTTAAAATGTATCTAGTAGACTTAGGTCCTTGAAGGTAAAAGATGGGCCTACCATTCCAGGAAAACTTATGAATCCAGTGCCTGCTATTATAAACTGCATCAACTGTTAGAAGCAGGGAGAGATCTTTCCTGGCAGATTTTAATCTGAAGAGTCTGTAGGTAGTGAAAAGAACACTTGTGTTTCCACATGCTAAACTTCAGTTCTAAAAATTACCACTGGAAGCTATTTCATCCTAGTATTTCTTTCTGGCAGATCATCTCAATGCTGTCAAGCACTTAAAGACAAATGAAAGTAGTTCTGTGTGTCAGAGAGAAAAAAAAATCTGCTGCTACAGTGGAGAAAGTGCTCATTTCATCTGCATTTCTCCTTCTTTTCAGTAATTCTTAGAATACATCTAGCTATCTTCTGTCATGTATGGCAGACTCACTTAGACCATGGGATGTTCCACAACATTTGAAAATAACACTCACCTATGTATGGGCAAGCAAATTGAGGCCATTAACTCATTCCCAGGAGTCCATTTTTTCATTATTAGAGACTCTTAGCTTTTAGCAGACTGTATTCAGAAACATGTTCAGTGTGGAACTGTAAGTCTGAATCCTTCTAATAAAAAGGTTAGCAAGGTTTCTTTATAGATTCCTGTAGTGAATCCTGGCTCTCCCTTTAAGAATACTTTAAGCACCAGAAGGAGGATCCATTTCATGCTGAAAGGCTGAAATCTGTAGTTTAGGAAAAGTATGTATATCTGTTTAAATACCTCTGAAGACAATGTCTACTATACTGACCACTTGTCTTACACAAACAAAATCCAGTTCCGTTCTAAAGCCATGTACAATGTATCCACAGTCACTCAGTACAAGTTGTGTTTCTAATCAATCTGTTATGTTTCACAATATAAATGTATCAAAGTACAAAGACTGTCATATAAAAACAAACAATATATCCTTGAAGACCTTCAAATACTGATATGGGCAACAGGTAACTCTTAAATATACATAACTTTTGTCCATTCTATCTAACAGCAGAACCACACACGACTTGAAACTTGTATTACAGTGTTCGGACTGCTGTTGGAATCTGATTCATAGATTGCTCACAAGTTTTTGGAAATATAAACAGCTGTATCTGGCATACCCTTCAAACGATGTTTGAATGCTTTACTCAGAACTCTGCAGATAGATGTAAGTTGTGATAATTTTAGTTTATTTTTCAGATTCTGTTTCTTCCCTCCCTCCCAGAGAATTTAAAATCTATTTCCTGCAAGCTCATGCCAAAATTAGGTTTACCTGAAAAAATCACTGCATGCTGCCAGTACACAACGATGACAGGGAATTATTTCATCTTTCACAAGTATTTTAAAATCAAAAAATATATTTTGTTCTCTGAATTTTTGTAGTACTTTTAGAATTTGTTGTCCATGACCTTCAGCCACTAAGGAATTGATTTTATTTTCAGGAACAGAAATTCCATTGCAAATAGGTCTGCTAATGTAATCCCGTTGATTGGCCATGTTTTCTTCAATCTTTCCTGAAATGGAAAAATAAGTAATTGATTCTACAGTCTTATTACCAAAAAAAAAAAAAAAAAACCAAAAAACAAACAAAATCAATACACCCTAAAACAAAGAAGTTCCCAGCACTGAATTTAGTTTGTAAATCCTATGCAGTTAGAAATTTGTATTATAAGTACCTTTTACAATGAATTTGATAATACTACTACTTTGTAAAATACATGCACATGGTATGTTTTGAAAAGTAAAGTATCTGCTATGTATTAGAGAACAATTCTACAGATAATACCCACCAGTAGGAACTTTTTCAGTGTAGTCCAGAGGAAGCACATCAAAGAGTGTGTTTAATTGTCATTTAAGAGAAAGACTAGTCTTAGGCTTACCCTCAAAAAACCCCAATTCTTACAATTTTATGTAAAATTAAGATGGAAAAAGTAAACTTTGTTACATATTTTACATTCCAAAAGGCTCATCACTCTACAGCTTGTAGTGGAAGGGAGACACAGGCTACTAGACTGCTTCCTAAGTGGATCCCCATGAGGCACACTGGACTGCAATAATGGAATACGAACAACACTAACAGCCTGGCAGAATCACAGGATTGCTGGAGCTTACCAAATGTGGTCATTTAGAGACAGTTTGGTGACAGTACGACTTCGAGTGTTTAGTCAATTGAAACTGATTTTGTCATGTACCTCTAGTTTTGTTAGGAAGCTTTATGTTTGCCCACTCTGTGTTTCATTTACAGTGGCATAAATTAACTGGCTTTAGAACACATTTAAATTTAAGACCATCTCCCTTGGAGCAGCTAGGTTTTTTTCTGGTAAAAATCCCTACACTGAAGTGTATTTTTTTCTACGGAAAATTGGCTTTAACTGTTTTTTACAATGAAAGTATTTTACTCCACTCTGTTAACATAAAAAAAACTTTAAACATGAGTATATTTTATTTACACCTATTTAAAGAGCTATTTATATACTGCAGATGCATAAACTGCCCTTACGGCAAATCTGAGTCACGATTGCCATTTTAAAGCTTAAAGATACATTCCAATTTTTTTTTTATTCCAGGATTTTGCTTCCACAATTCCAATTAAAACCAGCAACAGATAATGGCCCACCGGAACTGAGAGGGGACAAAAAATTCCAAACAAAACCCAGAAACAAGAAAATGCTGGTTCTGGTTTTTAATTTTGTGAAAAGGCTCATCTGATAACATGATACATTCAGAGCAAACTAAACCACAAGGCAGTCTTCTTCATGTGAGGTGTTTTCACAGTAGACTGATCTATACTTTATCTATTCAGGTAGCTCCAACCACAAATAGACCTCCATGTCTCCTGGAAGAGAAGAGATCCAGTGATCTTGCTGCCAGCACTGGCACCCTTGGAGCAGGCATCTTCTCCTTCCCATGGCCAGACAATCTCAACGTATTCACTCTTTCCATTCTAAGCCTGAGGAACTAGGAAAATACAGAAGAACAAGACCACCATTTATTCTGATAATGAATGGCCTCATAAACCCCAACTTCTATAAATCATAAAACCTTTTCATGTGTCAGAATTCTCTAGAATCCCCTTTTCTTATGAATTTAAAAGACTGCTCCTCAAAAGACTGAATCTTCAAAAGCAGAGTTGCTTCAATAACATTAGTTTCCCATATTTGAATGAAACTTTTCAAAAAAAAGTAAGTGAACTTCAAAGTTTATCTGGCATCATGAAAAATAACACTTCTAAAAGAAACATAAACCTTTTCGCAAATTTCTGGAACTGACAATAGATACTAGACATCTTTCTCCTCTTACATGTAATTTCTATAGCAAGCTCCAAACTACAACTTGCTTTCTGTAGGTAAAATTATCAGTTTCAGTAATATTTGTATTTTTACAATGAACATGGAAACATCTGCTGTAATCAAGTCCAGCATTGCTATTTTAGGAAAGATAATCACTAATCACACTATAGTTTAGGCAATATAACCACCTTCATACAAGCAATCGTTTCAGAAAGTTTTCTTTTACCACACTATTACCACAAAAACTCTATTCCAGTATATTGGTGTCGAGACTGTAAACCACTTAATTACACAGCTTGTTAACACTTACATATATTTGTTCTTTTGTTAAAATTGTTGTATGACTTAATTTTCCTTTGTATATTTATTCACTCTTACAATTATCAAGAGTGCTGATATCCTCTCTCAACTTACATTAGAGTGAATAGTTGTCAAACTTTCCAAGGTCCACTTACAAGACTGAATTTCTGTTTTTCCTTATTATTTCTTGCAGTTTTCTCTTTCCTTCAGTTTGATCCTAAGTTTCTTTCACTGAGAGAAGATTTGTTGTACAACATCATGGTTCAGATCTCATCACTATCTCACTAGTCAAATTTGCAAGTTATCTAGTGCATCCTAATCCTAATCTCTAATAGCAGTATCTCATTATTTTCTTAAAAGCAAAATTCAGCAGTGTATCTTTAACGTTTCTGTCCACAATTAAGGAATGTAGTAATGAATACTGTGCAATGGCTCAGCCTAATTCACCCTCTTGTCCATTAAAAAAATACATACTAAAAAAATTCAATTTCCAGCTCTCTTGTAGCCAATTCCTGACTTAGTTAATAATTTTAGTATTAATGTACCACTTTATTGAATCTGTTGATGATTTTAGAGCCCTACAAACTATCTTAACAATTCAGCTAAAACTTGGTTTGTCAAACAAGGCTGAACTAGCATTTATAATTATTTCATGCATTCTTCCACAAAGCCATATGAACTAATCAATAAGTTTTTTATAAATAGTTGATCAACTCTGACAAAAGGGTAAGAAACGCAGGGGGTGCAGACATATGTTGAGGAAGTCTGCAACTCAGGAATGCTGGGAAACACCCCTCCTTTTATTTGCTCCATCAACTCCCACAGGATTCCAATTACAAAGCCTGTCTTTATGTGGATTACCAAGAACCAAGCTCCACTTAATGGTTCATTAGAGTTGTGATCTCTTACTCTTGCTTTTTAAGACAGGTCTGTATGCTGTTCAGCAACCAGCCTTGCAGCAATGCCTGGAACATGACACAAGTACTGTGGTACATGATCCAATCTCTCACCACTTGACAAAACCACCCTGCTTGTGTACTGGACCTTTACAATCTTACACTGACAAATGCCCCATTAGCTATTAGCCTGCTTTTCTTATTAAAAAAAACAAACAAGAAAAAACCCCAACAAACCAACAACTGGTTGACAAAGACAACTGAAAACGATGCCAAAACAAAACTCCCCTAAAGTTAAAAGTTAAACATTTGCCCTGGGTTATTTTTCCTGCGTGCCACCTCAAACAAGAGACCAGTTTGCTGCTACAGTGAAAATTGATACAAACTTCACTGTTATTAAGGTCAACCCCACATAATACATGTGTGGGGGACATATATGTACCTCTCAAAACTATCTGTACAGATCTCCAGTTGAGGGGCCAAGCATTCTGCATGCTTGACAGTGAAGTGGCAAGCAATGGCCAATCTATGTATGGCCACAGAGCACCCAGCAGTTGAACAGAAGGCTGCAGATAGTAAGCTAATTTTGGTCATTATGGTGGATGAAATAAGGGACCACCTGGAAGCTCTGAGGGTAAGAGCATTCTTAGGGTGTGTCACAAAATCCAGTAATAAGAGCCCAGACCTCATTAGCTCTGCTGTTTATAAGACCCCTCTGTCGCAGAATCACAGAGTGGTTTGGGTTGGAAGGGCCATTAGGGATCACCTAGTTACAACCCTTTGCCAGTTTCAACACTGTCCTTTTCCCAAGACAGTGAAGGACAGAGCAGTCTAGAACATAATGAGCTTATTTACCCAAATGCCAGGTAACCACACTGAACTCTGATAAGACAATAGTCAAAATATGAGATACACAAACATTCCTCTTAGTATTTAGTCTACTGGTAAAAAGCTAAAAGAAAGTGTTTAACTGACCTTAATCCCATGCTAACAGCTGCCAAAACCACTCTGAATTTCTAGTGGAGTTGTTTTATGTCACCAATGCTAACGCTCCCTTTCCAAAGATACACAGAGGATGTAACGTATTTCTGATTGTCTTTTAGATAGCACCATCAACAATCCTTCATAAGCGTTCTTATAATTCTGTACCCAGAACATATTGAAATATGTAATTTATTTTCTTATACTTTTCCTTAGGAAAGTCCAAATGACCTTTAGACTATCAATGAATTAACCCGTATATATGCTGAATCCTAGATATTATACTAAGAGACTGTAAACACAGCTTACTGTTAAACTCATAAAGAAGACCCAAAACATCCAGGACAGGCAGTTTCAGAACATACAGGCATACACTAAAATCAGAACCACTGCAATACACCTCCTTTAAATGGTTTTCACATCCATTCCACCAGATTTGAAGGAGCAAAGCAAACAGAACTGTGAAGTGACCTTTGAGCAGAGAGGAACTTTTGTTCGTGCAGAGTCTGTTGTAGTTCCACCAAAGCACTGATCAGAACATACTCATAAAATGTACCTATATTAATAAACACTTTTGCTGAAAAGATTTTGCTAAACCAACAGTCCAAATATCCTCTGCTGCTAAAACCGATAAATAAAATGGTTACAGGAGTTTAAATGTGTTAATGAAGTTGAGAACAGTGGAAGATGTGCAATTATTTCTTAGTGAATAACCAACGAAAAGATATCAAACTAGGGAGAGCATATGTAATAAAAATGAAGCATGAACACCCAGATGAGGGTTCAGAAAGACAGTGGCAAAGACATCAAACTGTTTGATCGCTCTATAACAGTAAGATAAAAATACACATACAAGTATGTGTGACTTTGAAATAGCCTAGGGAATGCTGTTTTGTGAAAGTACTGAGCATACTAAGTATCACACATAGCTCAGTTCATACTTTGTCAGAGAAATCCTGTTAGGGCTGTGCCTGCCTGACAATAAACAGGACTAAACCCTTGGAAGGGGACTGAAGCTTGAGACTGTTCCCAGCACGAGGGTGTGGCCATTCAGGAATTACAAATAACATGTGTGTAGACGTCCTCTCCTCTTCCAACACAGCTGGTTAAAACCAATCTACACCCTTATTTGGTATTTTATTATTTACAAACAGTTGTAAAACTATCTACTGGTTTTTATCTAAGAGAACAATACTGCTGTGCTACAGCACTCACCAATTAAAAAAAGTTAAATCTTAGTACTTCTTAGCAGGTATCTTATGAGAAATAAATTGTTCTTCAATGGAACACTACGTTTATCGTGTGGCCTTCTCACCTTGGACAGCATGTCTTACTAAGGAACAGGATTTTACAAAAGGGAAATCTAAGAGCTGGTATTTTACAGCATACTTTATGTACCTAGGACGAAAGAATTAAGCACAGTAAAGATGAAGAAATTGTACAGATTTCTCTAGAGAAGTTTCAGTTATTTTTTTCATACAAAATTTAAGTGTACATCAGTATATGTTTTGAAAAGGTCAAGATCAGCATTCTAAGATCTAATATTAAAAGTATTATACTATTGAGTCTACTATATACCCATCAAGATTATTTGCTATTTTCATTCCTTATCCATTCAAAAGGAGAGAAATTAATTACTTCTTAATAAGTTTAAAGATGCTACTCTGCACTTCACATCTAATTCGACATTCACTAAGATGAGTATGAGTGGAACAGATACCTGGAAGATTTGGTGACACTTCTAATTGCTGACTAAAAAAGACAAGAGTGGTTTAAAATGTAATTAAACTATAAATACTGAGTAAAAGTTCTGTATTTTTATATTCCATTAATGTGATTGTCACTAGCTGCCTAAGATTGAAAACACTAAGAGAATTCCAAGTTCCTGTCTGGAAACTTCAATGCAACTGAGTCTCACGGGTTTTTCATAAATAACTGAACTTCAAAGAAAAATAATATTCAGCCAATCATTTTAAGACAAGCAAAAAAATGCACAGGCCATTTTGAGACATTTAATCCACAAACATGACATTTATCAATAATAAATGTTGAGATAGTATTCTCAGATTGAAAGGTGTCACAGGGACTTTAAAGCTTTGTGTTCTTTAGAAGTGATAAAAAAATAAAACAACAAGGAAAAAAGCCCAGCATGGTACCAGCAGGAAGTAAGGAAATTGCAGTAATTCCTGGAAGCATTCCAGAAGTGGAAGATTCCCACTCTGCAAGCAGTGATCATTAAATGCACATTCCCTGCAAACAGATTAAGCCATTAAGATAAAGCAGTAATCACTTAAAAGAAGTAAAACTGGCTGAATTTTATTCTAAAATTAAATTTATAGAATTTATCAAGTTCCTTTGTAAATTATTTTCTTAGCCAAAAAAAATCAAGAACTGTAATTCTATTTTTCAGGAAAAAATGCAATTAAAATGACATACTGTACTTCTAATTCTGGCAAAAATAATAACTGAAAATTCTGTAAAAGAAAACCACAGATTTTAATAGCTTCTGAAGTCTGTCAATTCTGCGTGTGATTAAAATATGTATTTTTCAAAACATGCATACAATATTGATCATATTTAGAGACTAATTTAGCATAGCTTATTATCTATAGCATGTTTTACTTAAAATAAAGATGTGGGTTTATATCGAATACATCCATAACTACATTACATATTATAAAATGCATCTTGAGCTTCAGTTTGCATTTACACATGAAGTCCATTTTTTTAAAAAAATCATTAAATCCACTAGTGAGAAAAAATGGTACATGTTTAAATCTCTCTACATAGAATGCATGGACAAGCCAAACCTATTAATCAAACCAGACGGGGTTTTTTGGAACTAGGTAAGACCCACTATCCATTACTATTATGATATAACTATTTAGTTATATACGGCCACAATTTCCTCTCCAAAGTGTGCAGAATACAAAGTTTGAAATGTAAGCCTCAGCTACAGTTTGATATTGGCAAAGAGAATTTTCCTGGGTATTTTTCTTGACTGTTAAATCCTCCTCTGATGTCAGTAAATTTTGTCTATGCGTTTGGATAATACATAAATTATGCCATTCCTTGCCTCACTAAATCACAAAGGAAAATAGAAATAATATTTTGAAATAAGTCAAATAGCCTACTGATTCCTTGACGAAACAATTTTTATCCAAATGTTACTTCTCTGTTTAAAGTACTTTGAAAAGACCAATGTATATTCAGTTATAACCAAGAGTTATTCTAGATAGAAAGACCTTCTGGCCTGTGTAGAAACAGCAGTTTTCCACATTAACAGTGAGCTGGGAATGCTTAACAAGAACAACAAATAAGGAGGAT
Organism: Grantiella picta; assembly: GCA_013397955.1. Classification (NCBI taxonomy): domain Eukaryota; kingdom Metazoa; phylum Chordata; class Aves; order Passeriformes; family Meliphagidae; genus Grantiella; species Grantiella picta. The sequence goes on from VZRM01001564.1 coordinate 754,276, forward strand.
TGTAAGAAATACCTGCAATAACACAATTTTCAATATTTTTGCATCACTTGTACATGGTCGATACAGAATGGATGAAGCGTAAATATTTCTAAAGGCAAGCAACACAAAGGATTGCAAATTTTCCAATATGTCCTAATTTTTTGTCCATGGCCAACTCCAGAACCAAAGGGCAAACAAATTTACTGTATTTTAGGGATTTACAGATGGCCTATAACTGAGGGCACATGGGAATCCAGTTCTGACAACCATCAGAATTCTTAACAGAACAATGAGCACGGGATACAAGAGGCTTTTGTTCGGACACATCCTTAGGAGGCAGAACCCAGCTAGTGATGCAGCGCCTCGAATCTGCTCTGCGGACAATCGGCTGCTCTTTTCTGGTCAATAAACGGCACTCGGAGCCCATCCCGCTGCGACAGCTCTGCCCGGGGCCGGGACTGCTCTCCAGCAGGATGGATGTACTGACGGCAACACCTCAGCAGGATGTGCTGATGGCCAAGATGGGCCGCGCATCACCTGCCCTCAACGGGTCGCGCTGCCACTAAGAACCACCTCCACCCCCGAGGGCACACCCGCCTCCCTGTGTGGCACAGGGCCGGGGGAGGCGGAGGTCAGAAGGCAGCCACATTCACCGTCCCACGGCCGGGGTTACCGACCCCCGCCAGCCCCGTCCGCCGCAGCCCGGCTGCCGCCATCGCCCCGCCCCGCCCGCCGGGGAGGGCAGCGGCCTCAGCGCCCCTACTGCGCATGCTCACGCCGCCCGCGCCTGCGCCCCGCGCGGCTCCGTTCATTCTAAGGGAGAACTAATTCTGACAGTACGGGCGGGATGGGACAAAGGGACTCCCTCCTCTCGCAGCGCGACCCGGCCGCGCCATGCCGCGGTCTCCGCCACTGCCGCCTCTCCGCAGGAGGCGCAGCGCCAGTCCCCCCTGAGCGCTCCCTCCGAGCAGCGCGCACCCACCTGCAGCCAACACCCGCAGCTCACCGACCGGTCTGGCCCACCCTCCGCGGCAGCAGCGCCAGCAGATTGGCTCCTTCCGGCGTCATTCTCCTGCTGCTCGCACTGGGAAGGGTTCGGCCGGCCGTCACTCCAGGTGAGAGCCCGCCCATCTCGCGGAGCGGGTTCCTCTCTGACGACACCACAGCGCAGCTCCGCTGCAGGCACCGCCCGACCCCTGATAGGTCGGTACCTGGCGCATTCCGCTGTCATTCACAGGGCGCTCTGACATCTGATTGGCCATTCCTCTGGGGGCGGGGCCCTCGGTGCATCACGCACGCTGATAGGCTCACGCCGGGCCGCGGGGGCGGGCCATGGCGGCGCCGGGCGGGCCGTGGGCGGGCGCGGGGAGCGCGGCGGTGGCGGNGAAGGACCGCATCGGCCAGTTTGTCTTTGCCCGCGATGCCAAAGCCGCCTTGGTACATGGGGAGCGGGGACGCGGTTGTCTCGCTGCAGAGTCAGCATTGCCCAGAGTCCTGGTTTTTCGTAGGAAAGCGTGCCCTGCGAGGGCATTTCAGGGATGTAAAGCTGAAGTATAAGGCTCGGTGCATAAAAATACGAAGCTCTGCATCGCTGAGGAGCAAAGAGGGATGTTTGCAGCCTGCTGTCTGTCAGTAGTTAGTCTGAAAGACTTCACAGGTGTCACAGTCTTGATTCCAAATCAGCAGACAAAACCAGCGTGCCCTGGGAGACTGTACACCAGACATCAGTGTAATGTGTAGGAAAATAAAGCTGTTTGGCATGATTCAGATTTTAAATCTCGAATAATAATATAGTAATACACACTTGCTGTAAGGAGTTACTCATCATTTTTTGCTGAGTATTTAATTTGGCACCTAAGCGAAATGGGTGCACTGAAAGGGAGGCTGTTGAGACAATTTTACTGTTTAGGGTGGTGTAAAAGGTATTTATTTGTGCCATAAGGTACTATAAATAAGTAACATAGGAAAAAAGAGCTATTGTGATTTGTCTAGACTGGGACTGGTTTTGCTCATGTGTTGACTATTCTACTAGCAATAAATGTACTTGGCACTTACGGCTGGTGAACACTTGCTTTAACTTGACAGTCTTTTATAAAAGGGAGAAATTTAAATTATTGGGCTAAAATACATGACTCGATGTCAACAGTAATAAAACCACATTTTTTAGGGAGATGGTTTTCTAGAACCACATAGCACAATAGTTGTGTATGAATTTTATTTCATAGGCTGGTCGCCTGCTGATGCGGAAATTAATTGCAGAAGAGTTGTGCATACCTTGGAATGAAGTACACTTGCAAAGGACATCAAAAGGAAAACCTTTCCTGGCCAATAACTTACTCGGTATCAATTCAAATTACAACTTCAATATCTCTCATCAAGGAGATTATGCAGTCCTTGCAGCTGAGCCTGAACTTCAAGTTGGCATTGATATTATGAAGACCAGTTTACCAGGTAATGCATTATGGTGACCAAAGCAGATTCTGCAGTGTTTGGGTACTGAACATTTTCACATTTCCTAGAGAAACTATCTGTGTCCTAGAAATTTACTGTAACTAGAAGAGAGTCTATGAACATACTGTGTGTTTGGGGTTTCTGACTGTTAAATGCACTCCTCACTATAAAATTATAAATTAGGATTGTAGCAAACTGTATTTTTAAATACAGTTTTGCGGAGATCATTTTGTTTGCTGGTGCTCATTGGTGCATGACTTGGTTAAAGGAGAAACCTACTGTGATTTATGATTCACTGGAATTCTAGTTTTTTAGAATCTTTCTCAAATATTTAACCAGATATGACGGTAGTAGTTGTGTTCTTAGAGAATGTTTCTTTGCAGTTTTTGAGTTGCCCAGCCTTTTGTGCTGTGAAATACATTGTGTTGTAAGGTAGAGATTCAGATAAACCCTGACCAATCTCTGTCTGGTCACATTACACCATTTTAATGAAAGCTACAAGTGTAAATTTTAGGATTTTCATGTTCAGCTAGGATGCACAGAAACTTTGTTGCAATCTGATGTTTTTTCCTGTGGCTTCCATCTGCTGTAGACCCTCACTCTGAAGATGGTGGTCAGCATGTGAGGCCACAGGGTAGCCTTTGGAGGATCCCCCAGCAGAGCTGTTGTATATTTTGTGGCAAGAATTGTGTCCAATGGGCAAGGCTGCTTTGGTACAGGGGCACCCCTGACAGGACTGCAGTAACACAGGGCCCAAATAACCACATTAATCTTGAAGCTTGTGCTTTCATCATCAGGCAAAGCAAGCAAGGTGACATCGCAGCTGTGACTCCTCGCAGTGTCTTGCACACCCTCAGCCCTTTTGCTGGGGGAGCAGAGTTACAGAGAAGGCCTTGATGTTGTGCAAACACTGCTGTACCGGTGTGGTGTGAGCACTGGGTTAGGCAGAGACCTAAAACCGCACTCTGCAGGCTGCCATGAGAAAAGGTAACACCAGGACCCAGAACCCTTGGAAGCACTTTGGTTGGGCTGCCACAGGCTCTACCGCAAGACTCACTAGTTGTAATTCCTCATTTCAAAAAACCTTCTAGTTTCACTAGGTAAATAGTGAAAATCAAAATGTTCAAGCATTTGTATTTGAAGCTTTTCTTGGGAAGTGCAAAATTCAGGTTTATACAGAAATATAAAAAAATTTGTATGTGCAAGTTGGAATATCTTACATCCTCTGCTGGTGTTTTATGTAGCTGTAAATATAGCTGGCATTTTAAAGCCGTGTTGTCAATGTCCAGCTGATAGGTTTTATGAAACATGTTAAACTTTATTTCTAAAGTCTAAAGACCAAGTAATATTTTGAGATCTGATACAGACAAGCTTCAGTGTTTTTACCCAGAGAGGGAAAAATGGTGGTTTTTTTGGAGATGCTAGTGATTCCAAAAACTGAACGGTGAAAGATGGCACATATGTCTTCCTTTTTGTAAGTATAATTTGTATTTTTAAAAGAGAAATAAGATACCACTGAAAATGTAATGACTGTATATGAGGAAGTGAGACAGCAAATAAGTAATATTAAGGATAGAACTTTAGTTTATATTACAGAGAGTATAATTTAAAGTTGGCCATTGTTTCATCTAAAATTTTTCTGAGGAAGATTTTAGTCTTAGTAGAATCACTTGAAACTTTATTTTATTGCTGAGCTATGAATAGGCAACACTGACTTTCCCAGTATTATTTTCTCTGATAGTTCCACTGAGTGGTGCTCTTGTCCTGCAGTTACTAAGTACATTATATTTCTGAAGGTGAATCTACTATAAATCTCTTTCCCTGGAACAGCTACAAGGACAAAGAGTTCCGTATGAGCAAAGTACATTTCAGTAGGTTTGTTTGTTTTCATCAAACGCTTGTTTAAATACAAAGTACTTCATCTTGTGATGTTATCCAACAGCATCTTGGTTGAGGTCTCCAGTATCATAGCTCTTGTATTCCTTTAATGTTCAACCAGCGAGCATGCGAAATCTGCAGTGCAGATATGCAAGAGTATGATGCAGCTGAAAGTTTTGAGAAATCTGCTGTTTGTGTGCTAGTGTGTAACAAGGAGTCCTGGTGCACATAACCATGTCACTTTTTAATCAGTGCTATGTATTTTTGTTTTACTTACTGCTTGTAAGAAGCTGCCTCTTTCCATATTACTTATGCTTCATTATTAAAATCTGAGAAATGAAAGTACTACAAGTCATAGTCTTCTTCAAAGGTGAAGGCAGGTCATACTAGAAGCTATTCTTACCACTGCAAAAAGCAACAGTTCTACAAAAGTTCCGCAGGTATGCAACAGTTCATCACCTTTTTTCGTCTATTCAGACATTGAAGTAAATACTGTAGTGATGGAGGAAAGGAAAACGTCCTGTATAGGTATTGTGTGTTGCTGCCTTTCGGTTATCCAGCAGGTTATTGTAGATTTAAATCAGTCTTTCAGTTTAATTGTTTTGGAAGAATTACTGAGATCATTGAATATTTTCTTCTCTTTAGATCAGTTTAAGATGAGCTCTTGAGTCATTTGTAAAAATGCCCACTGTCCTGTAAATTTGTTAGTAGAAGTCTCTATGGACATTATTTGGCCAGAGAGGTAATGCATATAAAATTATTTTAAGCAAGAAATGAGAAGGATTCTCACAGTACTATTAACTCCTGTGAAAAAAACTGAACTTGTGTTTGATTTTTAACCTATGGACAAGAAATTTTGCAACAAGTGTCAGCTTGGTTTAAGTGGTGTGTGGGATGTTGATTTACCAGTCACTTAAACCCTGTAAAGTAGAACATTTTCAGAGACTGAGGAAATAATTATAGCTTAATAAAGATTGCCTTGTGCATTTGAAAAAAGTTTAGATCTTAGGCTCAAGAGCTTTCCTGCTGTGCAAGTGAATTTCTTTTCACTAATGCAATTTCTTAGCTTAGATGGATTTGCAAAGGTAAATAAATTAACAGTTCATTCCATATATATGAAAATCAGCCTGCAATCTTTGTTACCTATCACATTGTATTTACTTTGATCTGGACATCTCCAATCTCAATTTTATCCCAGAATTAAATATTTGGCATGCAGTAAAATCAGCTTTTCTCATTAATATATTGGTGTTATGCTAGGCTTGCTTGTTGAAAGACACAAAAGAGTAAATTTTCTGCATGTGAATCTTACAGAAAAATTAATTTGGTCTAAAAATACTCCATTAAATGATTTTTAAGGAAGTAGGCTATTATGTGCAAACACCTAATTATTTGGAACCGGTTTTCTCTGAGGCAAAGAAGTACAAAGAGAACTTGACTGATTTTTCCTTTTTTATTGTCATTATTGCATTATTGTGGTGAGGTAATGCAAGAGATGATAGAGTTCTTCAAATCAGAGCTAGGTCACACATAAATCAGAGTGTGTAAGCCCCAAAAGAAGCTGAAGAGCATATGTCAGTCTAGCTAGTGGAGGAAAGCTCTCTCTGTCTCTCCCTCTCCAGACAGTTTTAAACTTTGTGCTGTTTGTTTTGGTGTATTCATAAGCCTAATTGAGTTAGACCCTACCTACATCATAGTTAAGATATTAGGCATATCTTTTAGCTAGCAGCCATGCTCAGTTTTTTGAACTTGAAATACTTTTTTTAATTGCTGCTTTTCAGCTTTTCAGTAAGAGTTTGCTAACCTAGAAAGTAATTCCAAAGCAGATTGTTCTTTGGAGTACTATTGTCCTTAAGGTGACTTAACTTTATCTTAAACAAAGTTTTAACTGTTTTTGTTTTTATTGTTGTTTTTCAGTAAATCTCATAGCAGCAATCAGCATCTAATCTTTTACTGCTAGAGATAATCACCAAATTGTTGGCTAATGTTATAGCTTTAGGTGTGTAGATGCACTGTTTGGAATGAAGGAATTAACAAAGGGTTTGTTTAAACGTTACTCCTAACAGATCAAAGAAGTCATCATTTATCAATATGTATGTAAGCACATAATTTTTAGATGTGAAGGAGTGTTAAAACACCTAATATCTTTGTTGAGCTAAAGAATCGCAGTGATTTTATGCACTACAGTGAGTAAACAGGGAGGCATTTCTTTGTTCTTGTTCTGTTTGCAACTGGGAAGAAACAGCCATCTTAAATGTATTCTTAAAGAATACATATTTTATAGCAGTTTCATTGTTCTGCTTTATTCACATTTCTAACACAGTTTTAACCTGGAATTACACAATTCTGTAAATGATGAAGCACCAATACATGATAAACTGTGAAAGCAAAACTGATATTGTGATTAAATCTCTTCTTTAAGGGAAAATTCCTTCATTTTCCAAAGAAATACTCTTAATCCTTTAGGACTATTTCTTTAATAGAAAAATGTAAAACCATTTGGATTAAAATAGAAACTGGTAGCAAAAATGCATATAAACTAAAAAACTATAAAATTAAGCTGTGGAGAATAGAGATGTTTAAAATGAGGGGTAAACTAGCAATAAGGAAAAGAAAAATCCTAAAATAGGAGCTTTTAGTAAAAACAAGATATGGAACAAAGTAACTGTAAGAATGCTTGTCAGATTGTTTGGTGTTGTGGGTGATTTTTTCCATTCTGTTCACAGAATTTGCAATAGTCACAATTTATTACTTAATTGGAGTTTTGGGAAATTAAGTTATACATTAACAATGAGCAGCTAAATAGAACTGATTTTTTTCTGACAGAACTAAAGGTGCTTCTCAGTCTGCACTAATGACAGTTAGTTTTGGCTTTCCAAATTAAGAAAGTGTAGCAGAAAAATGTGATCCAAGGACTAAGGTTAAGTAATTACTATGTAGGTGATAAAAATTATCTTTTGAGGAGTTTCTTGCTAACATAGCCCATTTCCATTAGCTTCAGCTCTACAGGTACGTGTATTTGTTGCACAGGCTCGAAGATAGAAGCTGACTTTATTTGGTGTTGTCAAAAGCTTATTTGGATATTGACTGTGCAGCTATTACAGTTTGGAGCTCTTACTGGTTTCAAAGTTGTGAGACAGTCTTTTAGAGACAGACTTGCAGATTTTTTTAGACTTGACTTATGAAAAGGTAGAAACTTAAATATTTAACAACTCCTCTCAGTAAATGTAAAAAAAAACAAAAAGTCTTAGCTGCATTTCCCTGATGTCTTTTCTTTCTAAGAGAAATTCAGATTTTCATCATGGAAAATATTTTTATATTTCCTCAATAAAGATGACAGGTTGCTATTGTTATGTCAGGTTTTCAGTAAAGTTTAGGATCAGGAGACATAGGTAGCTGTTTTCTTGCCATTTATTGGATTGGTGCTGGGAATTCTAAGCCTTCATGGCGATCATGTGCTACGTTGCATTTTGATGCAAAATCCAATTTTGTAGTGCATTAAAAAAAATTATTACTTGCCCTGTATAGTTTTCCTGTTTGTTCATCAGACCTGTTGGGTTCTGTATTAAACGTGTATATCTTCCTTTCTTCTTTCCTAGTAAAAACCAATTTAATAAAAGCAAAGCAAGCACTTGGAGATGGTATCTACAAGAGTAGATACAGCTGATACAGGTGAATAGACCATTGAAGTTCATCAGTTTTTCATCTGTGTGCCCCTGCTTTTTCATCTGCTTTTGCCATATTGCAGTACATTTATCTTCCTCTTGCATCTTTGCTTGTATAGCTTTTTGGCTGGATTAAAGACAGCTCCTGCAGTGGCAGAAGTTGATTTGTGTTGTTAGGGGGAAGGATATGGGGGGACAACATGCCAATGAGTAGCTGACTGCTGTGTCTTCTCTGTGGGAAGACCAAACAAAGCAAGACATGCTGGATTTTAGCTGTCAAGTGGGACAAACGGCCTTTCAGCTGCTGGCAAGCCAAACAAATGGCTTTATAAGGTTTTGGGCTTTTGGATTTTTGTTCATTTATTTTTAAAGGATGTCCTTATGTAGGAGAGATTGATTCCCAGATTTAAAACACTAATACTATTTCTGGTCATCATGTTGGGTTTTTTGGACTTCATTAAGAAAGGGCAAAAGAGGGAATGATGGTGTACAGACAGAGGTGGAAAAGTTTTAAGTGTGAAAATAAGAGACATTTTTACTCCATTCAGCTGTGCAATTCACGTTCAGGGACAGGCTTCTGGGCAGTGTCCTTTCTTCTTCCATTACAAAGGAACTCTGTTATTGGATTTGTTACTGCAGTAGGTGTCATGAGGTTGAAGGACATAGCCCCAGAGTGTGCATCTCAATATTGAGAACCATTTCCATGCCAAATTTAGAGGAGAGATCTCTCATCGGACTTTTTCAGTGAAACCAGCTCAGTTTGAATCAGCTTATGCTTTCTAAGGTCGCAGAACTTCCCAGGAAAAATCTGCAGGGGAAAAAATTGCAATAATCAGATCAAGGAAGTGATACAAAGTGGGAATCATATGGTGAAATTAATGTAGAAAATGAAGATGACTTAGGTGCTGAGAATTGGTTTCACCTCTTTTATCCAGCATAGCATTTTATATACCAAGCACCAACTGGATTCCAATGCATCCCCAGGTTCTGCAGTGGGACTGGCTTCTTAAATATGGGCCTACTTTCCCTATAATTACACTGTCACCAAATACCTAACTTTTCCTGCTTGATAAACTTTGAATGAAAAGTCTGATGTTGTTATTAAATCTCCTCTTTTTCCTTGTCCATTTTCTTGGAATACTAGGTGTGGGGTTTTGCTTGTTTGTTTTCTTGGACTAGTAAATGATACTAACATACAGGTTTTCTTTAAAATGTTAATTTTAAAGCAAAGGATTAATTGCCAGATATTTCAGTCAACATAGTCTCTCTGAATGTGTAGAAAGACCTTCTAGTATATTACATCATAAAATGCAGTAAAACATTTTAGAGATCTGGTGGCTTGGTAGTACTATATAATATAAGGGCAGTGATAGTCAGGCACGTATCTTCTATGTGGGAGGTATTGCACTGGTAACCTCTTAAGGTTTTTGTTGTCTTTCAAAGAGAAGCAGATCTAGCTCCATTAAAAGACATTATGTACCTAAATGTCTGTGGCTATTAAAGATCTCTCAGCATTTGGACTTTTTTGGACTTCCTTTTACATCTGTAGTTGTGTCCTCCCGATTTGCTTTATAAAAGAATGTATTTTTATGTTCAGTTAGATTTTGGGGTTTGTGTTTATTTTTATGGGATAGTATTATGGAAAGCACCATAAACTCATAAATGTTGAAAGAGAGTTCCTGCTGTTCTGGCAATGGAATGATTGTTTTAACAGTTTGATACATGTTCTGTAATGAAAAACTGAATAAAATTCCTTTTTTGGTGGGGTAATTTATGTTTTTGCTGAACTGTTATGGCTACCTAGAGCTCTGCTAGCTGTGGCCATACAACCTCTTGGAAAGAGCTTAAGCAAGTAAAAGATGTAATAGTTGACAAGCACAAGTTAAGAAAGGTTTCTTATTTCATTACTGCTCACTTTCTTTTTTGCCGTCAGTGTTTAGTTGTAAGTACATTTTGTTCAAAGAATTTGAGGTTCCTAAGTCATCTTAGTGATTAAGACCCTGTGTTTTTTAAATGCTTTTATTTTTTCCACTCAGAAGCAAGCTAAAACCATGAGCTAGCACCTGGGTGTGTTTGACTCCAAAGTCTTCAATAGCAAGTATATATTTCAGCTGAATGTTTGGCATAGAAAGTACATATAAAAATATTCTGGAGTCTGAACAAAATTTGGGAGGCATTTTTTTAAATTTTCAGAACAAGTGACAAAAAGCATAGATCTGTTGCAGACTGTGTGCTAGTTGTCTTTAAATTGATCCGATATGAGGTATCCAGTTAACACAGCTATAGCTGTGTCAAAACTGCTATTTTTCCAGTCAAGTTTTAGGGGTAGAGCTATATAAGCCATTTTGATTATTTACTTTCTTTTGTTTTACGTTTACTGTCAGAGCAACTTGCTTAAATATTCGTCACTGCTGTTATACCTAACTACACTAATGCGATTGAAACCTTAGCAGTTTCTCTAATACTGTAAAGACATAATGATGCTAACTGCAGGGAAAATATCAAACATGATCAAATTATTTCAGTCTCTTTATGACTTTTCCATTTTTACAATCTGGAAAATGTTGAGTAATTCATAGGAGGCAATGTCAAATTTTAAGGCATTTTAAAGTTAGTGCTGTGTCTCTGATGTGTACCAAGATAAAACACATCAATATTAATGTGATGAGAATGGATGTTTAACATAGAAATAATTGAGAATTGCTGGATACTGACAGGAAGCATAGGGGTCAGAGAATGTAAATCCAATTTCCAATTCACACTAAAGCTGTGTGAGCTGGTAGATTGAAAAACCATGCATTGTTAATGTTCTATCTGGTTCTTGTAAGTTAGTCATTTATCTCACTAATTATCTGCCTTGTGTTGTTTCAAACATCAGTGCAAGGGTTAGTTGGTATTAATAAACAATTAGGGCTTGGGCATCTGTTGTAGAAGAATTGTTTTCTCTGTATCAATTTACTTTGGTTTCCTTCAGAGACAGTAAAATGTGATCAAATACGGCTTGTGTCCTACACCAAAAGGACTGTCACCCCAAGAGTCCAGAACTTGAAACATTCATCCAATACAGTTGGTTAGTTTATAAGCTTTATAGCTATCTGGTGTTTCACATTATTAGGCAGGTTGATCTGTTTATGCTTCAGTTGTTCATTTGTGTACAGCATGTCACACTGCCACTTTACCTGTCTTCCATCTGAAAATAAACTGATTAGGTATTAGTTCTTGATCAGTGATCTGGTTCTTTTATGCAGTTTGAGGTGGTAAGGAGGCTGTTCACATTCTGGGGTTTGTTTTGTATTTCTGTTTTGACTGTTTATTTGGGTTTGGTTTTGTCTGTTGTGTTTTTTCGGGAGATCAGTTGATCAATGAGCTGGCAGTAGCAGCTGTATAAGCTAGTTGGTTTGTATCTGACCAAAACAAGTTGAAGACTGTAAACTAGTAAAACCTGAAGTGAAGATGGTTAGTCATCTACTCTTCTCACTTATTTTTGAGAAGGCATGTGATGGTTTTAATAATTTTGGGTACAAGTTTGTATCCTGCCTTTATTAAGTGAACATTATTACTAAAGCTGACTTATTAACCTGATGTTTGTAAACATGTAAACAAAATGTATGAAGATTTCTGTATTGCTATGGATAGTATTCTTCACTATTAATAGTATCATAATTTACATGCATCTTAATTGTGCTTGCCTTTTGTCTTCCTACAAATGCAACTTGTTTGGATTCTTTAGCAGGTTGAAAAATGGGGGGAAATTATCCTGTATTTATGTACTATTTATAAAGTGCATTTGCAAACAGGGCTAGAGATGTAGTCTGTTTTCTTATTCTTTGCTCCTGCCTCTTTTTAAAATCAATCTTTTATATCTGTTCTGAGGGATTTCTGTTCTATGGGAAAGATGCAGAGCAGATTTTTTGCCTAGTCTTTGGAAAGATTTAATAAAAAACCCAGTTGTCACTGCAGTAGAAAAATGGCATTTTGTATTAATGTAAATAGCTCATGCAAAAAATCCAAAATGCACACACATATGCACAAATATGAACACGCACGCTTGCCTCTATATAGCGTGTTTACTTACCAGGCTTTATTTTGGGCTCTTGTTTCCAGTATCACTCACTATTTCTTCTCTTCACTCTTCCTGAAATTTCCAGGGTATTGTGTGCTTTTAATTTAATGAAGAAACTTAACTTTGGGTTTAGATTGTATTTTAAATTATTAGAAGGGAATTTTTGAAAGATTTCTCAGTTTATATTATTAAGAATCTAATGTGGTTAAAAGTTTATTAATGGGGAATGTATTTTAAAATCAGAGAGGGCAATATAATTAGTGCTCAGCATTAAAAAGAGTTGGTTTGTTATTTTGAAGAGTTCTATTTCCTGACATAGGCAAGTTAGAAGTACCTACTTAAGAAAGTTCAATTCTGAAACAAGTTGACAAGTGGGAGCTACTTTTGAATGCCAATTTAAAACCAAGTAATTAATTGCTACATGGTGCATGTTCCTGTTCTTTCAAAGAAGGTTTTGCATAAATTGTGGCAAGTACGTTTGAGGCTTTTTTTTGTTCTAATCAAACTAAAAGCAGAAAGTGTAGCATTTAAACAGAAACTTTCTGCTGCTTCTGGTTTTGGTGCCTTCCTATCTCCTATATCATGAGACATGGGAAAATTGAAGGGGGTTTAGTGAAGGGCCACCAAGGTGGTTAGAGGGTTGGGGAATTGACCTGTGTAGAAATGCTGATGGAGATGGGTTTGTTGAACCTGAAGAGGGAAATCTAATCCCAGCCAAGCTGAAAGGTAGCTGCAGAGAGGATGCACATAGTTGTCTCCATGAGCGTGCCCAGGAACAGGGCAAAAGGCAGCAGGCTCAGGTTGCTTCAGGGGAAGTTCTGTCTCTGTAGAACAAGTCTTCACCATGAGAACAGTAGAACACTGGACTAGGTTCCCCAGAGAAAAGGGGAAATACTCTGCTTGACAGGCCCCTGGGTAGCCCAACATAAGGCTCTGTTTTTCAACAGAAGGTTGGACCCAGGTGGTCTCCAGAGCTCCATTTCAACCTACATTTTCCCCATGGTTCGTTCTGTGAATCTTTCTCTCATAACTAAAGCAAATACAATGGACTAGGGAAATGGACTAGGCAGGCTGTGGTACAGGAAGTAATATGTGGAGAATAGTCATCCTAAGTCCTCTGATCCATTCCTCAAAGTGAAGCAACTCGCTGCATTAAGGAAGCAGGGAGTGAGTGCACTTAAGGACAAAGTGGTGCCTGAGCTTTTCAGAGGAGGAATGTGACAGACAGCTGGCGTGGAGGGGAAAGTACAATGTGAATTTGAACATAAATGTTGAGAAGCATAGCTGATCAGTTGAAGAAACCTAGGACAAAAAAAGGGGTGAACAGTGGGAGAAGAAGCAGTAGCATATGGGTTTGATATGCACTTGGAGTACTAAATAGTTTGAGTGTATTCGCCACATGTGATAAAGTTTGGATGGCAGAACTGACAGTGCAGGAGCCTTTATATGCCCCTACATTAGCCACCTGTATGCACAACTGGACTTGGTTGCTTGCATGGGACGCTGATTAATATAGGCTATGAGTAGCCAAGCATGTAATGAGGTCCATAGCTTTCAGTGTATAATAGAAATGCTATTGATCAATGTAACCACACACTCTGTATTGTCTTCCACAAGGTAAATTTAGATTAGTGGGGAAAAGTGGTGTAGCCCCTGAAGAGCTGCTGCACAGCCACACAGCTGTGCTTATTTTTAGAGGAAGCTTAAATCTAATTTAAGGATTTGAAGGCTTGGTAGTTTGAGGCTGTGTTTTTGGTTTTTGGGTTTTTTCCCCCTTGGTATATTTCTTACTGTTATTATGGCTACCTCTCTACCCCCATTTTTCTTCCAGAGAAAATCCAATCCAAATATCCTAATATGTGTGTGATAAATTTTGAAGACTGTGCTACTACAAGTGCTTAAAAAAGTGTTTCTTTTGTATCTCAGCATCCAAGGAAGCAGAATAGCTTGATAGATTTTGACAAACAGAATGCTTTTTACTTGATGTTACTAGATCAAGCTGTCAGATGCCAGAGACTGTATCTGCTACTTTTGTAGTTGAATATAATTTTTTATGTATATATATAAAATCAGCATTGGTTAAATACTTTGCCCTTTGGAGAATGCTGCATCGTGGGCAATCATCAGCTCACTGCTTTGTGGCTGTATAAATTCAAATTGTGGAGCAGAGTTGGTTCATATTTTTTTTTTCTATGAGTTTTTTCTAGAACAATAATGTGAGGTAATTTCATTTTCTTATTGTCACTACTCTGTTAAAATTTCTATAAATATCTCTGTCTGATTTATAGGTAGTAGCTCAATTCCAAATTTCTTTCACATAATGAGGCGACAGTTTACTGAAACGGAGTGGGATGTAATCAAGTCTGTGAGTAATGAATGGATGCAGCTGGATATGTTTTATCGGCACTGGGTAATACTTTGTTTCCTATTTAAAGTCTGAAAATATGAACATCGGTTTTTTATAGGATTTATTATTTTCAATGTAGTTAAAATGTAATCTTTTTATAGCTGCATGTAATCATAGAATGGTTGAGGTTGGAAAAGACATCTGAGATCATCAAACCCACCTCTAACCTATGTCCCTAAGCACACCTCTGCCCGTATTTTAAAGAATTTCAGGATTGGTGGCTCAACCACTTCCCTGGGCAGCTTGTTCCAGTGCTTGAAAAGCCATTTGATGACAAAGGTTTTCCCATTATCCAATCTAAACTCCCCTGGTGCTACCTGATACCATTTCACATGAAGATATTCTTGGACTTTATATTTCAGTGATTATTTTGTATCAGGGTAACTTTGAAAACCACGGTACAGCTGACATTTCCAGATTTATTAGTAGTTTTAAAAATACAGTCAGAACAAGGTAAATGGTTCATATCTGTGTGTACCACTGAGTAATTTCAATGCCATGTTTATTTTAGTGCAGCAAGTTAGGCTGTATATAAACAATGCTGATAATTTTTTCTCTTGGTAATTGCATAAGTCTACCCTCACATTTACAATAGCGTAAGTCTTAAATTTATTTTGTCTACAATGTGTACTCAGAGGTAATGTTTATAGAACAGTTTGAAAACAGCTAGTATGAATAAAATACGTTTATTGTGTCTTTTAGGCCTTAAAGGAAAGCTTCTTAAAAGCTATTGGAGTTGGAATTGGCTTTAACTTGCAGAGAATTGAATTTAACGTGTCTCCATTGCAACTGGAAATAGGGAAGGTGTATAAAGAGACAAAAATGCTTCTGGATGGAGAAAAAGAAGAGGAGTGGACATTTGAGGTAAAGAATGTGTTTTCTCTAGTGATAAACAGTCTGCTTATGGTTGCATTGCATATTTGATTTCTTTGTTTAAATTTCAACTTCGTGCCTTTATTCTGTATAACCTCATTGAGCATATATTAAGCAAAACTTAGATTATAAATCTGCCGCATTTTAAAGTATTTTTGATAATTGCAAGAACACCCCATACACACATTCTTTATAATGTCTTTTTATTTTTCCTGTTCTTGGTATAAATTTGCTGCACTCTGTGAAAGTCATCCTAAGGTGTGCAGGAAGTTCACAGAAATATATTCAGACCTGATTTCTTGAACAGTGTCTAAGATTTTAGAGTTCTGCATCCATTGGTCTAGAACGGGACCTAATGATTAACCAACCCCATTAGTGTTTATGTTAGATGTTTGAAATGGAGAAAGTGTCTTCAGCTCCTTTGGTACTTCTTGTCCACACAAGAAATGTATGTTTTTGTGAGTTTGAAGTGGCTGCTCTGTGTGGGAATGGATGGATGAAAAAATTTGCTTTTGCTTAACAGAAGATTAATTTGGCCTCAATAGTCTGTGTGAGTCTTGGGGTTTGGGCTTTGGTTTTCCTTCTTCAAAGGTATTGGGGTTTATCAATAAAACCTCTATCCTTTCAGATTTGGTAAGAAATTATCAGTATCATCTTGTGTAGATTGAAGGATATGTAGGGGAAGAACTGATAGAGACATGGTTTAGTGGTGGACCTGGCAGTGCTGGGTTAACAGTTGGACTTGCTGGTTTTAAAGGTGTTTTCCAGCCTTAGTAATTCTGATTCACAATGATCTCAAATTATTTTATTACCTAAAAAAAGCTTTAAAAACAAATTAAATCACAATCCCATTTCTCTACACCCCAGAGACGTATTCGTTCAACCACTTTAAAGAAAGCAAAAGATGGAACAAACTGTCAAGTGCTCTTTTCAGTAAGATTATTCCATTTCAAATAGATATTTGCATTTTGAAAACACCTATATTGTTGGAGACAGCTGTTCCAATAGTGCTGTCTAAATGACAAATTTCTGCTGTACGCCTGTTTTCTTTAGTATACGAAATACATGTACCCTGTGCTTGTATGAAGGAATGAATGCTCCAGTCATGTTTAACTTCAGAGTACAAGTTTATATCTTCACAGTTCATTCCGTGCAGCATTCCTGTCCACTTTTGGTTTTGTGTTATATTACAAGTCTATGCATATTAAATCAGCCCTCTTACTCAATTCCTATATGGTATGGCAATATCAGTATGTCATGAAATTCACTAGGTGGAATTACACTGGAAAAAGAAGTTACTGGGAAAGCCTGAATGCTTTCTGTATTACTGCAGTGTACCATGGCCAAGGGAACTTCTACCTCTCTTGATTGAATTCTGGAACTCCCTAATTTTGGTCTTTGACATGCGTGTGGTTGATTGACAGAAATACCCTGAAGATGGTGATGTAGATAGCTCCCTATAACACTTACATGCTTTCTAAATGTTTGAATTTACGTTAGTAATTACTGCTAGAAGGTTCATGCAGTTTTTTTCTGAGGAATGTCTCCACTTACATGCTTGCCCTCCTGCTTCCCAAGAGTGCAGCATTATAATGAGGCAGATTCTAGTATTTCAAAGAAAGGACTTCATACCAAGTTTCCTTTAAATACAAGCTCTATTGGGATATAATTTCATTTAAATATCAAGTCATTAAAATGAAATAAATGTTTTTCAGTTACCGATCTCTGGAGAGCCTAAAATTAAGCATCACTTTACTTTTTTGTCTCTTCCCAAGTTTCTTTTAATTTGGTTTCCATTTTCTTACTTTAAAAAGGTCCTTTTGTGTCTCCTCAGATTTTTGGAATAACTTTTTAGTTAAAAACACTTATTCTGAGAAATCTGAAAGAGTCACCTGAGAATAGACATTAAGGCACCTGTAAGACTACATATTACTGATAGTCTTTTCCTTAGGTTCCCTGCTGTGCTAAGTTTGCTTGAGAGAGCTTTTTCTATCAAATTAAAAGATAAAATGACCTCACTTTTACATTTTTAGAACTGCCTATATCTTAGTGAAAGGAAATGATCAAAGACAGCAAGACTGTTTAAAATTCAATTATCACATATTTTTGATTGTCTCATTACAGTTTTAAAGAGAACCTAATTTACTAAAAATGGAAGTGAGAAATAAAGGGGATTTTATCCATTTAAATTACACAAAATATTCTGAAGTCTCCTTCAGAAAGTACCATGTAATATGAAAAAGACAACTTCAAATTCATAAAGACCAGAAAAAGATCCACCACCTTATACTTGTCATGGCTAAAAGGTCAAGAGGAATACTAATGAATCAGAACAAATCAAAGCTGACACTATTCAGACACCCTGTAACTGTTCACAGTCAGAGCAAAGCCAATTCAAATTGGAGACAGAATTTTCTATGAACAGTGCAAAATTGTTTCTGTTACTTCATGGTAAATACCAAATTAACTACTTTGTTCAGTAGTTGACTGTTTGTGGTCCTTTTACTAAGGGTTTAGTTTTGCTTGAAGTACCTTTGCCCTTCTTCACTCCCCATATTTTTTCGCTTGAATGGAAGGCAGTTGCTCAGAAACAGCTTCTTCTTGTTTGATCTTGATGGAAGGATTTGGCTTTAGGGTCTTGTTTTCATATAGTACTCTAGAGATTGCTAAGCAGATTCCCTTCAGCTGTTTTGGAAGAAGTTGGAGGAAAAAGGCTTCATTTAAAAACGTCAATTGAATTTTAAGATATGTCTGCTGTCTGTGTTAAATATACTTTATTCATATAGACAGTGCATACCTTCCTCATTTTAAAAAGATTACTTTGTCTAGTAATAACTAAAAGCTAGCCCAGTGAAAAGTGATAACAGTATTTTGTCAGGGTTTGATTTAGGATGGAATTATGATGATGATGATGATTATGGGTAATTCTATATGCTCCATTTACTTCCTTTGAAGAAAATAAACTTGGACAATTGTCCTAGTTTCATCTCTGGTACAGTTAATTTTCTTCTTAGTAGCTGGCATAGTGCTGTGTTTTGAATTTAGGATGAGACTACCATTGATAACAGACTGAAAGAAAGTCGAAGACTCCAGTTTCTCATAGTGCCCTGCTAGTGAGGGTGCTGTGTGGTATGAGCTGTCTACTGTGTTAAACTATGACAAGAATGAAGTAGTAGTTAATTTTAGTAAAAATGAAAGAAGTTGACTGAAACAGTTAAGACAAGTTCTGTCATTTAAAGAGATAAAAGTAAGTTTAGATTTGTAGCAGATCTTATATATGGAAAAATATATTGGCACTGGAACATATATTGGGACCAGGAGCAGGCTGCCCAGAGAACTTCCATGTCCCATCCATGGAAGTGTGTAAGGCCAGATTGGATGGGTTCTGAAGAGCCTGGTCTTGTGGGAGATATCCCTGTCCAGTGCAGGGGAGTTGGAAGTAGATGATCTTTGAGGTCCCTTCCAATGCAAGCCATTCTGCGACATTGTGAAAAAAAAATTTCTAGTTACTGATTTGCAAAATGGTAAAAGTATTCATGACCCTTTTCTTATTGGTCACAGTTGTGTACAGTTGATCAGGAAGAATAACTGGATAGCACTTACTGGAATCAACATTAAGGAAGAATCTTAAAATACAGAGACATGAGACATTTCTGTTTGGGTACCTACCTCTGTTTTGGACACAGCTATTGTATAAGGGAAGCACATGATTTTTCCTAAACCTTGCTCTCGGATTGAGAATCACCTGGCAGAACTGCTGTTGGACAAGTAATTCTTTAAATTTTTTCACAACAAGTATCTGCTTGGCTTGTTTATGTACAAATAGATCACTTCCAGAACATGAACTTCAAAGAGTGGTTACCTGGGTCAGTTTGAAACATTTATTAATTTCTAGTGTGCAGCTGTAGTTGGCGTCTTTCACTCTCAATAGGAGAAGTTAATCCTGTTGCATTGTCAGAAATAAATAAGAATATAAACTTTTATTTCTAAGACTAGCTAATCCAACTGTATTCACTCATCAATCAATTCTGCTGGCTGGGAACATACAGTTTCCTCATAAGCTGTCTGTTGTTGAGTGAATTCGTAATGACTTGAATTGCCGACACATCATTCTGCCGAGTCTTTGAAATGAGATCATTGTAAGTCTGTGTGTGTGCTCTAGTAACACTTTTGTTCTCTGCAGACAAAACCAAATTTTGGTCTGTTATGTGTTTTCTGGAGAGGAATCTTAACAAAACAAGCTCTCTACCTTGAAGGAATTCTATATGATTGTTCTCTTTTTGTTTAATCATCTATTTCCATTTAAGATACTAATTTTATAGGCTGGTATCTCCAGGGAATCAAGCTGATCTGCTGTTTTTTATAGTTTCAGTATGTTTCATTAATTCCATAGCTTAAGGTTTTAGCTGGCCACTAGTAAGGGCCAGGAAAGATGTTCCTTTCTTTATTTCATTTGGATTTACATTGCTCTGAAACAGAAAAGATAGATGAAGGGCACAGTTTGTTATGTTTTATTGTAAGATGCTGAAAACTCTTTTGTGACCACAGAGGATACATGAAATAAATGAAATGGAAACCTTTTTCATTTGCTTTTCACTGGGCAGGGTCTCTGCAGGGAAGGTCTATCTAAACAGTCACTGCCTGTTAAATGCAGTTTTGAACTGAAAAAAACATTATTTTGCTAACAAAATGTAAAATACCATCTATAATATGATTTTACTTGCACAGACAAGGAGTAGTATAAATTGACTTCACAAAAAAGAAAATTCTGTGCTTAAAGCTGTTTGCAGGTGTAAGCCACTGAGAACAGGTAAGCCACTGCTGAACGTGCTGTACTGTGCCCTCTGTTCTGATGTGTCTTTGACCTCTTGGACATGCAAAAAAAAAAAAAAAAGAAAGAAAGAAGGGGGAAATGAAGTGATTAAAAACTGGATATAATAATTTTTCCATCTAGACAAACAGAAAACACTGCCACCCTAGAACTATAAAAACGGTTTAGCAACACCTGATCAAGCATCTAATTTTCAGTCTTTCTTACTTTTGAGGAAGTTACGGAAATGTGCACACTGAGTACAAATGGTTGTCTCTGAGGTAGCATTCCTTACGCTTGACTTATTTTCAGTTTTGTACCCTAGTAAAGGAGTGGAAAACCCAGTAAAATACTTCATAGTAAGTACATTTGGAGTTCTTGCAGTCATGGAAAGCACTGCTTATGCTGTAGATTTCTTAGTGTTTCTTATATTTTAGTAAATAATATAATGTTTTAAATATTATCTAGTAAATATTTTAAATATTTGTATTATGCTGATAAATTTCTAGATGGAATTGAAAATACTCATTTTCTTACTAGCACTTTGCAGAAAGGTATGACATGAGCTTGATGTAGTTTTTTTGAAGTAGGTGAGGGTTATAAAGTCGACCTGTAAAGCTGTCAAATGGGCAGTTTTGGTGCTGAAGAGATGAAAGTAAAAGCACGGTTCTATTTCCTCACCAGCACCTCTCTGCCAAGGCACCCATGTTTGCCAGAAAAGTCCCCCAACTTTACAGGTGTACTGGTGTGACACAAGACTGGAGCAGCTGCTGCCTTGGCTGAGTTGGATTCAGTAGATTTGAGCTGAGCAGCTTCACAGCTTTTTTTTTTTTTTTTAATATGCAGGGATGTTTGGGAATTGCAGAAATGGTATCCTGGCAACTGAAGTCTTTGAAAATACTATGTAGTAAATAAACTGTCAAGAAACCTAATGCAGACTGACACCATTGTTCTGAAAGACATTTCACTTAGATGAAAAGGGGAAAAAAACAGGGCAACCAACAACCTGTCAGGAAATAGAAGGACATTATGGTGTTTTCTTTATATGATAATTAGTTAGAATGCAGTTAGAGTATTTCCCAAGGAAGCCAAAATTGGAGATTCAGTCTTAACTCCCAGGAGCATATGGCAATGACTATCTGATTTTCAGATTAGTGGTAATACCTAAACTGATCACTTTTCTAGGTAGGACTCTTGTCATTCCTTTTTTCTATTTTAGAAAGTCTGTGCAGGAATTATGTGAAAACATTTGAATAAAGAAGCAAGGGAAATTTTATATCCTTCCTTTGTATATATATATATATTTATTTTTTAAAAGCCAGTGATATTATGGCTTGACTGTAGAATAAGCGTATTCAGGAACAGTATATATAAATGTTTGGGGTTCTTTTTCCTGGAATTGTTTAGGATGAATTCTTACCCTTTCTGGAATAAAACACTTTCAAACAAAACTATTGAATAGGTAAAAACTATGTTAGTTCATATATAGTTATACATCTTAAAACGTTGGTTTGTATTTACACATAGCAGTGCTCAGGCTATGTCAGAAATTTAAAGCTGTGCTCTTACATGCTGTCTGAAGCCAAGAAGAAGAGAGTCACTGATTTAAGTTTACACTGACATTGTTGTTTTTCAGAATACCTTCCAGAAGTTCACAGTTCATCTCATTGGAAAGGGATAGCTGAGATGGGTTATATGGTTTGGGACTTAGAAGAGACTGGTCAAGGAATGCTCAGGTCACAAACTTGGGTATAAATATCTACAAATGGATAAGGTGATGGTAGCCTGTAGTAACCAGTCCTCACCCTGTGAGCATTTTAATGTGTCTGCATCGTTGAGCTCTTCAACAAAAGTGCTAAAACGTACTACTGCTTTTTGAATGTCATTATTTTAAAGTATTTTAAATTATGTTCTGCTGTTGTTCTGAACCATATTCTAAACATTTATATAGTCTTTGCTGGATACAGAGTAAAGAAAATGCATTTACACTGCCATTTTTCATCTTTACTAGGAAACCTGCTTGGATGACCATCATCATGTTGCAGTGGCGCTTGGGAAACAGGAGGGACTTGTACAGAAGGATTCTGATGTAAGAAATAATGAAATAGTTTCATGTCTTGCTGATCACTTGAATATAAACTTACGCTGTAGCTAAAAGCATATTATCTCAGATACAGGCCGAGGAGAAGGCTTATCTTAGGCCCAGGATTAACCAGAACCAAGCAGTATTACTGAACTGTTTCCTCTAGTTCTGTTGTGCCTATTTCAGCAAAGGTCTGGGAAGGAGAAATAGTTTCAGAGGACAGCAACAGATAATGTCAAGTCTGTAATGTATGTATTACAGTGTTCAGTGTGTTCATTCAAGAGAAGATTAAGTGATTTTTGTCAGAGCCTGCTAGTACTCACATGGGAAAGATGGTGTTCACAGAGGGAGATGGAAACAGTGAACCAGTCTAGACTGCTAAACTTGTATGACACCTCACCAAGTTGATTTTAATGGGGGACTGTCAGTGCCTGTATCCCAAAGCAGATCCATCGCTCAAACACCATTATGACAAGATAACCCTTGAGACAAGCAACAACAACCAACAGATGGGAAGAACAGCAGTGTTAGTCTTCATTCCATGTGGTGTCTCTATTGAGGGAAATAGCAAAGCTACTTAAAAGCTTTTCAGGATTTTCTGTGTAATTTAAAAAAGACCTCAGTCGTGAAAATAGCAATAAAATTAAAATTTAAGGGGGAGGCAGACTGGCAAGTTATAGCCAAAACAGCCAGGCAGTCAGCAAAGGAGAGTGTGACAAATTGCCAGATTTTTCTCTGGTGTTCTAGTTGCTCACAAGAAAATAGAAGGTTGTTTTCTGTTTTTTAGATACAAAGATTCTACCAGGAATTAGGGAAAAAAAGTAGTATAGGAATGGATAAAATCATGGAAGTGGTAATGCACACTATCTATCATGGTAGCAAAGTCTGTGTTCATGGATAATAAAGAGAGGCAGACCTTTTAACTAGCATTGGTTAGATTGAAAAAAAGAGGTAGAAACTGCCTTGAGGATTTGCTGTGATAAATCAGTGGACAAATATTTTTTAATAAATTACATGCATTCTGTTTCACAGGACATACTTAAGTTCCCAGTGGGGTTGCATGTTACCCTACCCTTCTAACAAGAATACTGATAACTGTAAGTCTGAGGTGAAAAGAAGGTGGCAATTATTTTGAAAGACAATCACCTAAGTATTCTAAAGAAATTCAGCATTTTTAAGTATTGACCTTCACCATCATGGTCACATGCCTTAAACTTTTCATAGAAAGAACAGTCATGATATCACAGGTTATGATGAAAAGTCTTTGAATCAAGAGGAGTCTCAAAGGCTTACTTGTCCACTGACTAAATTTGTGATTACTTAAATTTCATTATCTCAATTTACTGAAAAAAGGTCATTTAAAGCAGGACAAGAGAGCTTTCTGGGACTCCCCGGTAAGGAAATTGGGTGAAAATTTATGTACTATTGCATTGTGCCTTTTTTGGCCTCCTCCTAACAGAAATGGGGAGGAAATGAAAGTTGCCTTCTCTCTTTGTAAAAGAGCCATAAAAAGGATTCTATTTATTGCTAGATGTGTTGAAAGAAAAAGTTGTTCGTTCTAGTTTAACGTGTGTGTAAATTTTACCCAGTTCTTTCAGGATGTCAGTGTTTGTGTTTGTTCCCTCTCTGTAATCACAGGAGTAATTCACTATGGCCTGCTTGTAGAACATCTGCTTTCAGCTTTCTTCACAAAATGGTAACATGTACCTACAATTCCCAGGAAAGACCAATTGTTATGTCAGTGCACTATAATTAAAAATCTCTAGTGTCGAGCCTTAACAAAATGCTAGTGACTGCCGTATGCTTGAAGAAACAGAACATTTCTCTGTGCTCCTAACCTAGATCTAGACATTTATCTGAGGCAAGTCTCAATAAAAGTTGGCTGAGTTCAAAATTCTTTATAAGTCCTGTGTGGGATATGAAGCATCTGCTGTGTATCACCTCTGAATTTCACAAGAGTTGTGATGAATTCAGTCAGGACACACTTCTTCAGACAAGCACGTGCTGAGGTTCAGGCTACATCTGTTAATAACAATTTAGCTTGGAGGCTTAGTTCATATTTGGTATGCATCTGTGATGTCACTTGCATGGCTCTTGGCACCATTCCTGGAGCTTTATGTCACCTCAAAAAATGTCAGATGAACAGGAATGTCTCGACACCATGTCACTTGTGTAAGGACATAAAGTGACAGACAGCTCAGTCACTTTTGCTTTCAGTCTGTGTTGACAACTAAGAGTTTTTCTGTGTTGTTACAAGCACAAACCGTTTTGTTGTCACTGCATTTATTCCTAACAGTAGCTTACTGCTCAAATACTGTGGAGAATAGATATTTTTGCATTTTGCCTAATTACTGATCTACCTTCATTGAGGTGACTAGAAGGGATAACAAAATCCTCAACATTGACCTTGGATTGAGTCACCTCCAGCACTTAGGTATAAGCAAGGAAGGGTCTACAAGGTACAATTATGAGCAAATTCCCCAAACCTTCTGCAGGAACTCAGGTTGCTGGAGTGCCTTTGAAGTGCCTGTACACCATTGCACTCCCTGTGGAGAGTCAACATGATGAATCAGAGATCTGTGTGCAGCTGCAGGTCTCCGAGAGCACGAGATGCTGGAGTTCAGGATCCTGAGGGTAGCAAAGAGGGCTCACAACCCTGAACATGAGGAGAGCAGACTTTGTCCTCCTCAAAGAACAAAGAGGGGTCCTGTGAGATAAGGCCTCAGAGGAAGACTGAGCCCAAGAAAGCTGCTTAACATTAAAGCATCACCTCCCCTATTCTCAAGAGAGTTTCATCTCACTGGATATGAAGTCAGGCAAAAAGGCTAGAAGGTCTGCATGGATGGACAGGGTGCTCCTAGCCAAACTTGGACATGAAAAGGGAAGCTTACAGAGGGTGCGAGCAGGAATGGGTAACATGAGAGGAATACAGAAATACTGTCTGAACATCCAGGGGTGAAGTTAGAACAGCTAAAGCCCAAATAGAATTTAATTTGACCAGGGATGTCCAACCCAATAAAAAGCACTTCTATAAGTGCAAAGAAGCCAAAGGGAAGGCTTTTGCTCAGCAAGACAAAAGTTGAAAAGGCCTGAGGTACTGAATGCCACCTTTGGGTCAGTCTTTATTAGCAAGACTGGCTGTCAGGAATCCCAGATTGCAGTGATGAAGGAGAAAGGAGCAAGGAAGATGCACCCTTGCAGGAAGAGGATTAGGTGAGGGAATGCTTAAACAAACTGGATGTGTGTAAATCCATGAGCATTTATGGGATGCAGCTGGCATTGCAATGCCCCTCTCAATAATCTTTGGTTGATCATGGGGACTGGGAGGAGTGTCCAAAGACTGGAAGAAAACAAATGTCACCTTAACTTCAAGAGAGAGAACCCAGGGAATTAAAGGCCCTGACAGCTTCACCTTGATCTCTGGAAAGGTGGCAAAACATCTAATTCTGAAAGCTCTTTCCAGGCACAGCAAGGACAAAGGAATCATCGGAACTAGTCAGCATAGCTTTGCCCAGAGAAAGTCGTGCTCGACTAACTTGGTAAACTTGTGCAATGAAATGCCTGGCCTGGTAGATGAAGTTAGAGCATTGGGTAATTGTCTACCTGTATTTCAGTGCTTTCTATCTCTGGCACTGTCTCTCATTAGATCCCCCTGGAAAAAATACTGATGTATGTACTGGATAAGCAAACAGGGAGATGGATAGAAAATGTCTGAACAGCCAAGCTGGGGGTGGTGATAGTGGCACAAAGTCTGGCTGGAGATCAGTTACCAATGATGTGCCCCAGAAGTCAATACTGGGTCCAGTCCTGTGTAACATCTTAATTAATGAACTGGATGATGGAGCAGTGCTCCCTCAGCAGGTTTGCTGGTGACACCAAGCTGGGAGGAGCAGCTGATACACTAGAGGGTTGTGCTGGCATTCAGAGAGACCTTGACTCACCAAAAATGAGTCAGTTTGTGTGATGTACTGAGTAACATCACTGCAGAGGAGCACTACTGAAATTTATGAAATACTAAACATTAAGAATATGTTGCTCGAGAAAATGCCCATTTAGAAGAATCAGCTATGTTTATGTTTGATTCATACAAGCTGTGCTATGTGCCCTGCTGTCTGGAAACAGTTATATTTGGAGATGGTATACAGTGAGCTGCACAGTAGTATGCTCAATAAAACCCCACCCAAACCTTTTTTTTTTTGAAATGTGATTTCTTTTTCTTGGAGTGATGAAACTAACATGGAGACCATGACATTCTCATCTCTAATATCACAGTCTGCACTAATGTGGATTAAACACAGGGAATTGCGGGTTGATTGTGACCACTTTAGTTTTTAAATAGCATTTGAGTTTGAGAGAAGCATGCAAAACCTCAGTGACTACTGGTATTAAAAAGAGTATGAATCGGCACACCTCTAGTGGAATAAATTCTCATACAATTGTCTCAAAAAATCGTATCTGCTGGACAATGAAGTAGAGTTTGTTCAATGGTGGTCTTTTTCTTTTTTACTGGACTTGAACACTCATTCTGTCATAATTGCAACATT
Source organism: Grantiella picta (assembly GCA_013397955.1). NCBI lineage: Eukaryota > Metazoa > Chordata > Aves > Passeriformes > Meliphagidae > Grantiella > Grantiella picta. The sequence continues at coordinate 781,029 of VZRM01001564.1, forward strand.
CTATAGCCCTTGTTCCAGCAGCTTTGTGAACTGTGTTTCAAAGAAAAACTCAGTTTTTCTGTGTGGCCTGTTGCATGCTTCTAATAGTTACTGCATAGCCTCAATTAGGGGCAGTGACATTAGTCTCAAATGTAGAATATTTTCTTTCTTCTTCAGTAAGCAATGTGTAGTTTATTCAGCACAGAGAATTTTACGGGAGGAAAGTTGTTATTTATTTATTCATGTTATGCTAATACGTGTTTTCTTTAGGTACATTCCATGGAGCCTAACCAACCACAATTTACATTATTGACTTTTGAAGATTTAGTTGCATCTGGTATTCCAGTCACACCTGAGGATTCTTCGTATTGGGACAATTTTTGTTCAAAGCAGGAGAGTCCAGTGAAACAGAGCTCACATTCAAGATGAGACTGTGTATAAGGAAAATTGTCAAAGCTCTTATGCTGTTATTCTATTTAATTTGAAGTATGGGAGTAAGTGCACATATATAAATGAAATGTATCTTTCCTTATTTAAGCTGACAGCCTGATTTTTATGATGCTTCATCAGAATTGTAAGGAAGATGGGTTTCCTTACTGAAGGAATTTGGAATGAAAAGCCTAAGCTAACCATGTGCTTTTTTTCGCATCTCCTTGCCTGTGGTCCTTAAACATCAGTAATTATCCATACTAGGAACAGAAAGCAGTTGTACAGTACTTTTGTTTATTAGTCAACAAGTGTTTAGTATATAAAAATGTATACAATTGGTACAAATTCTTATGCTGTAACTGTGTGGTGCAGGTGTTTCTTTAACACTTGGTGTTTGTGTAATGACCAGCTGAAAAGGTCTGAGTCTTAGTAGCCTTGGAGCTACAGCTGTGCAAAGCTAGTTTGAGACAGGGAATTAACATACAAATATTTCATAGTCTTTTCACTTCTAATCTTTGTTAATTAAAGCTTCCCGTGTGTAATTTAGTGTTTGTTTTTTAACAGTGCTTTTATGTATCTTTTCCATCAGCAATAGATACAAGCCAGGCAGCAGTTCAGTTTTCCTAGGCTTGCATTTGCATCTGTACTGTATTAGACATTAAGTCAAGGGGGGGAAACCCAAATGAAAGAAGAAAGCTATTTATTTTTTTCCAGATGGTCTCATCTGATGACAGAATATTTTACTGTTTTAATAGCAAATGAAATTTTCTGGAGATCTGTAGCTCTTGAGTGCACATCTAGAACATTTCATCTTCTTTTTCAAAACAAATCCTGTTTTGTGCCATTACCTCTCACTCTTCTTTCTAAAAGTCACAGATACAATATGGTCCATCGAAATTTAAGAAAACATACTGAACAGAATGATTTTTCACAAAAAAGAATTAATTTCTCTCCTACAGTTAACCATAGATCTTCACTGAATTTGGGGTTGTGTATGCACCGTGTATTCTGGTGTACACCATGTAAAGGAGAACCTACTTGTAGTGAAACCATTGAATCCGTGCCTTATTACAAAGATGAAGAAAAGTTTGAGAGAGAGGATTAGTTGTACAATTATTGTACAAGTGTTTGAAGTTATGCTGTAGATAATTCTGAAATCAGATATGCTGTCAAACTCTCCTACTTCCAGCACTGTTTAATATTTTTGTTTTCATTTCAATGACTTTGGTGGTTTGCTTTTTTTCCCCTCCAAAACTACAAATCAGTGAAGCAATGACTCTTCTTCCCTCCAAACTCCACAGGGGCTAAATTAGATGTTCAGTAACTTCAAATCAGAAGTTAAAAGAAATACAGAATATTTTATATACAAATTCTGAGTCATGTATTCCAGATTGTTTGTATTTTATAAAAATGAAAATCAACTTGCAATAAATATTTTGCAATCCACAGAGGTCCAGTACAGGCCAGTCAGTCACTGGACCAATCAATTGCAGCTTTGCCAGACAGTTTGAAGTTGCCGGCTTTGCTAGGACAGTGAATCAAACTGCAAATACAGGGTGAACTGAATATAGAAATTTCAGATCCAGATTTCTGGTGATAAGATAAATTATTTTGTATTAGAGATTAGTTATTTTTGCATGGAAGCAGTGTCTCAAACCAGAAATTTTCTTTCATTGGAAAGAGTTTTAAAAGTACTAATGAAATTACTTATAATATTGTGCTTGCTTGTAAGTAGAGGACAAGCCAATTTTGTTAAATTAGAAAATTGTGCTTGGTTTTCTTGCTAGGAATATGATGGTTTTCAAGACTATATCTAATTAGAAAGACCTAAAAGAGTTAGTTTTGGTTAGTTTTCCATGAAATAAAACCATAGTGGTTCATACAAAATTGTCTAGAAGACTGCAGTTTCTCACGTTGTGATTTTTTTCCGTGTCTTTTAATTTACACTGAACTGTTTGAAAAATAAGATCATGTCCTTCTAAATCTTAATAAGTTTAGATGATAGTAATGCGTTGTGAAGAGCCACTTGAGTCAGGTTTTTTCATGTCAGTAGAAATGGACGGAATTGTTACCCTTGTTTTTGCCTCGGTGGGCAAGAGCAGCTGGATGATTATAGAATTTTCAGCTAAAAGCATGCTGCTAAAAGGCCAGCAGGATGTTCTGACTCCTTTTGAATGTCAATGATCCTTCTTAAAGTCAGAAGAAAGCTTTTCTGGGCATCCGTGGTGGGGAGGCACATATTGAAATAAGTGTTGGTAGTGTGTACAGATAAATTAATGTTATCTCACAGTTTTAAGATATTTGTTTGTTTGTTTGTTTTACCATCCCACTTTTCTCTAATATAAAGATAATCGAGCCCTTTATCCACACATGACCATAAAACTGACTTACTTGCATTTCCTCAGAATGCAGTCCTGATGGCCATAGAGTTCCTCTGCTGTTTTAAAAATACTGGTCCAGCACGACTCCAGCTTCTCTCACTAGTTCAAGTGATCATCCCAGTCCAGTGCAGGTGACTTTCCCATCCTTCTTGTCAGCACTTTCTGTCCCAGTTAGATGTATAAGCCTTGGGGCCTTTAGTTTCCTTCTTCAGAGTTCCATTCCTTCATCTGTTTTGTTTTCTAAATACTGTCCTTGACATGACCATACCACATACCTGAGAGGGTGAGAAGCTGCAAAAACACAAGCTCTGCTCCACATGAGCCTTTCCCAGCAGTGGCTGTGTCTGGGTAGACTTTTTCCCAATGGAACAGGATTGGCCAGCGCCCCTGTTTCTCAAATTTTCAGATTCAGGTTGTAGATCAGATCTGCTGTCCTCTGTGGCATACCAACACAGAGTTTCTGAGAAGTACTTAATAACAGTCTGACCCAAAAGTAACTTCTAAAAGTTTTAGTCTTCAGTTAAAGAACTTTCAAAATTGAACAGATGTGTTTTAATTTGGCCTTGTTCAAAACTTTCTGTCTTGCACCAAAAATGCTGAAGTGGATTAGGAACTTCAGGAGGTAACACTGTGTTCAAGACAATTTGCAATTGTATGAGAAGAGACTGGTGTCATTTGATATGAAAATCTGTAACTTTGAAAAGTGAATCGTGAATTCATTCAGCCTTTTACAAAGTCTGTAAACTTACACGAGATGTATATTGTTACTTACTATCTTATGGGATCAAGTCCACTGATACTAATCAAATGTGCTCAGACAAGAAATCAGAGATGTAGCAACAGAAGTAGCGTATTTATGGTTGTTGTATGTATGCTCTTTGAAACATCCAGGCAATGGCTCAACTTTAAACGACCACCTTTACCCAAGATACTGCAATAAAGCAATGATCTGCAAAGAAAATTAGAAGTAAAGAATGGTTATCCAAGTCAGCATAGACTACCCTTTGTTGGAGCTTTACAAGATTTAGTGCTACATGCTACAAAGAAGATAAGTGGTTCTTGGGCAGAATTGATAACAACGACGTCTAAAACTGCAGTTGAGATGGTCAGCCTTAACTGCTGCCTAATTCTGCAGGTGTCTGAACTTCCTAATACGTGCTTCATTATCCTTCAGAATACAGATAGTTTTGACTACTTCACTCTTTGTAGAAGACATAAGCATGAAAATAAATTCTGAATTTTTAAGACAGACATATGAAAAGTGTTTTGTTTTTTAACAAATTACAAAAACTTGCTTTTTGTAATACGTAATATGTTATTTACTTGTGCTGTACATGGCAGGTTTTTGTGGCCTGACACTATTTATGAATTCAGTTTCTTCTAAGTTTGGATATAATTTCTTTACTGAAATAAAAAGTGAATTATTTTGTGTTTCTGTTGTCTACTTGTGGTTATTTTATCTTGCTGTTACTCAGATCCAGACATAGGTGAGATTACTGAAATACTTGTCTAGCACTCCTTTGCAATTTTGGAAACAATTTATGGGACTATGAAACTGCACACTCCTAATGACATCCCTTGGATGAATCATGAAACAAAGGTCTGGTCCAGCTCCCCACTATTTAGTTTCTACCCTTATTTTAATTTTATAACATGCAACCCAGTTTCTGACAAATGTGACATAATGTTGGTGTATTCTGCTGGCATGTCTCATCATTTGGCCAAAAGTGGGATAGTGTGAAATTTAATGCTCTTAGGAAGATGCACATCTTCAAATACAAGACTACAGTGATGCCCAGTGTTGCTTACACATGTAAGGACATTCCTGAAGATTTGGTTTTTAATTAGGACACAGAACACAAAGGTTCTTTAGGTTGTAGTAGGAGGTTCTTCACACGAAAAAGCACTTTTCATGTTAAGACTTTAATGCTGTGCTGCAAATAATGAGAAGTAAATGTAAAAGAAAAGCTGTACTAATGCTAGCTTTTAACTCGCATAAGTTGTTAGTTTTGCTTTGTTCTAAGATCTCAAAGCAGCTATTAAAATTACTTGGAGTTTGCATTTAAAACAGCACACAGCCAAAAATCTGAAAATACTGCCTTGAAAATATTTTTTTAAATTAATATCCTAACATTTCTCAGCTTCAGCAGCACAGTTTTCAGTAATTTATCACAGCTGCCATCAGGTGAGTGGATTCTCAGTTCTTGTATCTGTTGATTGTGCAGTGTGCTCCTCATCCTAATTGAGAGCTTTTGTGAAAGGCACAGCGAACTGCTTATTCAATGAGGTCACTGGTCTCTTTGTAAGAGAAATGGAATTTTTCTGCAGTTAATTAAGTTCAAACACTGTTTACTGAATAGAATAATATTCTCAGCAAGCAGTGTTTACTACCTGCATAAAAGCATTTTTTTAATCTTGTGACAGTTACGTATTCTACAATTAATTGGCTGCCTGTACAACATTAGGAAAATGTATTAGATTAATTTTGTATAGTAAAACTGTGTGTGGGAAGAGGTTGTACTTCAGTTTTGTACTTCCACATACCACAATTACAATTCTCATGTGAGTGAAAAACAGCATATTACAAAGAGACTGATCCTTCTGATATCATTGTTTCTGCCTAATTGCTTGTTAGGATCTTCAGATTATTTGCTTTGTTAATTTAGAATGTATTCCCTAGAGTGCAGTAGGATATTTATTTGCATTTCAACTGGAGCAGTCAGGCAACTCCTTCTTGCAGAAATCATTCTTATCTCTTGGTCACATTTTGGGATAAAACCAGAAAATAGCAAATTGCTTATTGCAGTAGAAGCACATTGGTTTCTGTTGGACTGGGTAAAGTCAGATGTGCTGGCCATAGGGCTAAGTAGCACTGGTTGTGTAAATGCCTTTAAGAAATTAGAAAATAAGTTTATTCTCTGAGGTGAGTCTTCAGTTAAAAGAAGGAAGAAAGTAATGTCAGATGAAAGCAATTTCTCCTAAAGGATTGGTGAGAGAGTGAAGATGCCTTGAATGTGCTAGGAATTCTAAAACACATCTGATTTACTTACAGTAGTCAATTTGGGTACTTCAGAAGTCATTTTATAGAATTATTATGGTTTTACTTTTGTTGGGGTTTTTTTGGAGTGACAGCAGTTTGCAGCATTGATTGAATTGAGTTGTTGAGTTTGTATAAGCAGGCTTTTAGAAGGCAAATGAAAATTCAGTTGCACTAAAATTTAAATGTGTTGATGCAAATATCTGCCTGCTACATTACTACAGATATGTAACACACACACACACATACATATGCATATATATATATGTACATTATATATATATGATAGACACACTATCGGCCTTGGAAGAACTAGAAACCAACCCCATCTTTATTAACTCTGGAACCAGGATGTGTCAGGGAAGGGCTTCAAGCGTAGGTAATACAAATGGTACAAATATCTTGGGCTGATGCAAGAGAAAATTCAAGGTCCAGCAGCTGACAAATAAAAAACAATGCCTTGAACAAATAGAAGAAGCCAATTTAGACAAAATTTTTTTTATCTGTTTGAAACTTTTATCAAAAAGATATGAATTAAAAAACTGTGAAAATGAGTGAATATAGGTAAATTTCTACTTTCTTTTCTTTGTCATTTAATGATTGATACTTTGTATGAGGGAAGTCAACAGAAACTGAAGAAACAAGACTACATTGAATTGATTTTACTTTAGCCCATTGGTCTTAAGAGCTTTCTAGTTCAACATTCAGTGGGAAAATCCATGGTGTCTTTAGAGTACACGCTTTCAGTATGTTTGAAGAGACCAGATGTTTCAGAAAACAAATGCTTCTGAGAAAGAGAAGCTCCTGTCACGGTGGATTGGCAGGTGGAAAAACACCTTTTAATTAAAAAGGCTGGTGGGCACATCACAGTCAAATAACTGCAGTGTCCTGCTTTGAAGAGGTGGTTCCATGGTGTTGGTGTAAGGCAGAGTATCAGAAATGCTGCCTAACCTTCTTTGTGTAGTACAGGTCCTGTAGGACTTAGACAGACCTACTCTTGGTGTCTGTAAAATAACATTATTGGTAAAAGAATAATCAAGAGCGTAAGTGTTAATGGAACTCTGAATCTCAACTCTTGTGAATTCTTCCATCCTGACTTTCTGAGAATGGACAGATAATTATCTTATATGCATGATGATTCCTCAGCTCTAAGGTATCCAGTTTCTGCCATAGGACGCTGAGTCAAATGTTTGTCCATCGCAGCACTCAGGGCTTCCCTCCTGGGCTTCAGGAGGGTCTCTGAGAACTCACATAAATTGCAGAAATTTGGCAAGAAAAGTGAATCAGGCCAAGCACTGCAAACCAGTCTAGCACCTGAGCTGACATCAAACAAATCTTTGGAAGAAGAAGCTTTAATTCTTAAGATAAGTACAAGGGCAGCTAAAACCAGATTCTTTAGTGTGCTATTTGTGAAAACTATTGTTCTAGGATTTATAGAATCTAAGGTAAGAACTCCAGTTTGTCTGGTTTTCACTTATATAAATCAAAGCATGTACTTTCAATCAAAAATAGTAGAGGACAATGGCACATTGGGGAGGTAAGAATTAAGTAGTCTTCCTGTTCTGGGGTAAAATATTTTTCTCTGTTCCTCTAGCTTCCAAAGTGTAACATTTCTGTATATCTAACATACATTTTCTTGTCATTATAATGTATGGCTTTTTGTTTATGTTATAGGTCTAAAATGGCCTTTCTTGTAGTTTAACTATGGAAGGGTATTATGTTTTAACTGGATGTCTGCTAATATGAAAGTGTCATTTAGAATTAGTGTCTCCCTGCTGGCTGTATTTCTGTGCAACAATAACAAATCACTTCTTGATGCCTCTGTTTCCTCTCTGTCTGCTTATCATTAGCTCAAACTGCAAGCCCCTTTTGAGAAACTGTCTCCCAGTAAAATGGAGGCTTGGTCCCAGCTGGAGCCCCTTTGCATTACTATTACATAAATACTGCAGGAATAATTGAATCCCACCAAAGGCAAACCTAATAATCCAACAGCAGCTCCTTCGAGCTCAGATGATGTTGTTGTGCATGGGGATCATCCTGAGTTGCTGTGCTGCTACAACAATGACTTGGATGTTTGTCTGCCAATAACCTAAAGAGATGAGCAGAGACCTTGGGTGGCTCCTGTGAGTGAAGACATCTCTGCCACCGTGGCACATTGCATTTCTCTTTCTGAACCAGAGGTGGGTTTCAGATGAAATTTCCAGCTGGTTTCATGCCTGCCTGCTCCTTCATTTGAATTAGTAAGTCTGTAATGGAATTACAGGATATCTGTGCCAGTAATATTTATACAGCAGGCAGTATGCCAAAGGCTTGACAATATCATAACTTAATTAAATGTGAGCCTATGTATGAATGAAAAGATAATTCAGTTGTGCTTAGGGTATGTGGCCCCTGCTTGTCAGGCTTTCCTGCTTAACCTACGACTTCTTGGACAGGATGTTTTTATCTTCTGTAGGCCAAGGTCTCTTTTGTATTCTGATTACATCCCAAGCCAGTTCACAAACACACTGTAGTCACAGCATACTTCCAGCACTCTCCTCCTCCTGTCACATTCTTTCACCCCTTTCAGTTTAACATTCTTCTGTGGGGGACTGAGTCTGAGTCTCTCTTGCTGTGGAGATTGTCCTTCCTTTGTCTGCAAAGACACTCTGAGCAATGGACTCCCATTTGGTACAAGTGTAATTGCATACCTGCAGTGTGAGTCTGGGTATTTTCCTTCCCACTTTTATAATTTCCCTTTTTACTTTCTCAGTTCTCTTTTTTCCTCCTGATATGTTTTCATCTTCTTCAATCTAAAGCCTCTTCTATTTTTTCTGATAAAACAAATCCACATTTTACTTCCCAGGTTGCTCCCTCTTCCTATTCTCTTCTTCACTGCCCAAAGATGTCAGTGCTGTGTGCTGGCTACAGAGGGGAATGGCAGTCACCTCTACAGCAGTCAGACTAGGGGTAAGTTCGTTTAATAAACATCTCTATTTTATCTTTTTGGGGCAGGACCTGAATTTACAATGAGGCAAGGAAAGTGTGTGGTTTTGTGCCACACAGGTCTCACTGGCATTGTTTTCCTCTTTACGTGGGACCTGCATCAAGTTATCAATGCATTTGCTTCCTCACTTGTAAAATGGGCTGATACATTTCTATTATCCAGTGGTTTGATTTGCTTAATGCCTCAGAGCCCTTGGATTCAAGCTTTTAAAGAGATGAAAATGTACTGGAAAATTGTTATTCCAGTTGGGTCTATGGGCTTTGGAAAGACATCAATGGATTTTGGAGGCTTTAGTAGCATAGCATTCAAGCAGAAATCAGCATAATCCACTCTGAAAGTTCCTGAGTGCATCCACACACACTCACTAGCAGCAGAATAGACTTCAGCCATATACTATAGATTAAGGTGGCAGCCTACTGCTTTCTTTACCTTTAGCAATGCAGAGAGAGCCAAAAAGCCAACTACAGCCTCTGTGAGCCCTCTGGGATGCACTGAAGCTCTGCTGCTGCTTTGGACCTTCCAGGCTGCTCCAGTCTGGCATCGAGTCAATTAAAACAAAAATGTTCAAATTATCAGTTTGATAGAAATGGTAAAATCCCATCCAACATAGTTAAGCCTTCTCACTGAGATGGTAGAAACTAGCCAAAAGACATCAAAAAGCAGATAACCCCGCCAAAAGACTTCAGAAAACAAGTACTCGAACAGTACAGCAAATCAAAAAAGAGCATTGGTCTCCAGACTGTCTGAATAGTCTGAGTGCAGCTGGAACTTTTGATGAGAACATTTGCATAAAGTGCATATAAAGTTTCATTTTTAGTCTTAAGGTATTTAGAAGTTTATAAGGATAAAATTAGTTCTCAGAGGTATCAAAATGTAGTAGAGTGCTGCAGGCCACATTGCTAAGCTGTAGGAATTGGATAAATGTTCATTTAATGTGACAAGTGAATAATTTTATGTTAGCTTAATGCTTTCAAAAGCTTGTTTTATATTTTAATTGCTTATCAATGATTTATGTTACACACCACAGGAAAAGAAACAGTGACTAACTTAATTATGTATAAAAAGTAAAATGCTTATGATTTTCTTTTTTCTGCAATGCATAATAAGTTTTCTATTTTTTCCCCATGAGAGAAATATAAATAATTCAGTGTATTTGAATATATTATCCAATAAATATAAACTGAGCCTTTGCTTCTCTTCAATCTTTATCCAACAGTATTATGAGGCCCAAATTACTCATTGTGTCATCTGTGATGGAGAATTGTGTATCTGAACATTTACCTTCTGGCTGCTGACTTGTATTGGACAATGAATAAAGCTGCAATCAAAGCAGCATTTAAACTTGATGTATAACCAGTTTGCTGCTTCTCTTCCACTGGATGTGTAAGATCGGCATAGAAGTCACAAGAAATGAAGAAGATTGTCACTGAGGGAATAGCATGAAGCAGTCTAGAAAAAAAATGCTTTTGAGGATTTAAAGTACCAGCCATTTCATAGGTTTTAAACATCTTGGGGCAACTTCAAAAAGATCTCAGGAGCAGCCATGTCCAAAAGCTGGATGTATGGGCCTGTGAAGGGAATCTACAGCCCAGAAGTGTTTAAACGGCATTCTCAATAGAAGAGATTTTGGGCCCAGGTGGCCATAAACTGTGAAAGAAGAAGCAGTATCTTCTCTTTCCTGGAGGATGGACAACAGGGCAATGTATGAGCTGGAATTCCATCATTGAAGGTAACAAAGCCCAAGAGGCAGAGACCCCAGACCTTTAATGCCCACAACGATTTGAGAAATAAGAGCAGTAGAGGCAAGTCAAAATGTCCCATGCCCCACTGGGCACCAACTGAATCTCATAAACTGTTATAGTCCACGGGATGATGGGTTTGAAATTCTGTAATATGTTAATTCAGTATTAAGTTAATTTTTTTAGTTCTTAATGCTATGTCTGACTAGGGAAGGAAGATGTAATAAGCTCTGCCTTACAGAACTCTGGTAAGAGCTGGGCAGTGTATTATGCATAGACCATGCCATGCAGTGGTAGCTCATGAGAAACAGACCTCAGACTCCTTGCAAGGTACAGCCCTGTACAGCAATGGAGGCAAAATTAAATTTTGCCACAAAGAGGATGAAAACAAAATTATGAGAAGGCACTGGCTCTGCTATAAAAATATATCACTGCCATGCAGAGAAGATGAGATGAGAGGAATATGGTTACCCTGTGCTTCCCTCCCTTTATTCTGCTACCTGTCCAATGTAAAGACATTCCTCTATTCAGACCTTGTCCCTCTGTGTCAGGGGTGGGACATGGCCCTCACTGGGGGAGGGCTGAGCTGGATATGCAGCAGGGTGGCCCAGCTGTCACTGGGACTGGGGAGGGCATTAGATGGAGTCACACAAGTGGTGGCTCCCCCTGCCTCTTTGTTCGCTGAATCACCTACCTTTGAGAGCTGAATCACCTACCTGTGCCGGAAGGCAGCTGGGATTTGTGTGATTGCTGAGCAGTGCTACAGCCAGGAAAATGTAGTGTGCACATGGGATCAAAGGCTGATGTTGGCTATAGATGTTGGACCATTTCTGCAAGTGCCTTAACTGCCCCACATTTACAGGCTCAGCATCCAGGTCAGCCTACGGTTAGCCCTACCTGAGTGCAGCAAAGGAGAGAATTAGAGCCAGCAGAGCGATGGAAAACAAGAGTGTTTGCAGCTGGTGCCTACAGGTAATTGTCCTGCGGGCACTGACTGACAGATGGGCCAGGAGAGAGTCAGATCCACGTGTGTGAGCTGCAGTGCCGCATGGGAGAAAATCAGACTTTCTTGTCTTTGATTCCAGGCGCAGGAAATCTCCAAAAAGAATCAGAAAACAGAGTTCACTCATCAGCTTCTTTCTTTACCCTCTCTGTGACTTGTCACAGCAGCTGCAAAAAGAGGAAACAATTGTACTTAGGCTTCTGCTCTAGTTTTTGGTTTGGACTCACAGGCTTATCCTCTCCCTCGCGTCAGATATAATCATAAAAATGTAGAAAAGTTCAAATAGTGCTTGAGAATGCTTTTTGAAGAAAAGCTTTTCCCAGTTTCTCTTCTCTATTCCATATACTAGGCTTCTGATTACTTTTTAATTTATTATTTATCCATGACTTTTGGTTATAAAAATCGTGTCCTTTTAGTTTGAACAGACCCATTCTCTTCTCTAACTTTCCTTACTTCAATATCACGTATTTTATTCTTGAATATGAAACAACTTACAGTATAAGATAAAGGAATGAGAAGAACTGTTCGTGTAAATCAGCCTTGGCTGAACAGCCTTTAAAATGATCCTAAATGCCAATATAAATTTACCCTTAAATTAGTTCTATAATGTAGGTATTACTAAAATTCTTGCAAGAGAATACATTTGTGATGTTATTGCCAGACAGCTTGTGGATTTTGATGGATGTAAATGAGGACTGATTTACCCTGGATCAGCAAAGGCAGATACCTGGGCAGACGTCTCTGCCATGAAGGTCTGTCAGGCTCAGAGGCTCCCGCTGGGAATGCTGGGTTTGGATTTCCAAAGGATCTGGAGCTATGCTGTGGAAGAGCAGAGCCTGTATGCACTCACTGTTGGGACCTCTGGATGGGTCTTTTGTGCGCTGTATTTAATGTTTTGTTTCAAATTTTTTTCAGGTACAATTGTTTCAAAATCCTCCAGCCTGTTTCCACCAGATTATAGTTTGGCCCAATATTCTTGAAATAATGTTTCCATTCAAAATCCACACACTGCCCGATGTTTTCAAGGCTGGCCTTGATTTGAGTGTAGAAATACAGGGTGTCTAATGCAAATCTAATGATGCATAGAAAGTAACTATTTAAGCTAAGTGGAGCGTAGCATTTACAACTAGAAGCCATTTAAGTATTCTCAGAATTGCTACTACTTAAGCCATGTTTATAATGTTTGTCTAAATGCAAATGAGAACATCGCTGTTCATATCTGTGTTTGTCATTTTGTTTCACTTAGTTTGTCAGGAAAAGAGCTTTGATAAACTTTCTAAAATAAAACTTCAATCAGTGCAAGGAAGAGATGTGGAGGATTTTTAAATTAAAACTCTCAGTTTAAAAAACCTGCTGAAGTTTTCAGTAAATGTTTGATGTATTACGTGTTTAGAACAGGCCCTGTACTTTGGTACATTGCAAAATAATAAATAAAGCTAAATCGATAGATATTCATTCAGTTTGCCTCTCTTTGCTGTATAAGAAAGTCCTCCATCATATTCATGACTCATATGCTTATGCTACTGTCCCCTTTTCACTGCTGCAATTTATCAAGCAAAAGGTTGTACTTGTCGTAATGCTAAAGAACAAAAATGCAATGAGATGCTACCTCTAAGAGGTACGACTTGACAGCACAAGATAAACACAAAGCATGTGTTGTGTCGGTGTCATCTAGAGAAGTCTCTGGACTTTTGAGGACTCAGTTTTCAGCTGACTCTGTTCCTTTCACTGACCTGCACACCATGGCTCCAGTGCTGGTACCCAGGGCGGAGGTTGAGTGTCTGAGGACAGGGCATGTGGAGCAGACTCAATCACAGCCTCTACCTGCCTCTTAATCTCTTTTGTGCAGGCTTCCATATGACAAAAAGGCCATTTTTAAAGCCCAGCATTTATTTCAGCACTAAGGAATTGTGAGATATCCCTGCCTCTTACCGCACCACTTACATCTTTTCATGTTGCAGAAGGAATACTGGTGGAGACCAGGGTTCATGTTGAAGGCACACAGTTAATGGTGGGCTGGTTTGGTGTCTTGCTCTCCATGTGGATGACAGAAACAGCACCTGAATTCCAGAGTGGGGGATGCTCCTTACTGGGAGGAGAGTCCATGTACTTGCTCAGCCCGGGAGTGTGTGGTGGCTGCCGTGCCCTCAGCCTGCTCTGTGCCTTGTTGGAAACAACCAGTTACGACTGAAACTGAGGGATTAAACCCATGCTTCACCTTTTACAAGGAACTTTTCTGGAAGTGGATTTGGCATTTCTTTGTGCTCAGGCACAGACCCCAGAGAGGAGGCAAGTTTTAACCGTGTCTTTGAAAGGTAGTGGCGTGCCTTTACATTCAGCACTGCTGAGCACATGGATGCCTTTGGGGACAGACGCACATCATTAAATGGAGTCTACTGGGGCCCAGCACTGGAGGGTTGGGCTTTAGATGCTATAATTTGTAGTGTCCAACATGAGTAGAGTGGCTGTAATTTGCTGTCTGCTTTCCTCATAGATACAGTGAAAGAAGGTGAATTATTTGGCCAGATTTATGAGTGTTTGGGTCTGAATGACTTCTTTCATACAACTTGATTAGTTTTCCAAAGAGATGCTCTAAATTATATTTCCTCAGGAGTCAAGCAATTTGTGGGAGTTTCTTCTGAGTCTTTCCCATTCCCCACCTACCATTCCCCACCCCAAAATCACACACTGTCCCTCGGCACCCAGTTGTTGATCAGACTCAGAGCAGCACCATCTCCCAGGTTACTCTGCTGTTCATGCAGCTCAGTTTCCAACCCCATTAACATGCAATCTGTTTTTTGGGCAAAGGCTCCTCTCATTTCTTGGAGGCTCTTAGTTGCTTTTTGGTTTTATTCTGAGTGAAAGGTGAATGCTGATGTTCTTGGCTTTAGGAGTCTTCATCCACCCTCCTGGTTAAAAATTTTAACAGTGACTTACCTAAACAGGGTGGTGCCTCCTATTCTGTGAAATTAGCAATTAAGAGCTTGCACAACATGTGTAAAAGCCTTAATATCAGCAACAAATTGGGAAAACAGTAATTCCAAAATTAATTCTAAATGAAAGTATTTAGGTGACTTGCAGTACATTAAAATTTATAATGGCATACTATATGTGATCAAAAACCCCCCTAAGAAACAGAGCCACTGATGTAAGGTTACTGTATCATCACTGTTATTTTAAGAAGCAATATTGTGCTTTGGGCAGTGCTGCATTGGTGACAGCCCAGAGAATTACTTCAAGAATGCAATTTCATTTGTGTCAATGACAATTGCTTTGGAGAGTGGGTACTGACTTCAGTGAGAATGGCAACTTATATCCAGCCTAACATGGAGCCAGCACTGGTGCTGGTGTAGGGGGCAGATTTTTGTTTTAGGGAGAAGATTACCCCAGTGCAGATACCTTGCAGGAGGCAGGAATGGTGTCTGCAGCTCAGGAGTCTGCAGCTCAGGAGTCTTCCTCAGAAAATGTACAATAATTTTTCTTTATTTCTCTAACCTAAGAGTATATCAGAAGTCTATCTAAAAATGGCAGGAAAGCAGAACAGCAACTTGACTTGTCTTGGACTAGCACTCTCCAGGAGTAGAATAAAAATAGGAGACTAATAACTAACTTTTCCTGGAAAACCGCTTGTCCAAATGGCTAAAGCTATTGTAAGTCACTATTAAACCCAATGACCAAGTGTTGCTGAAGAAATGGCATTTCCTAAAAATTTTACTTAGCTGTTTTCCATTGATTTTTAAGCAATCGTCTGTAATTACTTCAATTTTCAAGATGCAATGTACAGAGAGAGCTCTAAAATTCACTGCTTTTCACTGTTCAAACCTTATACAGTTAAATCTGTTGGAATAAAAACCACCTGAGAATGTACAAAGTAGATAAGGGGTGATTTTTTTTCTTTCTGGTAAAAGTAGAGGAACTTTTTAGTAAACCACTTCAATTCATCATTTTAAGGTGAAATTGCAGAGGTTAATATGTGCTGTTAAGATAGAGCTTCCGAAAGAGTTTTTTCTTGAGTTATTCGGAAGCTATTAGCTACAACCTGAACCATCAAAAATGTAACAGTTACTATTTGCAGTATGAATTTTCCATTTCTTGAACATTATTGACAACTGCTAACAAGTGCTAAAAAATAAAAAATAAAATTTGAGAGTGTCAGCAATAGAAGCCAAAAAGAAGGATGAAGACAGTCCAGAGATTTACATGTTTCTCAGAAATAATTGTTCTCCTCTTTAAAGAGCAAGCAAAGGTCACTTCAAAAAGTATGAGATATTGCAATAAGAGAATTTTAAAAAAATAAAATCAGGTGTGAAATCTTTTGGAAAATAGTATAAGACGGAAACCAACTGAATTTGCTGAGTTATAAGCAACTTCTCCAACTGGCTGTATGACAAATGAATGGCTGTGCTACTTGAATCAGCACAGAAATTCTGCAGCTTTTCATGCCAGATCTGAAAAGGGGCAGACTGCTAGTTATCTCTGTAGCATTTCAAATTTGTAGAAAATAAGTGAAATTACCTACCCAAAATAAATGCCCAATATGAAAAAGTTGTGCACTCGGATGTGAATTTTCTCATCTGGAGAAGAATGACTGTCAGCAGCGAGCTGATGCCTAAGAGACAAGCCAGAGGGTACAGTCTGGCTGCTGCTCTGGGTTCAGGGGCCATTGGAAACTGAACAAGTGACCCAAGGGCAGCATCGAGGTTACAAAGGTTTTGCAACTTTTCATGGAAAAGGCTGCTTGTACTAATTAATATAAATATTAAAATATATGCCATAAACATATAGAAGAAAACCACCTCTCTGCAGTAACACTTATGATCCAAGTGTTGATCCAAACACAGAAAGTGGAGAAGGGCAAAGGGATGGTAATGAAGATTTTTTTTCTAATTCATTCATCAGTTTCTGATAGGAACATCAGCCCAGCATATGCATGGTCTCACTATGAAGTTTCCAAGGGGAAAAACAAGGAAAGATTAATGTTTTGTGTTGATGTCTCTACACCCAGGGCTCCTGCTCCACAGTGCTGACCAGCTCATCCCTTGGCTGCTGAGGAGCCCCAGTCACTGCCTGGGAAAAGCACTGCATAAGTGAAATAAGCAGAAGGGTTTGAATAAGTTGTGAATCATTGGGTGGAAAAGTGGGGTCGAAGCTTGGATTTTCCCTATGGATCTGCCTACTTAAGCAGGATAGTGTTGCAGCCACTGACATGCTTCTCTTTGCTTAAATGAGCACCACAAGCAGATTATTTTGGTGGCAGCACTATGCTTAGAGACACAGACTATAAATTGCTTTTCACTTCATTAAGCTCCCTTTCACTTTAGCTGTCAATTAAACCTCAGACAAATCTCACTTTACCTCTTCCCCTCTCCAGAGCACCCCAGCACAGTTACAGAGAGGTGAGAATGGGGAGAGGGTTTCTGTGTGACTTTCACTGTCTTTAACAGTGTCTTATCTCTCCTTTTCATTTTTTTGACTTCTCCTTTGCCAGCATCATTCTCCTAATAGTATTGATTCCAAGTAGCACCATGACACAGAACGAGATAATATTTGATATTGAGAACAAAAATTATGTTTGTCTGAGGGAAATAGATATAATTTTAATTTGCTGTAAGGTAATCACCTATAGGATGATATAATAGTTAAATACTCTTTCTTTCAGAGTTGGAAAAAATAGTCTACTGTTCTCCCCCCAGCTACCAAGCCTGTCTTTTTTAAGTGCAGATGGTTATCAGGTTGATCAGGCAGGATTTCACCTTCATAAATCCATGCTATATGTGCATACACAACCAGAGGGAGCTCAGTCACCTCCTCCAGCTTCTGATAAAAATGTTAAGCAGGTAAGTCCCAGTGGAGACCCCTGTGTGGTGCTCCCTTTGAACCACTCTGTACTGCTCTCCTCTTGAAAAATCTGGTCAGTTTATTACCAAAGGCAATCAAGCTGGCCAGGCAGAGTTTATCCTCAGTAAATCTGTACCAACTGTTCCCAGCCAGCTGCTTCTTGTCCTCAGAAATGCTCTAGAGGAGGCCTCACTTGGGGAGGAAGTTCTCAAGTGAGGCTGAGTGATCTACAATTCCCCACATTGTCCTCTTCACCTCTTTTCCCCACATGCAACTGAAAAGTGTGGCCCTTTATCAAATACATTGTGGCTAAAACACTCAGGTAGAGGTTGTTTTCTGGCACTGGTGCCATTAGGAAATAATCTAAACCTTGTTTTTCTCCTAAAACACTGAGGAAATAATTGAATACTTTAGAATAAGAGTAAATAGCATAGATGGCATGACCTCTGCATGTTATTGTGGCTATTTTGTGAATTACCTTTAATTCAACTGTCTATAAATTCCCTTATGAGTCCTTCTCACAACTAGTATTTCCAAGGAAATCCATTTGGTTTAAAGTAGGAGTTAAACCTTCCAGAAACTATATACAAGCAAACAGTTCCTTCTAGCAATGGTTTGCAGATAAAAGTTTGAAACTCAGTTGCAGGCATGGGGACCACGCATGGAGTTTTTCCTTTTTGGAATGTCTCTAGTTTGTACTAAGGTCCCACTAGTGAGTCACCCAGCTGTGTTGTCAACCTTCCCCCCATGTATTCTTTTGTGAAAAGCAATGTTTGTCTGCTTGAGTCCTGAGAAGGTCTGTGTCTGCAGAATTGGCTTTTCAGTCCCCTTTGTTGGATGTTATGTCGTCACCTTATCCTTAATCAATATTTTTGAAGATTACAATCTGAACAAATAGTGACTTTATGCATTAAAGATTTTTAAATCTATTGTTTTATTCTAGCTTTCATTTACTCTCCAGGCTGCTGTGAGCATTAATTAAACAGTATCTGAAATGTCACTACAAAATATAATTATAGAAATAGCTGTTTTTCATGCAAAATTAGCAGAAGGGATAAAACCCTGAATTTTAAGAAATCCACTTTAGCAAATCTAATTTAAATATTTCAAAATTTACTTTAAGAAATCATAATGAGCTGTTGATGTTCTGTGCATATCTCAACATTTTCCTTAACTCCTCCACTATGCTTAGTTTTCAGCTTTCAGAACAGAAGAATTTGGGCAGATTTTAGTGTGGATTTTCAAGAAAGACAGGAAATAGATCTTTCTGAGCCTTGAAAACAGTCGTCACTTCCCTGTTGGCACAGGTTCTCTCCACGTACAGAGTTGTAAATGCCTCTGACACAAACACAGACATTTGCAGTCTGCAACATTTGCTCAGAGAATTAGAGCAGAAGCAGCTGTTTAAACTCTGGACCTGAAATTTTTTGAGTCAACTAGGCACTGACTGAGAATCATGCTTTATAAAGTGATCTAACCCTGTGACTAGGACATGCAATGTTTGAACGGAGGGAGAATAAAAAACATAATTGCAACTGAGTGGAGCTCTTCAAAGATGCATTCAAAGATGCTGGGTCAGTGAAAGATTTTCTAACTTACCATTCCATCTGGGATATAGTGTTGCAAAGTATTTATGCCAGTCCCAGGAGCAAACTGTCTCCAGCACCTGGTACAGGTTTGATGGTGGTGTTTCAGTTCAACAGCCTCATGCAAAACATTTTAGTTTTGTCTCACAAAGGAAGAATGATCATCCAGTCCCTTTTCCTACCAACATTTTCTCTGAAACTCAAATTTTTCTTTTGTACTGGGGTGGGGGCCATTACTGTCTACAGTAGGGGTTAAAAAAAAAATCATGTTTGGTCTGAAATGTCATCTTCATTCCAGTGTAGAAGAAGTGCTCACCCTCAGGTCTGTCTCCAGTGCCACAGCCCAAAAGGGACCCCGTAAGGCAGCACTGCAGAAATGTTTCACTTTCTGATTTCCATAACAGCAGAATTCAATTGCCAGTCATGAGGTGCTTATAGGAATTCTCTTTCCATCTCTCTCCCAGTTTCCCTTCTATTGGGGCTCAGCAGGCAGCCAAGAAATGCAACACATCTTTCTCTGCCCTTGGCAACCTGATGCCATTCTTACATGAAGGGTGGACAGATGAGAAAGAAAATCCCAGTCCCAAGTGCTCTCTCCCCCCTTATGAGCACAGACAGCTTCTAAACTTCTGTATGTGCCTTTCCTAATGCGAATACATTCACAGGTCCTTTTAAGTGTAATAGATTAAAAATTAAAAAAGAAGTTTGGAATGGAACTTCCAACCTGAATTTTCATTTGTCAGTGTGTTGCATAGCAGCCTGGATGACAGGTTTCTTTTCAGATTGTGTTTTAGTTGAAGCTTTGTTTTTCAATTCCTTGTACAAAGCATACAGGTTTGATTTTTTTGTAATTTTTCTTCTTGCCCATCAGTTTCTGTAGCAGTGTATTATCACACCCATTCTTGGAAGGAACACTGCAGCATAGAGTGTTTGTCTGCATTAGGTTATCAGAAATGTAGTTCAGTAAGAGCTTAAAAAAATAAAAAGAATAAATTACAAGTCTCTTGAGATACAATAACTTAACTCACTTCAGCTCTTCGGTTTTATATAAGGAAGTCAGGAGAATAAATTAAAACTACACAGATTGTCCTACTCCTCTAAATTCTTGAATTCAAGTGCTTTATCCTCCTGAGATAGTTCCTTCAACCCTTCTTTTTTTTTGTGCATAGCGTTAAGTATTTTTATATAGCCTGCCTCTTCACCTACAAATAGCAGCTCCTGTTTTGAAAATTACAGGTGATAGGAGACATTTTAAAAGCTGACATAAAAGTGGTGCAGTGCAGGGGAATGGTAAACAGAAAGCAAAAGCAGTAGTATAATAATATTGAGAGTCAAAGCCTGTAGCACATAACCTTTGGGCAGGCAGCTTGGCATGCACAGCCAGTCTGGCATCAGCATTACCCCGAGGGAGGCCTCAGTCTCTTTGACCTTGAGAGTCTTTGAATAAGCAGGAAATAGGATAATACTGAGGTAATACCTTCTCTCCTGAGGGATGTGCCATTTATTAGCAGCCTTTACACGTTGTTATTTTGTTTCTCATGGAAAATAGCCTCAGCAAGAGCAGGTTGCCTCAGCTCCCTGAACACAATTATGTGTTAAGGGACTGTGGGAATGGCGAGTTAGGAGAAGTGGACCACAGAAATACAGGATAGCGTTGCATTAAAGGCACAGCTGACAAAAAAGCTGAGCAGAGCTCCAGCAAACATCCACAGAGAGGAGTGAGGGTCCTGACACAACCCAGGCACAAGTGTCCTGGTGTCCTGCCAGGCAGGTCAGCATCTCTGGGCAGGTCGCTCCACTCTGCCCCAAGGCCAGAGACCCTCAAGGGTTTTCTGGTTAAAAATTCCTGTTGGGAAGGGCTGCCTCAATGAGACTGAAATGTGTAGTCGATTTTGAACATAATTTAGCTCTGAAACAAACTTGGCTTTTCCTTTGAAAAAAAACCTGATGGTTTTGCAAGTGGCAAATAAAAAATTTCATCAGTGATTCTTTGCTTTACTGCTTTTGTTGTCTCAGGGTTGTATATTATACTTAATCAGACATGAAACACAATCAGTGATCATTTAAAAATAATATTTAACAGTAATTTTCAAAAATTTGCCCTTAATTTTAAGGAGAAACGGTTGTAATCATCTAGAGCCCGATTCCAGCATGATATTTTTCAGATTTTCTTCTGTACATTTCAGCTTTAACTCCAGTGGTTGGAATAGGAATCCTTAGTACAACACAGTTACACATCTGTACAGTCAGTGCTGAATTCTCTGGGAAGCAGTGCCTGGATGTGAAGTATATTTTTCATTGAAAAATGAAAAATGGGAGCCATGCACGACCATTCTACTCAGCTAATACACCTTTCACTCTTAGAATATTAACTACAAATTCATCAGAACACTAAGAACTCCAGAGAAACACATATGAAAATTAAAGGAGCAGCATCTGTAATACAGTAAATAGACATAAGGTGGGCCGGTGCTCTAAAACTACAACAGTCCAGTCACCCAATAAATTTATGCAGAAATGAAAATTTTTATAATACAGTGTAACTAACTAGGTTATACCACCATTAAGGGATGTTCTGAGTACATTGGAACAGTAATTTACCAGAGAGAAGAAAACAATCTGTTTTCCTTACAGGAAAAAAATTGAGTATGACAACACCAGTAAGACAGATTTAGAAAGAACTTTTTCAAAGGAGTTTGACAGATAGCCATCCATTTTCCAATTAAAATCTAATTGAGTGTCTGGTTTTCTCCAGTTTGCATCAAAATCCCAGAAAAAAATGTAGTTGTTTTCATCATATAACCATACATTTGAGTAAAAGAATTCGTTTGGCTATAGCATGTTTCCCCAAAAGACATCAATATTTTCACCTGAAGGTAATACAAATCTTCAGCTGAGGACACCAAATGATGGAAAAGCCACCACCTTCTCAGGTGCCTTCTTAATGACCGTTGTTGTTCACATCTCATCTTTTCATGGCATGTATGATTTCATTAGTGCTTACATCAGGCTTCACTATTCTTCTTCATGTTTTCTCCTCTAGACATCTGATACCTACTTTGAGATTATGGATTAAAAACTTTCACTATTGATGGGCATTTTTCTGATCCCAGTGAGCAGCTAACAGGCGTGTTTATACATCACTAACAGTTTAGGTGACCTTGTTGTTCATCATATTCTTTGAGTCAAATGCAATTATTTTTTCTGTTTTCAAATTTCTTTGTGCTGCTCTCTTGGAAAAGCAATGTACATTCTTTTTGGCCTAGCAGTTCAAGGTGGTTTTTAACCTTTATATGAAGACATAGTTTTTGACATAGATGTTTGTTATTAATTTTTACAGAAGTTCTGAAATCACGCTACGCAGAACTTTTACATCTGGGGCAATAGTTATTTCCCAACACTGATCCAAAAAAATTTGTAACTGGTGTTTACATTAGAGTTACTCTCTTACTATAGGTGTGTAAAACTAGTAATAACAGAAAAGAAGACTGGTCTGGTTTATAATTTTTAAAACAAGAGGTCTATTGAACTGTTCTATTCAAGACTTCCCAAATATGGATTAAACACATACCAGCTGCAGTTCAGAAGAGTGCCACAAAACATCTAACCTTAGTAACAGTAAGTTCTGGAAATGCTAAAAAATATGGTCTCCTGATGTTGAATTTTGTCTTTCAACAGCTGGATTTCAATGCTTGGTTCTGGTTTGTCAAAACTGCTCAAAACTGCCATTCCTCTGAGGAGCAAACTCCCACACATGAGCAGCCTTGGGCGTCATGGTGTCATTTGGGTGCCATACTGTACCCAAATGTCATTTGGTGTCATACTGTACCTTTGGACAGTGTGATATGGGTATGTTTTAAATTGACAGGTCCCAAAATAACAAGCTTAAATTGCAACAGGAGAGGTGCTGGATTGAAAAGGCTTTCATGTGCAGACAACAGATAAAAAAGCTGGGAAACAAGCTACTAGCCATATTGTCACAGGTGCACAATAATGCAATATTGATTTTAAACTTGAGCAGTTTTGGCATATAGAACAGTCATGAGGAAAATGTGTGTCTGCCTATTAGACCTAATTCAGATAAAAATGGATTCGATGCAAATCTTTGCATCAAACTGATAAACAGTTTTGAAAGGCAAATATGCTACTGGCAGCACATGGAGTAATGCTCATTTTTCAGTTCTAGAAAAAACGCAGGAACAATAGAAATTCTAATTTCTGAATGCTTTATGTACTTGAAATCAGCAATCCTCTGCAGACTTTAAAATTGTTTGGACCGTCTGCCTGTCAGAGAGCAGCAGCAATGGGCTGCTTCATGGAAGAAGGCGATTTGGGAGCCAAGGGTGACAGCTATGGTAGCATGGCTGTCCCCGCCAAGGTGCAGTGCTCCATGACACTCAGACAACAAGGGCAGAGCAGGTGCTGTGCCCATAACCATAGCCCAGTGAGTGCCAGACAGGTCTGCAGTGACAAGGCAGGACCATGGCCAACCAGGAATTCAGGTCAGCAGGCTGGGGTGAGGCAAGTGTGGTACAATGCTGGGTGCAGGCACCCCTGCAACGCAGCTCAGGCAAGGACTGAGTTCATTAACATGGGCTTTCAGTGGAGAAGTGAGACCCCACAGTCTCACAGCTCCTGGGCTGCATGTCTGAGCCAAGGTTACCCAACTACACTGCATCAGGGCAGGCTGGGAACACAGGCAGCCAAATCCATGGGAGAGGGGAAGGACTTGCAGAGCCTCTCAGAGCAGTTGGAGCCCTGACACTGCTCACCTTTGAGTAACACAGTTGAAGACCTCGACTAACAGTACTTACAAACTTTCAGAGACCTGGAAACTTTCAGAGATCCTTGCCAGCCTGTGGTCACTGCGCTATCAAGCAAATGCAATGAGTCAAATTATTTTCTGACACCCTGCTGTTGGTAGGTTTTGAACATCAGAATAGTCTACTGGAGCAAGTCATCCTCCAGCAGATACGATGGAAGTGGAGAACATTTGGATAACCAGTCCATGTAGGTTTCAGTGAAGAAATAACAATGATAAACAAGTTATAATCTGCTATTTAGCAAACCTAAAAGCTATCTCAGTTGTGCAGAATCCACAGACCTGATTTTTCTCACTGGTGTTTTGGAGAAACAAAACTAGAATTTTGAGGGGGAAAAAAAAAGCGCTGCAGAGCTGTTTATTCAAAACAAGCAGTTTTGTCAATACCCAACAAATGGCTGCAAAAAAAAAAAGGTCAACAACATCTTAGGGCACTCTGTGCTTGCATTCACATTAACCTTCTGCACCTTGATTAGCCACTGCCTTTTTACTCATAAATCATCAATACAGTGAACAGACACCTTATTCTGCCAGCATGGTCTACTTTCAATTCTGACAGGAGAAGGATGGTTGAATACTGCGGAAAACAGGTTCTGTTCTAACAAATAAAATGACTGTCAATAATTTGCTGCTTGTGCTGAGTGCAAACATTTAAATACCATTGCACAGTGTGAGTTGCATCTGGTTTTCTTTGGTGTGAGGCTAGCTCAAGTGTTAGACTTTTAGGAATGTATGTCAAAAATAAACTAGCTGGCTCAGCCCTGGTTGCACATGCTCATACATTTCTCCAGTCTGCTTCAGATCTCAGCTTCAGAACTCTGTTCATCTCATGTTATTTGTCATAGAGAGCTGACTGGTGTGTGCTTATGTTTCATTCTGTTTAACACATGAAAATATTTCTGTCTAAACAGTTGCTGGTGTTAAGCATATGTGTTCATCACAGGGATGCAACCCCTTAACTACTAAGGAAGTTCCAGGCTATCATTTGTCTGCCATTTGCAGTCTTTGAAATAATGCCTGTGGTGTCAGAGACTGAGCACAGATAGTCTGGAGTCAGTTAGGTGAGAAATATGTTCCTCAGCAGAACCAGAGAAAGATTCAGCAGTGCTACAATCTAGAATGAAGACACTTCAGTAGGACCAGCTGAACAGGTTACAGACTGGCCAGTTTGCAATCAGCTTAGAACAGGTCTTCACAGGGGGGCACTGTGTCTTGCAGAAATAAATAAAAAGCTGTGAGTAAAGAAGTCAGAAAGCAGACTACTCTTAGGAGGGTTGGCACTCCTCAGCACAACTACGCACACAGGAAGCTGCTGAGGGACTTGACAAGAGGAATGTGTTTGTTGAATTGCCAGGCTCCCTAGAAAATAGATTTTTGCAATTCTTTGTCTGTAACTGTTTATTCTTGCTAAACTTCTGAAGTAGCCACAACAACGGGCAATTCTGCCTCCATCATTACCTGTGTGACCATCACTCGTGGGTTACTAACATGCCTTCTGCCTTGGATGGATCCCAATGGGATCAGGACCTAATTGTATGTCCACCCCCAAAGACCACATGCTGGCAAACGTTTCTACTTTAAAAAGTTCCAAACTTCTGAAGCCTGAACATTTTTTGAAGTTAATACATCTGAACTGACTTCGGGGGTTTTCTAGTTTGGAGAACAGGAGGCTGAGGGGCAGCCTCACCTCTCTCCACAGCTTCCTGAGGATGTGAAGCAGAGAGGGAGGTGCTGAGCTGTTACGCTTGTTATCCAGTGACAGGATGTGTGGGAAGGCTTCAGATTTGCAGCAGGGGAGGTTCAGACTGGACATTAGGAAATATTTCTTTACCAAGGTGGTTGTCAAACACTACAACAGGCTTCCTGGAAAGGTGGTCAATGTCCCAAGCCTGTCAGTGTTTCAGAGGCATTTGGACAATGCCCTTAAAGCAGTTGGACTGGAATTCTTCTGGCAATGGCAACATAATTTTAGGGGCAACTCAGTAACCAGGACATGTTTGCACAGATGTATTGTGTAGTGCATGAGCAATAAGCTCTATGCTGCATAGTAGTGATGGATCTAGAATTTTCTCGTATGGCCACTGATTAAATGCATTTAAAATATTTTTTAGTAATGTGATATGTTTTGGACAGGAAAGGCTGACAGGGAGTTCATATTTTAGAAATTAAATTAGATAATTTTGTCGCTATAATTCAATAATTTTATATAGTTTATAAATAATAATCTGATCAAAATGTACAACATTCACTATTAAAACTGTTCACTGTATTCCAGTCTGAATTTGATTTGCTTCAAATTCAAGCCATTTTACATTGTTATGCTCTTAACTGCCAGATTAGAGTCCACTCATGTATTTGTGTACTGTACTTGAAAAGCAGCTAGAGAACCAATTTGAAGATCAAAGAGGATTAGACAGATACAGCTGCTTAATTCAACCATTTTAATGTGTGTATCATTTAAATATATTGCTTTGGTCTAGACACCGAAGTTTTAATCACTGTTATTTTCAGCTCTCAGAATTAAATTTGATCAGGATTTTCCATTATAGGAAAGGATTTCTTATTTAGAATAAACTCAAGATCAGATGTGCTATGACTATATTTTGCAAGAAGCACCAATATGTTTCCTTGCAGAGAATGAAAACACCTCTAGGCTGTAAGAACTTTTCTTATGCAGAAAAGATAGTTGCTTACAAATAATGCTTCAGGGGAGCCTGGGAAGGCTTGTAGCACCAAGAGGCAATCCTTATATTAAAAAATCACTTCTCACTCCTGCAGAACCTTAATAGCAGAATGTCACATAGCACTGTCAGAGCTCATGACTGGGACTGTTATTTTTTTGACTCCAATGAGCATGCCAGTGAGGCAATGCATGCCCACAAAAGTCAAATGATGGGAAAAAAATCCAGCACTTTCAAATCAGTCTCTGGGTAGTTTCAGACGTTCAGTCAGGTAATTGAATGAATTGTTATTTGTGCCTTATTCCCTCCTTTTGAGTGTATTAAAGTGCTCTGTCTTTTATTGCATGGGAATAAATACTTCCCTGATTTCTGGTGACCATGACAAGGATAGCTTACACCATCAGAGAAAACATGAAAGGTCTCTGACTCAGTCTACTCCAAGCCAGATGGTGAGAGACTGAAGTACAAACACACACAGAGTCTCTTGGCACTGATGAGCAAAGGGAACCCCATGGCACTTGTGCCCATCCAACTGCGGTTACAGATCAAGCCAGAGGCGCATGGGATAATCATGTTCCCAGGTCTGTTCATAGAAGAGTCTTAAAACCAACAAATATTGGAAGATTAATGAAGAACATAAGGAACTACAGCCCTAAAACCCTTTCTTTGGAAGTCTGAATGTTAAACCCCCAGTTTCAACATGTAGTATATCAAAGCAGTAATCAAAGCCAGATTCACTATTAGCAAAGAGCTCAGCACAGAGTGCTGGGCTGCAAACATGGCCTCCTGAGGGAAATTTGGATAATGTCTGCTCTGATCTGCTGGCACAACTTGAGAGGCTGTTCTGACCTGCCAGAATCAGCTGCAGTGCATAGGATTGTCCAACACTGCCATGGGTTGATCACCATCTTGTGCTTACACAGTCCCCTTGGCTTCCCCTGGAGCAGCATGATGCAGGCTATCCTGCCAACTGCACAGTGACAGATGTACAGCTTAAAACCTTGTTGAAGAGGCTTGCAGGCCCCTGCAAGGCTGAGGAGGGCTGACTTGAGAAGATACAACCATGCTGTCCACAGCTGCTGCCGTTTGGATTTGTAATTCAATGTTTCATATTTCCTAGGAGCTTCCTCTCTGGGAGACACATAATAATACGGAATTCTTCTCTGCAGAGGCTAAATATAATGAGATTTAATGGTATCTTAAGGAAATCTCCTTCCTCCATGTATTGAACAATGTAAGCATTTTGATCATGACTAAGGGAAATTTGAGAATAAGTTCCTACAGATCCTAATTTCAAAAGCAATCATGGCACTACCTCCAGCTCTGAATTGCATTTCTCTCTGCATCAGGACATATGTGTGTGCCAGAAAATGAGAATGTTCTGCTCTTCTATCTTCTGATAATATCATGTGGCAGACCTCCAAGGACTTCTGCATGGCTCTGCTGACTTTTGACCATCCCTCATGATGAATAAGGCAGGGGATTTGGTAACAACTGGCATGGAAAAGACTGATATTGTCAACAACTCTTTGGCCTCAGTTTTCACTGACAATTGCTCTTCCCACATCTCTTGAGTCCCTGAACCTCTAAAAAGAAAAAAGTATTCAACTGAAATGTAGGCCAAGCAGTAGACAAGCCTTCTTGACGAGGATAATGCCTTCAGTGGATCAGAGATGATTAAAGTTGGAGAGCAGAAAAATATAAAATTAAAATCATTTTAGTAGCAACTTCAGCAACTTTCTATGAAAAATTTTTCTCCAGGCATATGAACAGCAACAGGTATTCCCAGAAACACCTTGCTCCTCAGAATGCATAAGTCATAAAAACACAATGAGATGGAAAGAAATCAAGTAACACAAGAGAAGAAGGGAGCAGGCAACAGGCAAACCTCAAAATTTTCAACTTCCTCCAACTTCCTCTCCTCCAACCCCCAACCTCAGAGAACAAAAAAGCCCTCAGTGCAAAAGAAGCCCAAGTAAGTCTTAGGGAGTTGAAGGGCTATATGGCAAACCTTCTAGGAAAAGCACTTTTACTGGTTTCAAGAGGAGGCACTTCCTTTTTCCGGGCATCAAGAACAGAAGTAAAAGCTTTTTGTAAATGACAAATTCATCATTTGTTTCTTCAGTTTTCAAATGTGGGCAGAGTTCTCATTTTCATCTTCCCCATGAGTAATACTCAAAGCTACAAGAAGGAGGAGAAGAAGGGGGAAAGCTAGCTAACACAAATAAAGGTTTTAAAACTTAGATCATCATGATGTCCCTTTATTCCTGAAAACTCCAGGCAAAAGCAAGAGGAGTCTTGTAGCAACATCATCTGTCTATAACTGCACAGGTACAAAGATGCAACACAGCAGAATGGGCAAGCAGAGCAGAGAGGGCATAGGGAGAGCCTTCCCTGCCCCATGGATCCCTGTTGCATCCCAGGTTTGGTGCTATCTGTAGTCTTGCTGAGCAGGGCATTCTGTCTCCTCCTTTAGATAATTGATAGAGATGTGTTATTTCTCTTGTTCTTGGCCTCCAGAAGGAGTACAGCCCATTAAACACTGCTCTCCAGCTATCAAAGCCGTCTGCCTCTCTACCTGCCAGACCATCATGTCCTCACATGCATCCAAAGACATTGAGGGAGGCACTGCTCGCCTTTCATCCAGAAACACAGTCATTTCATTAGAGAAGGCCACCAGGTCAGGTGTGTTCCATCTCTCCACACTTATCCTATATCTTCAAACAAGTTCTTGTGGTTTCAAAAGCCCTGTCAACAAAACAGTCCCTGTGGACAATGCCAGCTATGGAACTGGCTGTGGATCTGCAGGATCTGTCACCTTCTCCTCAAGCCCTTCCTTCTGGCAGGACCAAGGAGAGACCACCTGGGACCCCATGGTCTTGACTATTTCCCCCAGAGCCATGTTGTCACTCCGAGCACACTCCAGCCCTTCCTGGCCATATTATTGGTGCCCATTTGGAGGAGCATTGGGAGTTATAGTCCAAGGGCTGCATGAAGCTCAGCAGGAGCATGAAGCTCAGCTCCTGGCCTGTACACCTTAGCTAAGCCCTTTCCCCTCTTCTGGCTGGGATCATTGTGACCTCTTTCCCACAACAAAAATTACTGTAAAAAAAGCCATCTGTATAATGACACTTCTCCCCTAGGACTCATATCTAGTCTGTACCATTTGTTGTGAGAACCTGCCAGTTCTCCAAAGATGCTAAAAATATCCATTTTTGTTGGTTTTGTTTGGGGGTTTCTGGGAGTATTTTTCTCTTCTATTCTGTAGCATGAGTTTTCATTGCCTGACTTACTGTTTTCTCAGATAAAATAACAAGTCCACATGATCCAGATGGCTGATCATGTGGCACATCTTTCCAGCTTGTAGCAGTATTTCACAGCTACCATGCATCCAGTACATGCAGTGAATAAATAGAAATAAAGAAACCTGGAAAAATGTAGAAGACCCTGTCTTCTCTGAACCATTCAGCAAAGAGATAAAACATCTAAATTCAACAAAAATAATCCCAACAAATAATTCATACAGCTCTGCATCGTTTGCTCTGCTCTCTGATCTAACTCATGGGTTGGTCTGTCAGTCTGTCGTCTAGAGTGAGTTGTGCTGCCTTGTCCAAATGTCTCCAGGAATTTGCCACAGCAGGATTTCAGTCAGCTTATTAAGAGAAGATCCTCTTTTATCCCTAAGAAAATATCTTCTGTTTTTCACCAGCTGCAAAATCTTCCTCATTAGGTTATGTCAACAACAGAAGGAGATTATTTCTTACCTGCATAAGAAACACACCCTGGGGCCCTGGTTATTCTTTTTCACTTGTGAATGGAAGGAACTTTTTTATCTTAAATTACATTAATGCTGAAAGTTGCTTAGATTTTCTTTTGGGAAAGCCACACCTAAGGGATGGACACCATAAACCAGCTGTTGGTTCACTTCTCAAGTCAGTTGAGAAATACTCAGATCCTTCTCTAGGGCAAAATGATCAGC
This sequence comes from Grantiella picta, assembly GCA_013397955.1. Classification (NCBI taxonomy): domain Eukaryota; kingdom Metazoa; phylum Chordata; class Aves; order Passeriformes; family Meliphagidae; genus Grantiella; species Grantiella picta. Next base: position 811,489 of record VZRM01001564.1, read on the forward strand.
TGATGATCTGGTTTGTGCAGACTGAGACTAGTGTCAGTCAGGGAAAATGGGCTCTTCTTCCTCTGTCTGGACATGTGGGGGCAGTTTTGTTTCTGGAAAGACTTGTGTCAGTTTTAAGAGTTAACATCTCTCAGTTATGCTCAGGCTCCTCCTGAGACACTGCAGGACTGTGGACCTACCAGGACAGAATAATCCTAAGCAATGCTGCTCTTACTCCTCTTCTTAAAACTGAATAGCCCCAGAAGCATCAATTAATCTTTGAATTTGTGTGAATATTCCTGAATGTAGAGCAGATGCCCCTATACTGGATGGGAAAAATAAATGTAGTCTCCAAATCTCTTTTCAGATCTGACTCTTTTAAACTTACTGCCCATTTCTGCCTTCCTTAGAGCTAATGATCGCAAGACAGCACAAGGCTATATGAGATTTAGTATGTAATTTGTAAATAATTGCAATGGTCATTAAGTATGCTAAACAAAAAGTGAATATTTAAATGGAAGTCTTTCAGGTAGGTCTGAGCTTGACTGAGAAGTGCAAACTTTTACCTATCCAGCTGAACATGTTTGTCAGCGAGGAAAGATAGCAGCTGGGAAGTATTCCTTAGACATTCCTTCATTTTAAAATTCTGTGTGAAGAGCCAAAACCGTGGAGATCTTTTTTGGTTGTTTTTTGCCTACATTCAATTTGTTTATTTAAGAGGAAAGGGAATCTCAAGGAACAAGGAGCTACCTTGGCACCCATTCTACAGGGACAAGGTCTTGTTTCAGGATTTCACTCTAGTTTTACACCATTTATAATATTATTCTGTCTATAATTCCACTGGAAATATTACAGGTTGAAATCAAGAACTGACTGGGATTACTCCTGATTTACAGCAGAGGATGTCAGAGCAACCTCAAATGATAAAAAGCATAATTTGTCATTCTTTACCTTTTATGCTTGACAGAGTATTTTTGACAGAATATATTTTCAGTACAGTCTACAATGTTTCAATACATTTTCTAGTACAGTCTATATTTTCAAAGTTCAGTGACACATTAGCATTAACAGAAAGTTTTAATCAAATTTTCAATGCCAGAATCACTGTGGGACTAATTAATTAATATTTTAAAAGCACTTTGTAGAAGAAAAGTGCAAAGGGAAAATATACTTTCTTATTTTTGATGCAAATTACATTTCCATAGTGCAGATTTTTAATTTAACTTGATGCCAAAAAGGTCCCAATACAGGACTCAGTTTAGTCATGCTTTTGCATTCAAACTGTTCAATAGAATGCTGGCACACAGCTGAATGCCGTCCTGAGTTAGGACTATCCTAGAAAAAGAGAATGGCATGCATAAATTCTCCTCCTGGACCAGTAAAACCAACAGTAACAGAACAAGAGATACTGGATTTTCAATATGAAACATTCATAAACTCATTGTCTTGTCCCTTAGTACCCTGATACTGATTGCAGAATGGAACTGAGTGCCTCTGCCTTCAGACTTAAAGAAGTTTTCTGCATGAAATAAACTAACCTTGATGAAATACAAAGAAGTAGTCAGGAAAAAAAATACCTGGAAGGAACCACAGTTCCATGTTTGCCTTGGCTAGTTTGGATGGGTGGATGAAAATTTCCTGTCAAAGCCCTGATGATGGCAGTGAGGGACCAGGCTGCAGTAGTGGAGGGCAAACAGCCCTGAAATTGAGGGTTAACAGAACAGAAATGTTTCTGCTTTCTGTTGAAAGCTTTTTTCCTAAATATCTGTTCTTTGCCTTAGGTGTCTTCTTCACCAGATCTGTGAGAGCAGAGGACCAGCATCTACACCATACCTACTGGGAGATCACAGTAATGGACAGGAGGAAGCAAAAGAGCCTGGGATGAGGAGAAGGGCACAGGATCCATCCCAGAGGGGTTAGAACTGGAGAACCAGCACTGGTACTGAGTGGCTTCAGAAACCTTTGAAGGAAGAGATTGCTGTTTCCATTTTAACTTGACTTGTGACAAGAGCTCTTGAGTCTAGTGAATGAAGCACAACAAACTCTGGTGACTGGAAACTGAAATTATATAAATTCAGGCTATAAATTAAGTTATGTTTTGCAGAGGGGGGGTAGCCCTCAGCCAGGCAGCTCCCTAGTAGAGCTGGTGCAGTCTCTATCACCAACACCACGGTCTGTTAGGAAGCTGTGAAGCAAATTCAGAGCAGGTCTCTCTTCTACAGGGTGTCACACTAAAGAATCTGTCCTTTTATTAGCTAGAACTTCCATTTCTGTTTTACAACATTTTGATCAGAGATTATTAGTAATGCCTCCCTTGGATCTTCTCTTTGCAATTTTCTTCTGTTGCCAATCACAAAAGTCTGAGGAGTCACCTGGACAATAAACTCTGTGCCAGAGGTTTCTGAATATCCCTCAGAGGTTTCTAAATCTTTGTCCATATGCATATCACTACTTTTTTTTTTTTAATAACTGTCCCAAATCCTTAGTCACCTTTGAATTTCTCAGCATTTATTTTTAAGTGCCATGCAGTTCAAAAGTGTTCAGTACTAAGAAGCAATTCTTCTGCCAATATCGCTATCTGGTAAAAAACCGAACTCCTAGAGGAACTTCCAGTTTACTTTTTGGCTTTCTTTTCCTTCTCTTTAATCACTGCCTTAAAAGAACTCTTCCAGAAAATACATTACTTCAGTAATAAGGGAAGTGAAACACTGCTGCAATTTAATAATGGCCAATAAGGAATGAGCTGTTTCAATGTGTTGTTAACACACTAGCATTGTTCTAAACTTTTAGGAAAATCAATCTATCTTCAATTATGCATAGCAAATCATGTAAGCCTGCAGGACTAGACTTAATGACTTGCCTATCAATGATCCCCAAAGGCATCCGTATCCTTGCCATCAGTCTCTGATGCGGTACATTAAGAACTGAATTCCTTCCACCCTTTGGCCCACCATTAGGTTTTCTTTCATGCTGGTAATCTCCCTGAAATAGAAAATGTGAAGTATAGAGAGGGAGAAAGAAAAACTAGTTCCTTTATAACACAGTAAGTAAGCATGACTCATGAACATCAGGGCCTCATGAATTGCAGTGCAGTGAAACAACCACTAAAAACTGTTTGTCAGAAGACACTGCATAAAATTAATAGAGAAGAGATTCAAGAGTTTGGGCAGATACCCTTTTAAGAAGGTGTCTGAGGAACTGAGTTTGAGATTTGTGGCTGGATTTTGCTTTTGTAAGATTTTTTTCAAAGCCTGATACCTAGTGCTCCTGATTTTTTTTGACCAGCAAAGCTAAATTTAAGCACTAAATCTTTCATTCTGCTTGTTGGAACAACAGTTGCATCTTCTGTACAGTTTATGATGCCAGAACTGGAGCCTTTGGCAGACCGCACATGCTGAACCTCACCATGGCCTGTTCACATTCTGCAATTCTGCAATGCAGAGGATGGGATACAACCCAGAAGAAACTGCCCCCCTACCCAGTCTGACATGGGCTAAATTCCTGTGTAAAAGGAGTTACCTGTAGTTCTGTAAAAACCCCAGGGTTCCAATGAAAAACATCAGTATGACAAAGCTTTCCCTACTTTAGGTCTTCAGGAGGTTTTTTTGCATTTTTGAATGGCGCATAAAGAAGAGTTAGAAGGGAAAATTCATAATAAATAACATTGAGTTTGTCAGACTAAAACTAAAAGATGTACTATAAAATAAGTCTATGTATTATTTGTCAATTCTGTTGTGATTCTCTAAGCTGCGGCTAAAATGGCTGACTTGGATGTTGTCTTGTAGGTTTTGAAAGCCAGAAGAGGGGCTTGACTCTTGTAGGAGAGACAAATATTTTGCATGGGAGGAAAACCACACTGTTAGTTTAGATCTAAGCACAGCAGAAACATCCACCCTTACTTCTGAGAAAGCTTAGATTTACCTGTGGAAGTTACATTGTGAGAAAAATAAGAACAAGCAGAATATATATTCAGGTACTTGCTGGCTAAGGAGAAAAGCTTGGTGACCTATGTCTTCATCTCACTTTCTGACTGCTCTTGTAGGATCAGACTGCGATTGTCTTCCAGTAACATTTACAAGGTTGCCCAGGACAAGCATTCCTCAAGTTTTGATAAAATAAGAGAAGCTTGGATGAAGCTATCTGACCCTTAACAGGCATCACTACCCTTTCTCTGAGTCAAATTGTGCATCTTCTGCAAGGAGACTGCAAGAAGGATATGCACACCTGAAAATATGAAACAATTACTTATTGGGTAACACAAAGATAGCTGGGGTTCAAGGACACTGGTGACACCTCTCCACGAGGCTACTCAGAGCCTTTCCTGGTAGGTCAGGAGGGAAATGTTTGGCCTCTGTGCCTCCTGGGTTCAGTCCTCGATGGTGCTGCATTCCACTACCGAAGTTTTTCCCGCTGCAGCTCCTTAAGACACCATATCATGGTATCAGGGACATCGAATGAAGCTTCCGGAAATTAATCTCAAAGTAAAAAATAGATTCTTCTTGCAGGCAGTGTTGCAGTTGAGAGGCAGAACTCCTCACCACAAGTCATGGATGGCAAAAACTTTCATAGCTTTCCTAGAGAGACAGGAGTTCACAAAAGAGAAATACACCAAGAGCTGCTTATATCATAGAAATATCTCCCATCTCAAGAGGCCCCTGAAGGGCAGACAAGAATGGGCTTGGAGAATCATCAGAAAAATGCCATATATTATATATTTGTCCTGATCCCATACAGTGCTCCAAGCTTTTTGACTGCTACTGGAAAAGAGATCTTTTGACCCACTGTAGACATTCCTAGGCAAGGTAAGCAAAAACAGGCATACTTGATGAATGGTGAAAAGTATACTTACATATACTTTTCTTCCCCATGAACTTTTTAACAATGGTGTAATAAATTAGACTGAAAAGGAAACATTTATACAACATTTATAGAATAGATGGTGTAGACCATCAGGATATTTAAGTTTTTGATCTCTGCGCCTATTGTCAAGACTTGAAATGGCTTGCTCTACACCTTCTTATGCCAGGCCATCATTGCAGTCTCCATTTGTGCTCTTATTAAACTCAGCTTCTTGTTTAATTGTGGATAAAGATGATGCCCAATCTGAATCATTTCAAACAGCACAGATAAAAGTTGTGAAGAGTCTCAGATCTGGGTCTGTCACTCATAAGCATCTCTCATGTGGGTTTTATCTGCCTGGACCCCCTGCAACCTTCTGAGGCACAGGGAAGTAGCATGCTGCTGCTTGGCTCTGCCACTCTGGCTCCTAAAATCTGACCTTGACGGGGAGAGAAAAGGAAAACTAAAAATAAAACCAAAATATCCCAGTCACCATTACCGAGATAAACTGAATCAAAAGAAAAAGATATGAGAGAATACAATGCATATGGACTTGCCAGCAGAGCTCGAGTCTAAAAAAAGGTAGGGGCTAAAAGCTGACACAAACCATTAAGACAGCAATTCTAAAACAGGTGCCTCTGCTGTGTATGCAGCATGTGATGTAGAGGTATATAAAAATCCTCTGAACTGTCCTCAGATGTCTATCAAAAAATAATCTTCATATGTTGAAAAAGGAATTGCTTAAAAATAGATTTAATGAAAGAAAATAATAAAATATTTGGAAATTTATTTAATGAGACAGTTTCTGAAGTACAGCACAAAACAAAGATTATATAATGGGTGTCAAGATATTAAATTGTACTCAAATTCTTCTCACGCTTCTGAGTCATTTAGCCTGCTGTCCTTTTGAGCTGTCACTTGAACAAAAGCAGCTGAAATGAATTAATTTGATAGCTTATCTCATTTGTCTTTCTTTGGGAAGCATTCCTTTTCTCCACAAGTCTCTAACAGCAGGCTAAAAGGAGAGACAAATATAAGTGAAAATGCCAGTAAGAAAGGCAGTTAGGTTTTTCATTAGCTGAAAATTTGAGATAATCTATTCTAGGCACAGTTGCAGTGTATACCACATATCTCTGATATTCAGCTCAGAATTTAAAGAAAAGTCATGGAAATTCTCTCTCTTATTGGAGAGTCTTTGAGAATCCAACAACACAACCACAACACAACGAGAACACAGCACAACTGCAACGTTGTGAAAGAATACTCAAACTGGCTTGGCTATCAGAAGCCATACAGCTGCCTTAGCATGACTGCTCCCTGAAGCACATGGACAAATTGCAGAGCAAGTTGTTCCATCTTAAGGTGCCTGTAACATGTCTTAATGAGAGACCTCTTCAAAGGCACAGGGAGGATGCCAGGCTCACCCACCCCTGTGTGCCTGTCTGAACAGATGAGTGCCCTTTAACCCACCTGCCAGGGTATCTTTTTCTTACATTCTTAGAGAATCCATGATTGAGTCTCATTTTTCAAACAATTATTTGCTGTCCTTTTCTTAGCAGCCACCTGGATTAAGAAAGACACTTAAAGGGAATTTAGTAAGTCTTGCTTCATTACCCAGGCTGGGTACACTCATGCTTCCAGCATTCTGAAAAGGTTTAAGATATTGAGGCATGCATGAAAATTGCATGAAGCCCTGAACTTCAATGGGATTTTTCAGAAGGGATGTCAATATGTCAAACTCTCTAACAGACAAGTGGACCTGGAGCTCAACAGAATAGATTTACTTTGGAATGAAACTGAAAACAGGCTTATGTGTGGGAAAATATCTAGCAGCTGGACTAAGGTGCTCTGCAATGTAGTATGCCCTAAACCAATCAAAATGAGATTAGTGGAGACTTTAAGAACTCACAGAAATATATAGAGGATTATTTGACACCATTATCATCCACAGAAAGAGACAGGGAAAACTAAGTAACAATATTCTCAAGCACTGGTGCCATCACTCAGTGTTTTAACACCAAACAAGAAATTTAAAGCTTTAGCTTCGATAGTCATGCTGTTCTGTAGTACCTCCACTGCTTTATCTCTCCATCTTTGTCTTTTTGGAATTTATGAATATTTCATGTTTTCCATATGGCTGGGGAGAAAAATCATTGGATTGTAATTCTCAAGGACTTAAAAACCACAAGGCAAATAGATCTTAAAATACATTTTTTTATTAATCTCTTAAATTTAAATAGAAGCTGGTTGATTTCTTTGAGCCAGGATCATGATTTTTGAATACTTACAATACTTTTTTAATGGATCTGACCTTTTTTTTGCAATTCTGACAGAAACTATAGAGTGCTGGAATGCAGCAGAAATTTACTGCAGCACTCAAGTTTATTTGCCCACAAGCAATTAAAACTTATTACCAAACAAAAATGAAAATTAGTCAAAGCAGAGAACAAGCAAAGAACCAGTATGAACACAGATAGAGCAATATATGTGTTAATATCAGGGATTCTCTTATTTTGTTTTTATGAAAAGCAATGCAAAAGCACGGACGAATAACAACTACTTGAATAACAACAAGCAGAAAAATTATATAAGTAGGAGAGACACCTGATACAAAGGAACTTAACAGACAGCCAAGGTAGTAAAAAATAAATTTAAACAAAGTTAACCTGTTGAAACACTAGGTAATTTAAAAAGGAAAACAATCTTTTAGGGTGGGAATAATCTTGCCTAATTTCAACCATTTGAAATGTTAACTGTTTCAACTTTAAGCATCTCATTTCATGGTAATTGTCTAATTTCTTGGGTAGTCAGTGGAAAGAAATATGTTACAGTCAAATGTAACTCATTTCACCTTTCTTGGACAATGCTTTAGGGTGAGCTACTTTGAGAAGATCCAGTCTCTCTTTTCACTTTAAGGGAATTTGGAGCCACTGCCTTACACTAGACACATTAGACAATAAAGATAGTTGAGATGAATTTCATTCTCACATGGGGGAGATTGTAAGGAAAAAAAGCGCCAATACATATTTAGAATGATGAAAAGAAGACAAACAAGCCAAAGAAATTACATAATTTCTTTTTACAGTTTTTAAATGGTATTTGAAGTCCTTTAGCCTGTGTTTTAATACCTTAGTAATACAGACAAGCTTGTCCTCTAAAGAATTTCCAAAATGTCTGCTTTTTTCTCATGTATGTGGGGAATCTAGGCATTTTTAGGAGAACTAATTCATTAAAATTTGGAAGCCAAAGTCAGGTGTTTAAGTTTGAAGAATGAATTCAATTGCACAGTTTTGAAACAAATTTTGATAGAAAAATATTACAAAAGACACAGGGATGAATAAACAAATGCAATACATTTTTGTCAAAGTTAAGTTCTGTCAAGAAATTATTAATTATCTTAAAAAACATCAAGTATTTTTAAAATTAAATATTTTAGGCATTTTACATTAAGAAAATAATGGTGAGACTAAAGAGCAAGAGAGCTAATTGTAATGTGGGTAATGTTTTAGGGTAACTGCTTTAAGGTAGGTAGGAAGCTGCTCAAAGACAAAATGAAAATAGTGTTCTCCATAGGGTAAGTCACCAGGGAAATGTAACAGTGAGGATCCTCAAAAATTGCTTGTAAGCTTAATATACTAGTATTTTCATTAATTATCTTAGCTCTAAAACAAGTATGTGATGATAAAACTCTGTGCTATCATAACTTCGCCAGTAGACAGGCAGGTCAGGAAGGACAGCAAGGTGTTGTGTATTGCAGGGATGGAAATTAAATTTAATGGTGTATAAAATGAAAGACCATGTGTTTAAGGACTCATAAGAAGACTTTCTGCAGTACTAAGGAATTCATCAGCTGAAGCTGAACTAGGCAGAAAAATGGTGTTATGTTATACAGGTATCTTCTGAGATACCGTAGGGAAGTGGGCATGAAAAAGGAAAACAGTTTGTAGGATGTGGTGGGAGAGATATTTCCAGCAGAGGCTACTAGTCTGTTTTACCTGCATGGCAGACTGAAGTTCAATGCAGGTAAAAAAAAAATTAATGGCTTTTGTGAGAAGTATTAATGCTTTTTGTCGCTTTTGTGGGACTTCCTCTGTTGTTCTGTAAACCCCTGTGTTCACCCCTGTGTGCATCCCTTGGCAGTGCCAGAGGAAGGTGTGGCACATGCTGAGGGATAAACTCATTTATGAACAGATATTTAAACCAAAGCACAGAATTACAGTGGGAGGGAGTGAGCCAAAACCCAACCCTTGATAAACTCAAAAATATACTGAGCAGGAGCGCATTTAGGCTCAAAACAATAGAAGTAAAAAATTTCCTTGTCATCATTACGTGCAATTAGTGTGACTTTCAAAAGGAGGCATCTAAGTAGTTTCAAGATGGAGCTCAATTGTCTTCTGGAAGAAATGATACAGTGATGATTCAATTCAAGCAGAGGACTGGACTCACTGATTCAAGAACTTCCTTTCAGTTGTGTGTCTCAAACACGTACATTACTGACAGAAAACAGTGCAGAACAACCAGTTTGGGAGCAAGAGGCTCTGTTCTAGAACACTTCATGATAAGATTTTAAGAGATTCTACAAGGAAAAGACTGTCTTTATTTCCATTTGTGGAGAAATAAAATGAGGCATATGAAGATAAAATGTCCTTCCTTAGTCACCCACTGGGTTTATAGAAGATAGAATAAGATTCTTTAATCCCTGTATAGCTTCCTACTTCTGGAAAAGATTGTGAAAAGAGGTGGGGGTTTTTTTCTGTTAAAAGTAGCTGTTTGTAAGCAACAAGCTTATAACTAGAAACAAATACATACCATGGCAATTTTCCTTTTGGAGATGGTTATAAAAGAGTAGGGCTGTTTCCTTGGAAATTGTGCATTTTTGCATTTGGGTATGCCTCCAGGTGTGAAACAGAGTGTTGTTTGCAGAGCAATAAATTAAAAGAGCTCTATTTTCCTCAATTTACATAGGAAAGTGTAGACTTTACATGGGAAAGTGTAGAAAAAGAAGCCTTGGGTTATGTTTAGTGTGGTCCTGCTCATGCACAAGCCAAAGAACTTGGCATCTTGCTCCGAGCTGACTCAGGTCTGGTGCCTGGGATGTCTGCCCTGGAGACAGGATGGATGAGGTTATGTGTAAACACAGTATACTTTATGTGTAAAACCATCCCAGACCATGATGACACTTATTTGTCAACCTGATTTTGACTTGTTTTGCAGGATGAATTTGGATTATTCCAACAATCTGTTCTAAAGCTAATTTTTAAAAAGTTCACTTTAGCATGCTAGACTGACAGTGAAGAAAGGAAACACAGTCACAAGATGAACAGAGGTTATTTACTCTGAATTTGTTGTGTAGATGTGCTGTCTATTCAGATTAGCTGGATTGTAATTGCCTCTAATTCCATTTCATCTTTGTTTTCAAAACTGTGTTCATTCCAATAGACTACTTCTTAATTTTCATTGACAGACATATAAAAGTATTTCTGTTTACCCAAACAAATGGAAGCTTGTTATAAATTACTTTATTAAATTTTTAGCAAGAAGATGCCAGAAGATTATTCAGTAGAGTATGTATGTATTAGATACTGCTCATTGGTTCTCACACTTGATATGTTTACAGATTTAGAAAATAATGCATTTTACTGAATATAAACAAAATGTTTGCAAAAATAACAAAACATTGATGTGCAGCCTGAATTGTTTAAATTATCTTTACAGCTCTTAGACAAGAAATATAAAGTATGTATATTATTGACACAGGAAGGTTGGATTAGATCATAATAAGATCAAAATCCTGTATTTTTAACATTATTCTTTGTATTTTTATTATTAATTCTTTGATATGAATAAACTAAGCAAACTATTAATAAAGTCATTTCAATAATCTTGTTGCTTTATCCTTCAACAGTCTTATCTGGACAATTGCTGGATTTTCAGTTACATTGTTATCCATTTGTTTGGCTTTAACCCGTTATCAGTCTCTGAGGAATGTAATATAGCTTGCAAAAGAATAAAGAAAAAGATTTCAAAAATAATATTTAACATTAATGGAGGACATCAAATATCCCGGAATTCTTTAGTCACCTGAATTGCTAACCCTGACTTCCATCTGTAGTAAATTTCCAGAATCAAGTGAATGTAGCCTTGGAAAAGCTAGTAAAGAAATAAATCCACTTCTCTGTCCTATCTGCAGGAGAAAAGAACTGTCCTGGTTGCAAGCCTTGCCTGGCATGAGGGATGGAAATTAAGAATGTAGAAGTCTGAATAGGTCACAGCTTTCCAGATACAATTGTGCCCTATGGATAGAAAGAAATTATTTTGCATTTCACTGTCTTCTACAATGGGGAATGATTCTCTGTTTCTAGAAACACTGTGCTAGGATGAGCACACTGGTTATGTCTGAGCAGTCTCATGCTATGGGAAGCTAGAGGACTAAGGATGTTGGATGGCTTTTAGAGGCAAGAAGGGATTGGTAACAGCATTCACATGGCACTCCATGCCATGGCACTCACAACAGGAACTTACTCATCCTGGGTTAGGGTTATGGAAGGTCCAGGTAAGCAGCAGATTGTGGAACTTGACCCACAGAGAGGAAATGGCCTGAGAGGAAATGGCCTGAGTCATTCTTTCTCTTTCAGTGTTACATGACCTTATCCAATGCCCATATTCCTCTGGCTTCAGAGCACACAGGAATTGTGTCAAGCAGTTATCGAGAAATCTCTTCTAGAGAGTTGGTACATTGCATATCCCATCCCTGATTGACTGGAAAGAAAAGAACTGAGTCTGTTGTAAAAGACCATGGAATACCAGTTAAAAAGAACAATTACTTCCCTGAAAAGCAGAATGATGTCTTTAATCCACTGTTCTAGCCCTTTACACTCCCCATGAACTCAAATGTATAGCACTTTTGCGACATACTACGCAAATTTTGCATCCAGTTTTTTCCTTGTTTTCTTTTAATATTAGCTTAAATGTTTGATTGCATCTAAATTGTATAAAATCTATTATTAAGACACAGCAAAAAGTCAGTAATTTTGTTTTTAAAATTTGATCAGAAATAGCAAATTGCATAAGGGATAATTTGTGGTAGAAATTGTCAGCCAAGATTAAAATGCATTTGAAGGCAGAATAGAGACATACAATCAATTATGTTCTTAAGGAATACACAGATATCTTGAATTTTTATGTGCAGATGCTGTCACAACTCTGAGCCCTTCTTATAAATATACAATGGTGATTGTGACTGTGAACATCTTGCATTTCACTTATATTCCCAAATCAAAATCTCAGCACTCAGGAAAACTGTTCTGAATTTATAACTCTATCTAAAAAACTTCAGGTCCGTGAAAAAATAAATGGAGCTTCTGTTAAGAATCCATATTTTTGCCAAAGGATTTTTTTTTGAGAGTAGATTTTCATGTGTTTTTACCAGGTACCTTCAAGCAGAGAATAAGCCTTCTTATTTCTTTGACAGTAAAAATTTGTAGCCTTTCACTTGGCATCACAGACCCACCAAAACTCACAAATAATCTTTATGGAGCTATTTATTCTTCATTGCTGTGCCTTGCAGTGATTTTCACTCCATCCCACAGTCAGTTCCTGAGCAGTAGTGTTCCTGTATGTGTCCCAGGACGCAGGAAGACCCTAATACCAAGGGCAGTCCCAAAAAATTAAAATCATAGTTTATATTTCTATTTAGGTTACTGTTTCATATTTGTATAAACAGCTATAAGGGCAAACCTACCCAAACCCAGCAAGGGAGAGAACAGAATATTTTCATTCCTAAGTGCTCTATTTGGTCATAAATGCATTGGGAAGGTTATGACTGGCATATTGGATATCTGTGTCTGTCATATTTTGGTTAGATTGTTTGAAATCCAGAATTACAGCTGAATACTCTTCCTCTGTGTTTTTGAGACAGCTCTTGGACTCCTTCTGCATGAGGATAAAGGGTGTTTTAGGCTCCTTAGTTTCCTCTATGACCCTGGGCTTTGTCAAGCTGTTTCAGAAAAGACAACTCTTCCGTAAGCAGTAAAAAACTTTTTTCCCCACCAGTCTGGTGTTCACTGACGACAATAAAGCCCTCTCTGTGCAGCAGTAGGATCATAGGGAAGTGCCAGTTTCTCATCCTCACCTCCATCCCCCTGGCACTGAGGACTCATCAGCCACCAAGATGTGTCTCTGCCCTCAGTTCTTCAAGAAGGTTGTGTTGAAGCCTGGCCAGCAGCTCTGGCTGCCCAGGGCACCAGGGTGTCTCTGCATCTGCTGCTGTGCAAAGTAATTCCCATATCATCATGGGCTTGTACAGCTTTGTGGTGTTCCTTCTCTGCTGAAAAAAAACTAAAGAAAAGTGGCTCATATTTCTATAAAACTGGCATAATAAGCAGACTAGTCAACTCCCAGAGATCTTGCATGATTAAACATCTCTTTACTAATATTCCAGTAAAAGTAACTTTATAGCACAGTAACAGCAGCAAATGAAGATATCTGAAAAAAGCAGTGGTACCAAGAGCAGTTTACTACAGAAGATGAAATTAGCAGTATGGTTTCTACCAAAAATCATTTCCAGAGGACTGTGCACAGCACTGATATCCAGGCAGGGAATGAGAAGCAAAACCACCCTTGATACAGATTAACCAGCTCAGGGAAGTGTGACAGTGAATAAAGGTGGCCTCTCCATAACATGGACTCAGGCATACGAAGTGAGACATTCAAGTTTTTCATTTTGGTCATAGAAATGGTCAATGTAAGTTAACATCTCTGACACATTTGAGGAAAGCCAAGGAAAGAGGTAAAAACCCTTCTCTCTGGAGTGGTTGTGGCTGTTCTGAGGACAGAAATCACCAAACAGCACCTCTAGGCAGAGGCTGGGGCAGAATGCTGAGGGGGCTCCAGGACAAGAGTGTGACACAAACACCAGAAAAAGGAGGGGCAAGAGTGGGTAAGGTCAGGTCAGGCATGTTCTGCCAGAGCCAGTGCTGGAATATTGTGTTTGTAGCCTATAAAAGTCTCTATACTCTCTCGCTATTCAGCACACAAAAAGAGCAGGAATGGCCATCTATCGATTTTCCTGTCTCTGAAAATTACCTCTTGTAGAGCAATTCTAGGGCTTTGCCTAGATATCTGAACACAATCTGGCTGAAATTAAGGGTTGAAATAGTTTTCAGCAATAACGTAAATAGAAAGTATAAATACAAAATCTCATTTGTGTGCACAAAGAGGGATGTTACATATTTTACACTCTAGAACCTGTATTTTTTAAGACTTACTTAAAAAAAAATTAAAATGTAGTATTCTTTTTTTCAAGTGAGTTATATGTCATTCATATATCACCTGAACTTAATTGATGGGAAAATGTAAAGTTTTCATAAAAACAATGGGAAGGTTTTAACGAGGAAACAGAATTTCTTTTGTATTTATCAGATTTGAACTTAAACTTGTTATACTTTGATTCATATAATAATACATATTTTATAATTTGTCCCACTTTAACATAAAACTGAGAGTGCCAGGGATGGCTGGGTTTTTTAAATTTTTTGGAGACCATCCTGCAGTTAATCCAGAATTATAAAAAAAAACAAAAATAAGACCTCTAGTTTAGGAAGCCCCAAAGCTTCAGATTGCTCAAATCTGGATGCCAACGTTAGTTCTGCTTTTGCTATTCCTGTGCTGATAGCTGTTGTTGGAGCAGGAGCCTTGTTGAGATATATCTTTGGTTTGAGCCAATACAAATGTCCTAATGTATTTAAATTTTCTTCTTCTTCCTAGAATGGGCATGACAGGAGATGCAGATTGTTACTCAAAGAATAAAAATAAAGTTCTGTTTTTCAAGACTTTACCATCCCAGACAAGGGACAGATGGAAAGAGGCAGATGGAAACTAAAAGGAATCAGTGGCACAACATCAGTCAACATGAGTGTCATTAAGATCATTGCTGCAGCAGTTTTACCATTATAAGTTTGTTCCTGGCATCAGGGCAAAAAATGTTTTAAGAAGAGACTTGGAGAAGGATAATGAGGCATTTTTATTGGTGTTTACAAAAACGTCCTCCAGAGTGCAAAGATGAAGATGCTCATTTGCTCTAAATTAGGAGTTAGGGATTTCACTTTATATTTTCATATTTTAAATTCCTGACCAAAATTCCAATTACTTTCCATTACCAGTGTTCTGTTACTCAAAATTATGCAAACTCAAAGTAAATGCCTTTTCCTCTGTATCACAACTGTGTAGATCTAGAGGCCTGAGGTGGAGTCTTTCAAAGCCTTGCATACTTTGGTGATATTCTGTGGTTTGTGAGCTCCAAAATAATTTGGTGTGACAGCTGCCAGCCTGGGAACCAGGGACAAAGCTGCATCTCTAATAAAGGGTGTGACTGAATGCATTACTAAAGCATCCTTGAGGGAGTTGAAAACTAAAAAACCTAATGCAACAGAAGAGGAAACTGGAAAGAGTCAAAACCACAGAAGGTGAGAAAGAAGGGTTGACGTGGCAAAGCCTTCACTGGAATAAGGGATTGCTCCTGTCCTTGCCCACTTCCTTTTCCAGAGTGGCTTGTGAGATTTACTCAGAAATCTCCCCTCCAGAGCCTTCTGCGTGTCACATTGAGATTAGATTATTCCCTCATGCAGCAACCTCAGCCAGGCAGCTGCAGTCACCCACCACCTGTAAATAAAGCCTTTTTGCACTCTTGTTGTACAGGCTCCATGCTGGAGGGAAGCGGAGGAAGTGAGCAGTAGAGAGCTACTTGAGCTGTCTCACTGGAGACAGTGGCCTGTGTGCACAGGGCCTGGGAAAGCAGGACTCTTCTGTTACCTTCCTGGACTCAGGAAAGCTGAAAGAGGTGGGGAAAGCAATTCAGAAATACCCTCACCTCCAGCACTCAAGGATCCCACTCCCACAGCCGCAGACTTGCCATCTGCACTCTTCACAAGCAGCTTTCCAACCTCTGCTGCTTCCTCCCCACGTCCACGGTAGGCTTAACTCTGTGTACAAAGTATACTTCTATTTCTGGTCCATCTTCCAAATGTCCTCATTAGTGTGATGAGAATCATCTCATTCCAATTTGCTCTTTACAAATTTGAATCACTACTTTAGCATTTTATTCATACTGGAATCAAATTTATATTTTTTAAAGGGGAAAAATGCATCAGTTCTAGCCACCTACTGAGCTACCATATTTCATGACCAGAGGACTCATCAAGCACCTGGTGATTTTTCAGAAAGGGAATGAAACCTATGTGTGTTTGCATCAATTTTGAGGGAAAAAGTCCTAACCCTGAAGAACTGAAAATCTGAGTCCCAAGAAACAAAAAAAGTGACAAAACATGAAGGAGTTTTAAAGATCCATTTTTTTAAAGATTTTGGTTTTAGATTAATAAATAAATATTTGAGACAAATTCCAAACACTTCTCCTCACTCTAAAGGCAAGAAATCGTAACCTGTTTCACCTCCTTAGTAAATTCACACCTTCCTTTGTTTGTGTTGTTAATGTTACTACTTAACTGTATTAATATGAACTTCCAGGAAGCAGGTGTACACTTACTTCACTTGGCAAGAGAAAGAACCTGAATAAAACCCACCTTGCTTTACCTCATTCCTTCAGGTTTACAGCCAGGATATTATGCATCTTAGTGATCTCCAAGCTGTAGTGAAATTCAGAGCTAAAACCCACCAGTTATACCCAGAGAGACTTTTGGCAGCTGCTCTGTCCCATTTAGCAGGATGCTTTAGCAGAGCTTCTCTTCACACCTGAAAGCTGTCCATGCTTCAGCCTCTCATGTTTCTGGAGCTGTCAGTCACTGCAGGAAACAGACTCAACAGGGAGCCACATGTGGCATATTACGTGGATAAAGCCACCTGATATTTCGCCTCGGTCCCACAAACCATTCTCACGTGATTTGCAGAGTCTGTTTTCTTTTTGTGTTTCGTGATGAATGGCAGCAGCAATTGTGATCTGTGATCCCTAATGATGACAGGAATGTCTCAGTCCCACATCTTTCCAGCACAGGGTTTTTTAATCTGAATTTATGTTGGCTGCCTGTTACAGACAGGGGTTTTTTAAATACATGTAAAGATACTTTATGAGTAATGTTTGAAAGTATCTTGTTACTTCGTTTTTACATTAGTGTTTCCCACCAGTTATGCATTAGATAAGCTCCACCTTATTACTTGCTAACTCATCAGTAAATTAATGCCCATCCAGTAGTGGCTAGGGTTTATCCATCATCTTTCCTCCGATTTATGGTTTTGAATATTGGAAAGGAGTAGTTTGATTTTGAAGCCTTTCCATAAAAGCGTTCCAAATATTTTACATATTAGTTAGGATAGGTAATTCTTGAGAAAGATGGAGTCAGTCCATTTTAAAATTACTTCAAGTAATTAATGTCCACTGGACAATCCACTGCACTTCTAGGTAGTGGCTACAGTCATTAGTAATTCTCTCTGTTAAAGATGTATATCTCATCTCTACTCTAAATATATTTGCTATGGCTCCTAGTTATTTAATTTCATTATATTTATATGGGCAAGACTAGAACCCTCACAATCCTTTGCCCCTCTTGCCCACTAAGGTATTCTGAGATGGGGCTTAGTCACTGTTTCTTTTCCCTGCTTGATAACCAAGGTTCTTCATTTGCATTCTAATGCAGCTCAATGTCAAAAAGTCAGGCAGCAGAAAGGGCTCCAAGCTGCAGGGAGTTCTTTTCCCCTCAGGCCAAGGAATAGAACACATCTATTGAATGTTGCCTGATGGCTGTGCAGGTCCATTTATTTCACAGGGAAAATCATTACTGCAGTGCTGCCCTCAGCTCTGAAGAGGATGGGGTGGATCACAAAGTAATAAACACTTGGGATTCCAAAGGTACAGCAGTGCTATTAATTTTTCACATATTATAACTGCAAATGATAAGAAGGGTAAGAAATTATTTAATTGTGGTGTAGTAGTACCAGTATGAAGGAAAAAGTTAGCTGACAGTGGTATTAATTTTTCCTTTTCCCTGCTGTTCAAAGGAATAACAAGAACCATCACCTTAAAACTGAAGTCATTACATTCAACGTTGAAATTAGCGGTAATTTTCTAGCAATAAATTTCCAATCATAGAGATTACATAGAGAAGAAATCCATTATCCATTGCACTGGAGTCTTTAAAATGAGATTAGGTGTCATGAAAAGAGCCCAGAATTCTTCAATTTGGCTTCTGGAAAAAATACATACACAGATTACATGTAGAGGAAACAAGATAAGGTATTTCGAACAACTTCTGGTCTTAGAATTAAGAAGTACAAATAAATCATTCTATTGCATTTACAATTTCTTAAGGAGAAGGCAGGAGCATGGCAAAGGGTGTGCTACTGTAAGCAACCTCCAAGAGATGGCCCAGCAGTTTGGAGGAAGCAGTGCTTGGACCTATTAAGATATCTTTAATTCTTTCTTAATTCAGATTTCAGTGCCGTTGGAAATACCTGTACAAAAAAAAATTGTTTTGACTTTAGTGGTTGTGATACCATAATAGACTGGACTATTAAAAGAGAAATGCTGCAATTATTATTTACAATATGTTTTCCTTGTTATAACTTTAGATAATATACTTAAATTCCTTTAATTTCTTAGTTACAAATTCATACACTTTATAATGTTACATTTTACATTATGAAATAATTACTGTTTTAGGAAAATTACTGTCTTCTTGACGCCTGTTTTTTACCTGGTGTTACTGGTACATATTCTCAATTTTTAAAGTTTTTTTGTTTCTGGATTTGTTTCTTTTTCTCAGTTGCATCTTATGACAGGCACACAGTAAGAGTATGCTGTGAAAATTTCTGTGGCAGATCTAGTAGTTTTTCTTTCAGATAAATTATATATAGAATGAACAGTGTAATAGTGCAGGCTCTGTATCCAGAATTGATCTATGAAAGTGGTGCAGCCAAATATTAATTGCTATTTATGAAGAAAACAGAACTGTTGCCCTGTTTCATGAGTCTAATTCTAGAGCCTAATTAGTAGTTGGTTTGTTTTCCCAAGTGCTGCTCAAGTGAATTTTCTGTTTTACAGATCCATTTTCCTCCTCAACTGATGTCAGAGCCATGTAAGTCTCCAGTCTTTCTTGCTTCTCAGTAACTCCTAAATAGCAATGTTCTTTGTAAGAAAAAACAATTTTGTGTCTCAGTTTCCTAAATTTCATGTAAAGCTGTCTGAAAGCTTTTAAATTTCTTTGTTTTTCCCCTCTTTGCTCAGAAGTGTACATACTTGTTCAACAAGTTAAAGTTTCATGCCACTCAAAGGTTCTTTTACGTCTCAAAAACCAGACATCCAGTCCTTGGCAGAAGCATCTGTCTGCAAAGTAAAGCATTTACAGCAAGCCCTCAATTTTCAAAATACCATGCAGCCTTTCAGCCATGTCATATCCATTAAAATCAATTCCAGAACCACAAAACATGCTTTTATTGTCAAGAAACCTATCTCATTGAGTTATTATTCTGGATACACCAACCTGCTACTCTAATGCTGCTATTTGATGTATCAAAATCACCTGTAAATGGTAATGTACTCCCTGAATATGTTATTTTCCTGTCTCCTTTCTGTCAACACAAAGTGTTTCTGACTTAGTTTCATCTGTGCCTGCTGCTAACATTTTATATTATTATATTTATTATGCATTATCAATAAATTACATATATATGGTGGTAAAAATTGCACACATACACGCAGATATAAGCATGTAAAAATGTGACCTGACTTAAAAACCAAAAGGCTATCTTTCTTTTCCTGTGACGTCTTAAGGCATCTCCTCTCCTCTCCTCTCCTCTCCTCTCCTCTCCTCTCAAGCCTGAACCTAAGACAGCATTGGAAATTAAAATGCTGAAAGGAATAAATTTGCTTATTGTGTTTTGCCAGGCATAGGCTCAAAGCAAAATGAATGTACACTTCTGAAAGAACAATCACTAAAATCAACAGCAAGAATATGACTGACTTTGGTGAGCCCTCAGTAATGCCCTTTATGCTTAAGGATCTGTTATAAAAATAAGATTTCCACGAATGCATACAAATAAGGTACTTGGATTGTATTGACTTAATGCTGTCTCTGAAATATTTCCTTTTGAATCTCATTCTTGATTATAATTATGCTATACTTTCATGCTGCATTTATTTCTGGTATAGCAGCATTGCCATGACAACCCCAAATTATATCAATATATAGGTGTGTTTGAGCTAATTCTTCATAACAAATAAAATAGAGAAAAAATGAATCAAGAACAGGGCAAGAGAGGACTGTCTGGGTCATGCATACCAACAGGGTGTTTGTACAAACCTCAGAGGATTTTTCCCCAAAGTTCTAATAAAGGAGAATTTTTTTTTTTTTCAATTCAGCCTTTCTTGTTTGATTTAGCTATAGTCCTGGAAGGAAGCTTGGCTGATGTCAGCTGTATTACAGCAAGTCTGGATTTCACACATAGGGAGCATAACTTTTCCTTTACACTGAGCAATCAAATTTGCTCAGTTTGTCTCTCGCAGCCAGACTTGACCAAGTGCCCTTGCTGCAGTGCCCTTAGTCAGGAGGAGGTACAGAAAGAAAATGTCTGCACTCAGCATTTACGGCCGGGCAGAGATCCAGGGGCTGTCACAAGGAGATGAGAAGAAGTCCCCTTTCACCATTTTGTTCTCCCCACCACCACCAAGGAGCTGCTTCTGTCCCCAGACACGTCCACAATTCTCTGGAAGTGAAATACTGTCACCATTCAACTCCTTGCAGGACCAGCAGTGAGAAGGGCTTTTGTGTAAAACTGGATGAAGCAGTAGTATAAATCTTGGTCTAGATTTCTGGGGGTCTTGTAGTAGTCTTGCAGACCTTTCTGTCTCTTCCCAGAATAGAGGAAAAACCAGAGATTTCATTATTTTTATTATTATTAATAGTGTTAATAAATAATAGTTATTAGTAATAATAATGATGCTGTCAAAATATAAAGGTTGCTTTTACTGCTCTGTTAAAATTAAAACAATGACCTTTCCTTCAGTCTGATTTTGTGAAAGCCAGCTTTATTTGACTCAATAAAGTGACTAAACAGCAAGTAGGGGATGGTAACTGTACACTAAAGTGGGAGGAAAAATCAAATGTCAGATAAGAACTGCATGAACAAAAGAATGTAAGACCATCTTTTAAGTAATGGAAAGAGTCAAAGTAAGGTTGCCAAGGAAACCTTAACTTCTCTTTTCCTATGTTTTTTTTATTTTTTTTTTTAATTATGAACTTAGCCTCCTCATTGTGTCAAAATCAATGGGAATTTTGAGTCCTATCAATTAGTCTGTGGGTTTTGTCTTTTGCCTTTGTCTCTGTTCATTTGTCATATGATATAATAGAATGTGAGCATACTTTTCTGAACACCATTTATGCCATGTACTGGGAAAATGATAAGGTTAAAGTAAAAAGACCTCTCAACAATCATTTAAGGAAAGAGAAGCTTATAAAAAAATGGAAGCACGGCAGCCTTTCTGTATGGCTTTGAATAACATCCTTGGCAAGATAAACCCATATTGATTAGACTGATTCTAGATAGCTGGCTTTTCAACACCATCTGCATGCTGTGGCAGTCTATGGTTCTAATTATTTGGGATTGTTATTCAGGCTGATAAATTGTATGAAGGGTTTTGTTTTCCATCAAGTCATTCTTCGTTCAGCACTGATAGCATCATAATTAAGTAGCAGTCACTGGGTCTGAATGTGGATAATTCATATGAATTATTTCTAATTAACAAAACACATGGAATGTATTTAAAACCATCCTTAAAACAGCATCTCTTGCTCTGTGTGCTGCATCCACTCCCTCTGACACACCCTATTCAGACAAAAAGCGAGAGAAGGTATTTGCATGTTTCAGCTTTCCTGTTCTGTGAGCTTTGTCCGGCAGTGTTAAACTTATTAAGCTAAGATGCCTGCTCTCTCTTAACAAAGAAATTAAATGCTCTAGGAACACATGGACTGAAAATAACCAGGACAGAGGGAAACACAGATGTGCCGGGGTCATAAACTAGCAGTCCTTATTAAGTAATCAGTTTATCATGAACTGCATCATACACTGAAAATCTGCATTCACTTTGTGATGAAGTATTTACTGCTCAAAGGATTAGGATTATTCAATGCCAGATACACAGAAAACTATTAGCTCCATTCAGGCTCCAAGGGCACAACACAGTAATTAACTGGGAAGTCCAGAACCGTCTTGTTGCCATCTACCAGTCACAAAAGTTGCAGGTGTGGGGAGTTTAAAGGTATAAAATAAGCTTCTACATGCATTATGTCACAATAATTTCACTCATCTTTCAAGGATCATTTAATGGTCCTCCATTATGAGGTGAATATTGGTGTTTTCTGCAAACTTGGACAGACACCATGAGATGGTGTAAAAGGGTCTATAGGATCTATGAACTCTAGAATTGGATGGTAACATTTTTCTGCAAGGGGGCTGTTTATACAAAATTACACTTTCAAAGCAGTATGTGTGAGATTGTCTTTTATGAACTTCATAGAAATAGTGGATTTACTGAATTTTTCAATCTTGAATACTTCCTGGCTTCAAAATCTATCACTCACTAAGAAAAAGAAAATACGTCTATGAAGAATGTATAGTGTAGGCTCCTATATCCTTTTAGTCCAAGTAAATGTAATGCTTCTAAATTTTACTCTGGTTATAAGTATTTGACTCAGTAGCACACACACATAGGCCGTTTCTGTCCTTGATTCAATCTAGAAGGCAGTTCAGGGCAGGGAGTTGTATCCATATTTGTCATATGTACATTTATTCAGTTAATTCCATTGGAGAAAATGTTGTCTGCATTTAGCCGTCTATTTTAATTTGATCAAACTGAATAATACTGGATATTACGTGGTTATATGGGTTCATACTGTAAGGCTATTTAATATAATGTATTAAATTACTAAACAACTGCAGCAAACTGATTTGAAGTTTACCATTGTAAATTGTGTACTATTTTTTTCTACATTGTATTAAATGAGAGCAGCTTCTTTCTTTACGTAAGTGTGAATCTCATGTTTCTCCTATTTTTAGACCTGATGCTTATATTTTCCCCTCCCTTGTTGGAAGGAAGGAAGGAAGGAAGGAAGGAAGGAAGGAAGGAAGGAAGGAAGGAAGGAAAAGAAAGCAAGAAAGCAAGGAAAAGAAAGCAAGAAAGCAAGAGAGTTTAATTTCTTTCTTATTTGTATCTTTTCCTCCATGCAGATAGTCTGGGACTTTAAACCACAGACTGTGTCATCAACTAACCTTCATCTCATTAAGCAGGTTCTCAAAGGATTGCTTTGTTCTGAGAAACACGTTCCATTTTCCACTTTCATTAGCAAACTGCTAAATATTTTACTTTGTCACAAGACTAGAATGTATAAACAGATGCATCTTCCTTTCTACTGTCTCTTCAAAACATGTTCTGATAATCCTCAAAGAAAAGATGGGTTTCTTCAATTTATTACTGACAGTTGGCAGAGATGTAAGATAATAAGAAAAAGAGAAAACAAATTATTTTGAAGCTAGAGCTTGTATGTGTATAAATATTGCATCTAGGGGGCAAACAAAGCAAACCACAGTGACAGTTCACCATGGCTGTAGCAGTGTCAGAGGTCTGCAAGTGTTTCTCTGAATCATCATGCAGAAGGTTCCTCTTCTTCTAGTGGGCTGCTCAATATACTACCTTGCACCGTGCTGCCTTTCCCTGAAGTGCGTTACATCTCCTGACAAGTTTCAATACTGCAGGTTTCAGAAGTTTTGCCAGACTTATTTTACATATGAAATGAGATAATGAATTAAAAGCCCAGTCATTTTCCATTTTAAGTTAAGGGAAGAATTTCCATTTATTTAAATGGAGTATAGATCAGGCTTTGTTTTTTAAACTAAAAAAGTTTCCCCCTCATTGAAAGACAAAATTACCATATCTAGTGTGATTAATGCCAAAGTCTGTGTCTGCTGGAAGGGATTCAATGTCTGACAAAGCATAGTATTTGATTGAAGGGTAGCTCTTCACTGGTGGGTCTGGGTCAATGATCTTTTCCACTTCCCAATTTATAGGCAGAACCCACTATCAACTCCTGGTCAGGTTGTACTGGGAAAAGGGCAGCACATAAAGGATGCAATTTTAAACAAATTGTTGAGTATAACACAATAATAAGAAAAATGTCTTGTTTACATTGTGCAGAAGCCCTCCAGATTTTGTGGCCTGAGAGACAGCTAAAAGGATCTGGAAAATAAAGACAGTGATTATGCCTTTTAAATACTTTTTTTATACCCTAAGCTTCTCATAGCCATATGTCCTTCAGATGCACATCACTCGCACTGCATGTCCACCCGTGAACCGCCCTGCACTTGCAATTATTGCTCACCACCCTCCACAGGTGAGATTCCTGACACTTAGAACTGTCAGAAACAAAGCTTGATCCTTATCTGTCTCTTCATGCTTAACTAGAAGGTTTCTTAAACCTCTCCTGGACATCTGATAATCAGAGGTGGTTTCTGCTCTCGCAACCCAAGCAGCCTGTGTGTCTGTGAGCAGCCTGCCCTGACAAAGGGGTGCTGGACATTGTTACTTCATAGGGGGGCTGGAAGGCATCACTATGGGTCCCAAGCACAAACACAGTTAACCACAGAAGATGAGGAGAATGAGCTGTGTGAAGTAAATGTTTCCATTTATTCCTTTATTAAGCAAGCTCTTGGGAAATTCTTTTTGATTGCTTGAGGCTGCCACTTGATTCAAGAAAGCCCACTGAGCCTTTTATTATCAGGTTCATTTTAAAAAGCATTCTGCTTCAACAGTACTCCAAATGCTTTATTATCCATTTTTATTAAGCATTACAATGAGAAGGTAAAGCTGATTATGCCTCTCCCATGCACTGCAGCCTGGCTTGGCCTTGTGCATTTTAATGGGCTCATTGTGCCAGCATCCCGCAGTGGCTGCAGCTCTGCCAGCGAGGGGAGCAGAGGTCTGTGACTTTTCCTTCCATCTGCAGATTGATCTGCCTTGCTACAGAAAGCTGGAGTAATGATTGCAATAATGAGGAGACGTCACTCAGAAGATGGATATCTAAGTACAAGCAAGGTTTAGTAAGTCTCAGATTACCATCCTAACAACTGGGGATTCAAAACATTTCTGCCTGAGAACTAAAAAAACAGTGGGGAAGACTCTCCTCTGACGGTCATAGCACCTGCAACCCTAGGGATAAAACATGCTTTTACTGCAAGGACAACCTGTCCCACAGCCACATCATGTGTCCCCTTATTCTATCAGTTCCAAAGAAATGAAAGCAAAAAACAACCAAAAACAAACCTTCAGTGAATGTGTTTCATATTTGGAATAGCTTTCTGAAGGATCAATTTTGACAAATTTTACCTTCAAATCCTGTATCTTTTTTACTCCTCATTGATGATCTGCAAATCTTGAAACCAAGAGATTTGGGGATCTCCTAGCTGCAGCCCAGGGGTATTCAGTGGGGACCTGACCTTCTCAGGCTGCAGGGAAAGGAATCTCAGGTCTTTCTGCAAAGACCTTATGCGTGTGTCTGCACTACAGGCTGTAATGCAGCACAGAGGAGGGGAGATGTGGGAAAATTTGTGCACAGGAAAATAGCTTCTGTGAGTGCAAAAAGAGTGCACGAGTATGACACAGGCTGCACTGATTGCCGTGCTAGCAGTGTGCCAAACTTTCTCCCTCTTTTTTTTTTTTTAAGAAATAAAAATGCTGCTTTCATGACTACAAGATTGTATTTGCTCAAAGCAATCACAAGAGGGTTTTCTTTCGCTTTTGCATTTTCTGCAGCTGCTAATGCAGTTCCTTTTTCTCAGGGAAACTCTCACATATGCTTTGTAATGTTAGCAAAATATTTTTCAAAAGCCTTTTATTCAGAATCAAGTGAATGAGGTAATATCTTGCCACCATGTTGCTCATTGTTCTTCAGTGCATTATGATCGGATCAAATTTTTGTAGTAAATCATAGTCTCAGTTTAACATATGTAGGTTTCATTTGCATGTATTGTCTGAAACATTGCCTCTCAAAAGACTTAAAGGCAAACCTCTTTTGGAAGTCTGAGGTAGACACACAGCTTTCAGACCAGACCTTTATTTCATCAGTATCTCACTAGTTCATAGATATGGTATGCCTGATAGGCCTTCATGTTAAACTTGTGCCTTTGTATCCATCAGAGTCTGTTTTCTTCCCTTCTGTCCTTTGCCTTGGCTCCTACCACTCGTTTTGTCAGCTGAGTGATGTCAGTGTTTCAGTGCCATACACTCAGATCAGTATTTATTATCTCCAATTTGGTATCCCCTCTGTCCATACAAAATGACTGCTCCCATTTGACCATGACATCTCATTTAATTTTGTGTATTCAATTTATCACATGCCATTTGCTTTTAATCACATTTTGTGCTCCAGTCTAATACATTCTGAGTTTTTTGTGTGCTCTTCAAAAACTAGGTTTGAATATACTTTGTTTGAAAACTTTGTATGCTATACAAAGTCTTTCATGTAGTACTTTCATATTTCTTCAGAAAATTCAATATAAAGCAATGCTTTTTAAAAGTCAGGGTCTTAGGTTCCCTTCAGCTATGTCCCTCCCAGACCAATCTCAGTGCAGATGCCTATTGAAATTGAATATGCAATATGAGCTAAAAGGCTAAACAAATGTCTCATATTCTAACACCAGATATTTTCCCATTGTGAATTAGTAAGGAATAGAGTAGGAGAGTAGGATCCAGTGTGTCTGACTGTGTTGGAGGGGATAACACTATGGGGAAAATAATGAGACCTGATGAGCAGTAGCAGGGGGATAGTTTCTACTCCTGTTGGTTTCTGTCCACACCATTGAGGTCAATGTCTTCTCACCTGTGAGCAGTACAGGAAAGAAAAACAAAGCTTTCTGGTCCCATCTGTAGTTTGCTGGCAGCACTTTAACACATAAACTAAGCCATTCCTATTGCTTCCTCTGCATTGAGGGTTAGGGTTTAACTTTGATTAATCCAGAGTAATTTTGGTCTTTCCTATCACAGAGAACCATAATAGAGTTGCAGTTGCTGAGACACCTGGAGCCATCACCTGATGTCATTCAGGCTGCACCACAGACCCCTAAGAGGCCTGTCCTTGCTACCAGGGGAGGCATGCTTTGGAAAGCACTCAGTGTGGGCAGCTTACACTGTTATTCAAGTGAGTCTAGCACTGCAAATAGGTTCAACTCCAAATAGGTTCAACTTGCTGATGTATATTAAAGTGCTTTTCCCAGAAACTTTGGACATCTGTTATTCTTGGTAGAAGGACCTAGGTTAGGATATGTGCTGTACAGAATTCATTTTTTTCCAAAGTTAGGTTTATAGGGAAAAAATGTTGTACAAAAGATAAATTTCCACAATATTTTCAGGCAAAAAGCTGGAACAAAGATTGTCTTGAATTATGGTGAAATTTCACCTGAGACACAATGGAGAAGCAGAACTGAAAAGAAGAAAAATTATTCTGAACAACAGGAAAATATGATCTATGAAAATGTGGAATAATCTGTCAGGAAAACATTATCCCTGGTACCTTCGTTATGGAAATCAGATTTGACAAATAATCATTAGAACAATACTGTGTAGATCAATCCTTCTCTGCCCTTGTGGGATGCGGTAAATCTCAGACCACGGGTAGTGCTAGGGTTCTACAAGCAAGTTCTGTTTTCAATTCTCTTTTATTGCTTTCCTGAGTTTGTAACTTAATAGGAGGGACATGGGGACAGGTGAATACTGTTGGTGTTTGGTGTTTATTTCAAGTTCTTACATTTTGTGTACACTTTATATTAAGGCAGGAAACAGTAATATTGTTTTACATTGACATGATGCTTTCTAAACTGAAGCATGTTGCAATCTCTGAATAGTCATGCACCACAATTCCATCTCACTGAGATGCAGAAGCCTCTAGCACTGATGTGGGAAGCCACATACAAAACTTCTACTCTAATATCCTGCACAGCAATAAGGAAGTTGCTGCAGCCTGTGACAAAAGGACAGTTCAAAGCTATTGTCGCAGTCTTGTGGCCAGCTGCCATCCCCTTAAAATCTAAAAGGACACTTTTGTATGAATTGTCCTCAGTCCTCAAGACACACCCATTACTGTAGTACATGCTGATCCATTTCTCTGTTCTGTAACTCAGTTCTCTACTTTGTCAGCTCATATACAATTTGGTCAGGTTTGTTGGGTTTTTTAACTTGTTATTGAAAGACCAATAGAGTCAATACATGATAACAAGAATCTTGCAGGAAGCTCATCTCTCTCCTGTACAATATTAGCGTTGTTAAAGGGGTAGAGAAGCATCTGGATGAAAAATGGCCTTTCCCACAGAGCTTAAAAATAATTATGATAAACACAATATAGGTATTGGATTTTGTAAATACTTGTTCACAGAAAAACATTTAGTTGGGGTAGGATTTCAATGAAAGGACCTCATCAGGACCTTACCCAGCTGTGGACTAGGGTCGGTAGTGGTGGGGGAAGAAAGGAGGAGTCTGAAACGCCAAAGGGACTTTCTGTACGGCCAAGATCGGGTAGGATAGATGCCCCCTCTAGTGGATTTAGCATTTTACTATAGAAGAGAGGAAATCTGTCTTCAATAGGCACGGTGCAGGGACAAGAGGAATGCTTCATGCATTACGAAGGGAAAAAAGCATCTGTGAGAGAAAGAAGCAGTTCTTGGACAAACCTGAGTAAAGCAGAAAGGGAAAACATATTGTGAATTAATTGAAAAATATATCTCCAAGCCTACAAACAATGTCTCTTCTGTAACGCAGCTGTTGTCCTGAAATATTTGGCAGCACATGGATGAAATAATTGGGAAACAACCGGGAAATACTTGTTCTGTTGCAAGGTTAGACAGACTGCCAGAAGCCCTGAATGTCACTTCTTTGTTATGCTGTTGAGGAAGCTCTTAGCAAGTCACCTTTCCAGCAGTTTCCCCTCCTCTCTTGCTGAAAGGATAACTATCCCACTCCTGCCTCTGTAGAAGTCCCATATTAGCCAGGTTCTCTCTGGGTAATCCTACAATTAAAGGAAGGGCTGAGGGATAGGGATCATCCTGAATCTACTTCCTCTCACGTGTTTGCTGAGGTGCTGGAGATTATAGGAACATTGTCACATAGGAGCACAGGCAGAGGCTAAGCTGGGCACTGGACAAGTCAGTCTGTGGAGACCTAGCAGTCATAAACTTTTCTAAGAGCTGTCCCAAAAAGCATCATTCAGCAGTTAAGGACAAAATTCCTCAGTCTTTTACTCGTCCCCAAGTACTTGCCTTATCCTCTGACTTAATCCTTGACAGTCTCTATTAGTCTCCTCTCTCTGTTTTTGGAGTCTCTTTGAGTCTCCAAAGGACCTCATCTTTCCTTCCCCAGTTATTTCTGGCTTTCAGTCCCATCATTCTAAGTATCACAGATCTGCTGTCTGACCAGTTCCTCCTTACAGCAGCATTGTTTTGGGAAGCCTTTATCCATCCACCTTTAACATCCTCTTGTCAGCTCTTAAGTTTCTAAACCAAAATCCAAACAATCCAAGAGACAAACTGATAACTGAAACTAACCACAATCCAGAGACAAACTGATAAACAAGCAAACCACAATCCAAACAATCCAAGAGACAAACTGATAACCAAAAAGTTAACAGTTTGTCTCTCATTGCTCTTATACCCCATTTCTTTAATTGGGCAATCTCTATTTCAGT
Organism: Grantiella picta; assembly: GCA_013397955.1. Classification (NCBI taxonomy): domain Eukaryota; kingdom Metazoa; phylum Chordata; class Aves; order Passeriformes; family Meliphagidae; genus Grantiella; species Grantiella picta. Next base: position 841,032 of record VZRM01001564.1, read on the forward strand.
CTCCCCAACCACAAAACCAGAACCTGTTTCCTCACCTTACACCACTTGTCCTATAGTTATTACCTATATCTATAGAATATCTATACCTATATTTCCATGGGTTATGTAGATGTAACCTACAAGCTCTCTGCTGCATATACACCATTTTTTCAAAACTTCTGAAGAGTTTAGATACCAGCTCTAGGTAGCATCAGCTGAGTAGATGCGTATTGCGGGCTTTGAAAACTGCAGAATATGGCCAAATGTGAGTTGGTACCGGCAGCACAAAGTGAAGCACTGAGCTGAACAAGGCACACCTATGTCAAAGCACAAAGCTGAGAGACAATTTCAAATTCAAGCTCACCTGTGTTGTTTTAGCAGAGGTTGGCACCATATTACCCCCCAAATTTAATTCTAAAAAACCCCCTATTTCTTTTGATTTCAGGTAAACATCAATGCCAGGCAGAAGTTTCCTTCAAAATTTCAGTTCCAGTAGCTGAAGGGTTGCAAAATTCAATGCACTATAAAATATAGCAAGAAAATGATGTGAAGAGTTGCAAGCCTTGAAGTAGTATCCGTGAGGAGGATCTCCTATTCCAGGCTACTTGATCTCATAGGACAGGAAAATATGAACATCTCTCCTAATATTTGTAAGTTTTTACACTAAGTCATGCAATGCCACAGAAAGCATCATGCAAGTCACTTCTACTCCAACCAGTCTGGCAAATCTGTTTAGTGTGCTTTCTCCTAAAATCTGGGCTGTGATTCTGTCAGGGTATGTGCTAATTGACAGAACTCTGGCTTTTGCTATGCTTAAAAAAAAAAAAAAAGTAGAAAATGTTTGATGACAAACAGACCTTTGTAATACATGAGGAAGGTTGATGCCTCTTCACAATCTAAAACATATTTAATGATCTGATGGTTTACTGATAATGCATGTTGGCAAATACATTTTGTTTTGCACTGTGTTTTTCTGATATTTTTGCTGTATTTAACCTGTCACACATACACATTACTTGAAAACATTAAATGCAATTTCAAGTTAAATGTAATTTTGATTGATCCCAGATAATCAATCATTTCCAGACTGGTAAGTTTTACTTAGGAATACGTTTATCACTCTAAGGCAGATGGAAAAGTTGAGGAGAAAGAGGTAAAGAGTGAGTTTGAAAACTGAACTGGTTTAAAGGTCAGCATTCCCCATCCTTCCTATGCTCAGGCAGGAAATAGGGCAAGGGATCAGCATATTGCCAATAGATGCAGCTAGAGAGGGCAGTGGTGGAGCTCTTTTGGCACGAAACATCTTTTCAAAGTTCTGTTCTCAGCAACTTTGGCTCAGTAAGTACCCCATCTTCTGGCTCCAGATCAGTGATTTTTCCTGATCTTACTCCTCTGCTTCCCCTGTCACATGTGAACTTGCCAGCTCCCAGCAGCTACACTAATCAAAGACCATTTTCCTTGGGTATTAAACCAAAACTCGCATTCTATGATTTAATGGCTGCTATTTTTGAAAGCTGTAGATCTTTCAGCCCATCTGTTAACCTTCCAAACTCTGAGCTAAGTTAAAGCCTTTCTTTAGCTTTGATGGACTCCACAACAATCATCCACTGTGAAGGCTGAACACTGTTGGTCCCTGAGTTCTGTGTCTCCCTGTGCAGAGGATGGGAAGTATTGGGAACTCAAGACTGATGCTCTCAGGAGCTGCCAAGAAGGAAGGGTCTGTTAGGTATTGTTCAGAAATGCCATGGGCAGCAGATATGCAGTTATTATCTTAATGACAGCCTCTGTTATCCAATTATCCTTCAGCTCAAAGGGGAACTAGTTCCTCAAATTTTTAAGGTTTCTCTCACAGGCAGAACAAAACATTAATTATATCTGTCTGGACTCCCCCATAATGAGCCACATTGCTCCAGACTCATGACAAAATATCATTAAGCTTCCAATTAGACAAAAATATTTTTATGTGGTTATTCTGATCCTCCTTAGACAATCCTGCCAGAAGCCACCAGCTAACTCTACAATAACCATGAGTCCCAAAGAGCAAATTCAAGACAGACATCTCTCATGAGAACATGTCCTCACAGGGGGGGTCTAGCAAGACTGAAGCCGTGGTCAGCTCCTGTTTCCAGCCTGGCTTGGCTCACAGGCTCAGGCACAGGGCTCTCTCGGCACTCCTCTCCTGACTGCCTCAATGAGTGCCCTGCTAACTTGGGTCATCCTTCGGCCTCTTTGTCAACCTCATGCTTAATGAGGTCTATAAGGCAGCTCTGAGTGAATCCAGATCTTTCTAACTCTTTTCCAGATGGGTTCTGAGTTGCCTTTTCACACCACCCCGAAGATATTTCAACTAGTATTCTGTATCCCCCACTGCACTTCAGAAAAGTGAATGCCAGGTGATGGGGAGGAGAGTGAGAAAAGGCAGATGTGTGGGTTTTGTTAATCTAATTAACCTTCTGCAGAAGGACTAGAGCAAGCAGGTTTGAGGAAAAGAAAATGAAATATCCCTAGATCTCAACTCACACCAAATCTTGCTTTTCTAAAACTGAGTTTGTTTTCTCACGAGAGATGCTTTTTCCATACTAGATACTCAGTCATGCTTTTGCTTGACATGCATTGCTAGCAATGGCTTCCAAACACACTTTCTGAGGCATAAGAATAAACTCTTTTCAGGGCTGTAGCAGAGTGGTTATTTAATGGATTCCCTTTGGATACTCAAGAGAGCAGGCATCTGCTGCGTGCTAAAAGTAGAGTGAGTACATATGCTGGGCATGAACAGAGAAGGACAAGCCCCAGGGAAGACACTCAAAAAGAAACCTGTCACAGATTCATGGGTATGGTTGTCACAATGTCTTACCATCTTGAGGTGGAAGATATTTCCACCCGAGGCAATGAAAGGCCCAGAAACAGAGGTGGTCATACTGCTGATGCTCTGCTATGTAAGCTATAGATATACAATGTACAGTTTTTGTGTCAAATGAATCTGCAGTGGCAACTAAAGTGCTGGCAGACAAAGTCTGTAAACATCTTGTCTAATAAATCACAGCAGAAATGTTGCTCTCCAGAGGTGCAACCATGGCTCCATTTAGGCATCTTGCCTTGTGCAACCCATTGAAAGAATATTTTTCTTTCTGGAAATTTTTCTTATAAGAAACTCAAAGGAAATTCAGTGAAAACAACTGAACAGGGATGTCAGCCTATCATTACTCTGTATATTGAAACAACAGTTTATCAGTGTATGCTTTTTACATTTTTGAAAAAAAGAGTTCAGATAATATCAATTTTCTTCCCATCACAGAAGTTCTTTTAATAATAAATAACTTTTTAATAAGGAACTTAGACAAAACTCTTTCTTGTCAAAAATCTACCTTTGTCTAAATCAGCAGCTGAAACATCATGATAATAAAGTACCTTCTACAGCCTCATGTGGTGTTGCATCTCCCACCACCACACCTCACACCTCCCCGTCCCAACCACACTATGTTCTCAGGAATGCTTGTTAGCATCAGCTTTCATTAATTAATGGAACCTGGGCCATTACCTCCCTTTGAGTTTATTGGAAACGCTCCTCCCAGAATTTCTGCTGTCTAATGAGCTTGCTCTCTAACAAGTAGCCTTAAGACTTTATTTCTCTGTCTGAACAACAGATTGAGACAATAATTTTGTTATTGAACTTTTTGAGGAAAATCCCAGTAATTACTGCCCCAGATCATGGCCATGATGGAAATTTACTAATGACTAAAGCCCAGCATCTTGAGACCCTACGAGCACTGATGCTAAGTGAGGCCCTTTGAGCTTTCCTGGACCACTGTGGACATCATACTCTGAGTGGATCCCTCCCAGAGCTCACCAAATCTCCAGCCTGCCATATGCAGAGGACTGCTGCTGAAAGCTGATGATGAAGCCTGAGCCAAAATCCCCAGTCCCTGAGGATCAACTCTGCCCATCAAGAAGATGCAAAGACTTCCAACATGAGAATTTCACTGAACTCAAGGGGAATTTTTCACAGGTACATGTACGTTTGCACATATTTCTTTATGTTTGTGTGCATGCACATTAAGAATGTTGCATTCTTAGACTCATAATTAAATTTATAATTAAATAATAATAACTGAGTTAAACTTATGGTTGTTAAATTTGTAGTTAAATTATTGTTACGCTTATAGAAAATTCTATTAAATCATTTTGCAAGTGTTAGATTAGTCAGTGGATTAAATGCTGCTGTTATGGTACTAATTGGATATTGCTATTATTTACTGTTGCTAAATCCTTTAGATCTAAACCACTGATTCAGTCTGAGACCAAGTTAGGCAAGAGAATCTCTTCTAAGCCTTGTGACTCAATGGGAGGACCTCCCTTATTCTCCTCCTTCTTTACCCTTTTTGTGCCTGGTCTCCACATAAACTAATGTAGTTTTCCTTTAATCTGATTTTTCTTTGTGTGTTTTATCTCCATAGTAAGCAACAGAGTGAATCTTGCCATTGAAGTTTTGAAAATTTATATTAAACCTGCTTTTGCTGATACCTCACCATCGATTTTTTAAAGTGACCTGAACCACTCAGTCCCAACATCTTGCACCCAGACTGTCATGTATCACCAAGGCTAAAGGAGAGCCCTGTAGAGGCCTGGGGGCACAGACATGAATAAATGTACACAGGGGTTCACATACAGCTCATCCTGGCTGGTCAGTAAGCATTGCCCTGTTGGAAGCCATCCCTGACTTGTAAAGCCTTCTTTCCATGGGAAAAACCCAAAGTCTTCCCTTAGATGTCAGTCTTATTTTCATAATACATTCTTGGACTGGGATAATCAACCCCCAAAGGAGTTCTTCAGGCAACAAATTTTCCTCAAGGATGTTTTCAGAAAGAAGGGAGCATGTGCTTGTCTTCTCCTTTTTCCTAAACATGGCACACAGTCACCTCTGGGTGACACCCCAGCTCTTTGGGCTGGTGTGAAGGAGAACGGAAGCTGTCTTTTCCTCCAACAAAGCATGGAAATAGCTCAGCTTTGTGACCTTCTTACTTATCAGTCTGGTCCCCATAAATTTCTTATTCTCATTCGTGTATGTTTTCTGCATTTTCAACCTTTGCCCATCCACACCATATGAGTCAGCATAAAGCTGGCTTTCAGATAGGTTACAATGTGTAATTTTCAGCCCATGGAACACTTCATCAATGGAAAACCCAGCCTAGGTTAACTGCTGCAGCATATTTTGTCTTTGTTTCTCTGCAGTTCTGAGCAGACTAATGTGACAATCTTCAGGTGAGAGGAGAAAATGCACAGTACAGTTGTCCTAAAGCACTTGGCTAATTTTGCTCCCTCTTCACCTCCTGTGGAAAGTGTTGGTTATTGACTTCTCTGCCCTAGAGCTCTCCACATCAGGAGAGGTGGAAGCAGAGCTGTGCCTGCCCTCTGAGTAGCCTTGATTCAGCATCCCAAGCATGCATTAGCATGGAAGTAATCAAAGTTTATTGATGGGACAGAAGAACTGTTAATTTAGTGAATTTTGGACCTTTTGGAGGCTTTGCAGATAAGGTCTGACAGGACACCAAAAATGGTATGATTTTTCAAAGCTGGCAGGCACCTGAGCACATGGCCTATATTTATGTCAGGCCTTATAAACCCTGTCCAAGAAGATGACAACACCTTCAGTCTTGAGTTCTTATCTGAAAGCCAGATAAAGTGATCTATGCAGATTTTTGGGTTTATTTTGGTTTCAAAACTGATTGTGTTTTCACACAAGTAGCAGCAGCTGCTATACTCATGCTATGTGACAGTTTCAGCTTTCTTTTCGCTGGTAAAAAATAAACCTTAGCCTTTCAAGGTAGCAGATGCAAGTTTAAAATGAATGTAGCCAGAAGGTGAATACAGTGTTTGATTATTTATATACTCTTCGGGCTTTTCAAACTGAAGATTACATCAGTGAGTTTCAGTTTATCCCCAACATTTTTATTCAGTCTCTGAACATTTCTTTTCCATCCTCCTTGTGCTAAAACTATGAATGTTGTATCAAAAATTACACCACTTTTGGAAATAATTTTATGGGATTATTTTATCCTTGCACAGGGTTTATTCCATGGCTTTGTAAAAATGCTGGCTTTGAAACAGAAAGGAGAAATACTTAGTTACTTTTCTGGAAATACCTTTCTTTTACCTCAGAGGATAGTGCTTTGAGAAATAAAAATCTTCTAGGGCTATTTAAGCTAGCAAACTCTTCTTATCCTTTCAAATTCTGCCGGCAGAAGAGGGATTTTTGTTGTTGTTGTTGTTGTTATTCCTTCGGAGGGAAAAGAAGGGCACACAGAAAATGAAGAATAAACATCCAGATCCCCTGTACTGTAGATAAAAATGAATACTTCAATCCATTCATCAAAGAGCTCTAACTCCACATTTCAAGGAAATCAGCCTTGCTCCCTAGCAATTACCCTGGAAGTGACATGGTGACATTTTTCTTCTAGCATTTGCCATCCTCCATTCCCAAGTAACACATACAGTACGGGGCTCGATTTGCATATCATCAGGCAGTCCGGCAGGAAGCTTGGCATCTGCCTTGCTGTCACACTTGCCTGTGTTCTGAGGCATTCAGATGCTATCTTCTCTTTTGAGGTCCTAATAATGGACTAAATATGGGAATATTCTTTCATGGTTATTGCCTAAATGTTCCAAGACAAGCATGAATAAACGCATCTTCTGGAGCAAACATCAGTTCTTACACATTTTGTGATCTAAAAAAAGAAAGCCATAGCAGCCATTCCTGGGGTCTGCAGTGCAAGGTTAAAAAAATTGAGATTAAGCTAAAAATAAACAATTAAAATATGTTCACATCAGTTTCTTACTCATATCAAGCACTAAAGTTCTGTAAGTACTGCAAAACTCTGTGAACATTTAAAAACTCGAATGCAGCAAGCATTGCACCAGAGAATCTGCTAAAGATTCGGTGCAAAATCCAAGTGACATCTAATTTGGAATGAAAAAAGAGGATTAAGACAATATCCATCTCCAATTCTGCTTTCAAGTCAAATTACAGCTAAAAATTTCATGAGATTTAATAATAGTTCCACTGCAGCAGTAGCAGCTCTCGCAGTTTGGTGTTATAGGAATTAATCATTAAATTGTATTGCTGCTGACAAACACATATTTCAGCAGTAATTTTCCCAAAGCTCCCACATCTCAACATGAAACAGTAATATCAGTAAGATATCTAATCATTACACCAGTTCTTATACTTTTATCTTTCCCTTCCTAGTTGCATTGTCTTTCTTTTTTGTAGAAGGTTGGAGTACCATTTGGTGCTCAATCCTACAGATTTTTGTTCAGCATTTCCTGTCAAGAAGGACCTCAGTGGTTTTATGTTTCCATATTATAACTGAATGATGCAGCCAGTGCTGCCCCTCAGCAGCTCCTGCCCACTGCCTGGAAGCCCTCAATATTCTATATTTTAATGGGATTATGCTGGAGTCTGGTGCTATGTGACCACCTGAGTCCAGGCTCTGCACTGTAGCCCTCCATGCCTCGCTACATGATGTCATCAATACTCCAGTCAGAATCTTGCCACTTTTAAGCCTCTGAAAATATGTGTTGAGCCACAGAAATTACTTTTCTTTTTCAGCATCAAATAATTATAGCCAAAACTAATGCATATTTCATGCCCTTTTTTCTGAAACAGGCACTATGGCACCTGTTTTAAAACACAGCTCTGACAATTTGGGGACATAATTGCACTTGGTGCCATTGACTATGGCTACCTCCAACACTGCCTTCAGGCCAGATGTGCCCAGATGTTTCTGATTGTCATTATGCATGTCAGATTGGTCTTCTTTCCAGACAGGCGGTGGGATCCCAGTTCTTCCTTTTGGAAGTCTAAGAAAATGGGGGAAAAAACCCCAACATACCAAAAACCGGCCAAGATATCAGAAAGAAAACAACTATTTGTAACTGTTTTCCATGCCTGTTTTTCCTGAGATCTCAACCAGCTGAAGCACAGCTCAGGTCCTGGTGGCAAGTGAGCAACTCAGTTAATAGGTAATTTAGGACTTTTCTTTAAAAGAAATATTTTTTAGGACTAGCATAACTTCAAAGGCTTGGACCTCTGTCCTCTGGCTTCGGTCACCTAAAATAAAGTCACCTGACCCCACAAGTTTTTTTTTATTTTCAAAGTCAGAGGGGCTGAGGTGGGAAGGAAGATCTGGAGATCATCTATCCAAATCCTGTCCTCAAGCGTGGTCACCTGCCTGCTGTAGGTTGCTCAAGCCCATGCTCTGCCAGGTTACAAATATTTGCAAGGAGTAGATCTATGACTTTCTAAATAATTTATAGTAGGTGACAGGAATCTCCACAGGGAGGTTCCCCAAAGTGGGAGAGGAATCCCACTGAAAGACCAGGAAGAGGAGGTTCTGCATCTTGACAAGATACTCTAAAAAAGCCAAGGAGCCAAAATCTGGACTCTTCTCCTTCTGAACCAGTTTTTTAACTTCTCAAAATTTATCACTGGACTTTCTATGTAAGAGGGCAAAGCAGAATTAATTACACCCATGTTGACTGATTTGGTTGGCTGGTGAAAGGGTCTACTGGTTCTTGTGCCATGAAGGGCTTGAGTTAGGCTGTTGAGCAACAATGATGGATTTTGTTTATTTCTGAAGGTGAAAAGCATATAGTTTCATGAAGGATAAAAAAGCAGGAAGACAGAAAAATGAATGAATTGTTATTGATGGCGTTTTTCAAGGATGAAACACCAACACTCTCAGAGTTAATCTGCAGTCAGCCAGTGAGGGAGAAACATCTTTCCAATCCTTCCTCTAGATTTGCAAGAGCTGCTCATTTCTGCACCTCACTCTGCTATGCTTTCTCTCTGAGATGACCTCTATTACATCCCCTCCTGCCCACTCTTCCAATCTCATTTAAAAGCTATTTAGCCATGTCTCTGCCTGGTTACTCCAGTCTCTTTCCATTATCAGCAACTACACGACTTCTGCTGCCCTCTGAGCTGCTTAGCTGAAAGGCAAACTAATGAAATACGTAGCTTTTTAAGGGTCAGCAAACACTTATTGTCATAATTAGGCAATTTATTTAATGGATGTTAATGAATCCATCTATACATTGAACAGCCCATGGAAGGTTTTGTAGGGAAAGTACCTTCTTTCAACACAATGTTAATAAGTGGCACTTCTATCAGGCAGAAATCAGAATCACATTTGCCCACGCTACTCTACATATGTCAGTGAAAGTGGTATTTCTTCTTGGCTTTTTCATATTGTTCCTGCTTTCAACCTATTGTTAAAAAATCCCCATCACACTCTCTATTTTTTGCATTTGTGTATCGATTGTTATTCTGTTATTTGACAATATCTGCTATGCACTTACTGGCTTTATGTGTCTGCCAGCATATACTGAACACATGCTTATCTAAAACTTTATTTGCAATCTGGATGCATGAAAATTCTAGAATTGAAGCTCAATGAAAATTATTTTCAAGAATGCCTTTTATATTCTGGGTCTAATTTAGGACTGTTTGCAATTAAATATCTATGGTATCATTCCCACTGTGTTTGCTTGCCGAGTACCAACAGCTGTGTTCAAGTTGGACAGCAGAAAATGAGACTGCTTTTCACCTGCTTCAACTTCAGCATCTGTAAATTGGCCATCTCAGTCAGAAAAGGCTGCTCTACGATAAACACAAGTACTCTACAGGAGGATGGCTGAGCAAGTTAATAGGCAGGTGAGGAACTGTTCTCTTGTATTGCTTGTTTCTCTCCAGGAGCTCTGGTGGCTTTGGAGCTTCACCTGTAAAGTGAATAGGGGTAAAAAGTGGGTGTGAGAACTGACCTGCTGTCATCTATATGACTTAATTACTACTGTGGTACCTGAAATTCTTCACCTTTACGGAAAGGAGAGGGAGTAGTGACTGGTAGGAAATGGATAGAGAGAGTAAGCATGAAATACGACAATAAGGCTACGGATGACTTTATTAAATCTGTAAGGACAGCTACAAGGTTTTCTTTTCTCTAAAGGCCTTAAGTACTTATACATAATAGATGAAAATACAATAAAATAATTTTTAGAAGAAACATTAGAAACTTCACCTATCTCCCTGTATGTGCAGATATTTACAGTGAATAGTCTGCAGATTCTTTTTTGCAGATTTGTTGATAGCTTTTAATGGTTGATGGGAATCCATTGGAGTTTTGTCCTTTGAAGATAAACTGAAAATAAAGGATGCATTTTTCATGTTTTGCCTTTTAAGTAGAAGAAATTACTCTTAATTTCCTGAGTTTCTGTCTGTATTTTAGTGCATCACCTGCCACATCTCTGCTGTTTTGCAAAAATTATTTTAATAACAGCTGGACTCAAGATCTCATTGGAGTCTGCCTCTTTTAGAGGAGGTATCCCACTCTTGTCCTAGGGCTGCCAGTATGTGTTACCCAGTTGCCAATGTCACCTGCCAGACTGACAGTGATCATGGTCAGGGAAAGAGAGAGCTCAATATATCACAATTTACCACCTCTTTAAATAGATAACTGAAGGATATCTGAAGGAAATAACCTCTGTCCTGGAAGTGTAACTTCCTCACTATGAAGGGTGCAAAAAGCTTCTACTGTCATCACACATGCCAACATGTCCACTGCAGGCACTGAAAGCTAAACTAGCTGAACCCCAGCATGATTGATTTGCGGTTCTGCTATCGCCAGCTGTGAACAGAGGCCCAAGTATTGCACCTCGAAATAGCCTTCTTATGCCAAGGTCAGAATATTTACTACATTCTGCCAATATTCAAAATTAATTTTATTTCTGGGAAACTTGGGCACACAGGATACCTCCAACTAAATTGTTTGTTTTCCTTTGTTTGGAGGTGCCCATGAAATCTGGAGCTGTCTAGATTTGACAGTAATTCCAGCACCTGAGATGTTCCTGCCAGTGAAGTCAAATTAGATGTTGTTTATAATTCATCACTGTCTTCCTGAAGATGGAATCTCATAAACATTTTATGGTAGTGTTGGAAGTCACCAGGTACATATGACTAGAATTAAATGAGTAGAGAAATTAGGCTTCTGAAATTGCTTAGCATTGTTATCTTAATCAAAAATAAAAGCAAAGTTTGAACAAGGGATGAACCAGATTCTAAGTACTTCTGGGCAAGAACTATGCTTTTTTACCCCTACTATGAGATTAGAAGATCATCATAAAAGTTAGAGTTCTTTTATTGTGGTAGGAAGACAGGATCTAATGGGGGATCAGGGACTGTCTGTGTTTGACACTGTTAAAGTACATACACAGAAATTATTCACAAAGACTTGGCTGCCTGTCACTTAATATACTTTAGGCATAATTCTGTTGAAACGTAAGACAGCATCATAGAATTTTAAATATGAAAATTTAATAGGTTGCCTCCTGACATTTGCATGTTGTTTGGGAAGGTATTACTCTCCCATTTGGTGAGCTGGCCAGCCGGTATTGCTACCCCTGAATGCTACTTCTTAATGTCACCTTTGAAAATCTGCAATCAGGGCTGTAAATGGAGATGATCACTTGGCAGAGAGCAAAAGGGGTACTCATGAAAGATTTAAGGTCAAACATACTAACCAGGTTCATCCAAAAGTGAAAAGAGAGCAAATGAGCCTGAATACCTAGTGCCTGGAGCTCAGGGCTCTTTAGATCTCTTAACCCTAACCCTAGCCGTAACCCTAACCCTAGCCTTAGTTAATTACCCAAGCAGAGTACCTGGCTTCTCCAGCTCACAAAGATGGACGAGCAGCAATGTTGGGGCCTTGCTGCGATTGCCTCAGCACAGATTAAAAGCCATGCAGTTGCAATGGTGGCACCTGTTAAACCTCCTGGATCCTTAGATCCAGGGCTTTAACAAAAGGCTCTCTTGCTCTCTCTTAACGCAAAGAAAAATTCCCCAGCAGATAGTCAAGAGGTGAAAATCACACTAAAGCTTACTGGCAAAACTAGCCTATTCTATTCTATTCTATTCTAACTATTCTATTTTTCCCTTGGTTTTCCACTTCCCCTGTGCCTTGCAGGGCACTTTGCGTGGTTTTGTTAAATAAATAGTTTTTTCTTCACTTCCATCTAAGAAATTCTGTTGGGGGTGGGGGAGGGGGTGTCACAGCCCTTCACTCTCAGAAGAGAGAGAGTTTTATCATTAATCCAAGACAACCTGACAAAATGCTATGTTACCCAAAAGTTCCAGGCAAAGAGAAGTAGGAAAAGAGAGAGGCAGAGAGGAAGCCAGAATGAGAGAAGAGAGCTAGAAAAACACACTGAGAGCTACCAGCTCCTAGGATTGCAGTGGGGGCAGGACAGGAACTCCGCGCAGGTTTCCAGGCTGTGACCATGTGCTGACCTCATGCTCCACCCCTTCATGTCCCCTTGGCATTAGCCATTAAACAAAACTGTGCAAAACTTCTATAATTTTCATTCAGATAAAAACTGTACTTGGTGATGGGAACATGATGACAATTTCCATTACGTGTGAAAGGCCAGTAATAGGAACCAAGGGCCAAATTCCACACTGCTCTATAACTGTATTTGTCCTTGCCCTCTTTGTTCCTGCAATACGAGTAAACTTGGTATAAGTTTCCTTCATTACTCTAGACCCTATTAGGATGAAATACAGCTTTGGTAAGAATAATAGAGGGGGACATTTTGATTTGATTGTGAACTTTTAGAGTCACTGCTTCGCAGACTTCTAGGTGTCCATTTAAAGCCGAGAGAGAGCAAAAGCCATTTGTTTGCACACTCAGTCCTTCACTGCGGGTTAGAAACAAAGCCATTGTGTTGGGGTTGATAGACTCAGTTTCAGAGAAGGCTTGCAGAGGGTTCTCCAGGAGATAACTTCGCATTCAGCAACATTTGCTGTCCTTTGGAACAAACCTTTTTAAAAAAAAAAAAAAGTGTTAATTGATCATGATCCTGAAATGGAAAATATTTTCAGAGAGGTTAAATTAGGGGATGAAATACACTATAAAACTGGGACCTGGTCTTACTTTCTCCAGGAATCTAACAAGCTATGGGCAATAGTGAGGATAAATGTACTGAAGCTGTCCCTTTCCCTATTGTCAAGTTGCTATCATAAAACTGCAGCCAAAAGATCCAATTTAATGAGCTCATGGGAGAAAACTAACCCTTATCTTAATTTTTTATTTGGAGACTCTACTGCCTCCCCCCATTCATTTCTGGATGTATTTCAAGTTTCTGACTCACTTTGTTATCTGTGGCACAGTAACTATCATGAGAACATCTTTTTGGGGCTTAATATCATCAGGAATGTTGATGTGTCATTTGGGGTTTTTCTTCAGACCATCCAATCTACTATGATTAATAGTCTTGCAACTGCCTTTAATTTACTCAGAATTTTTTTTGTTTGCTTGGGATTTTTTTCAGTTTGCTTGCTCTATTAAATAGAAAATATTCCTTCAACTGATACAAGCTTCAGACATAGAAGTGCTTCAGCCCACCCTGATGCCTGACGTTATACCTCCTCAGGTGCAGCTCTTGGCATTTCCCTTTGTTGAACTTCTTGAGGACTCGCCTCTTCAGGAACATGGTTGTCAAATTAACAGATCCAGCACATTGTATGAAACGGTGTGTAGAAGTATCCCAAAACCTTCTTAGGAGAGCAAGTAGCTGCTGAACAACAGTGAACATGCAAAGTCCATGGTCCAGTTCATGAACTGCATAAACTATTTCTGGGGAATCAGGGATGTTCAGAGGGAGGATATGGCCATCCAAGATTTGGATTATAGGGAGACCATGGTGCTTGAGACTGGGAATAATGGTGTCCTACCTGCTAGAAACACACTCTGGCTGAGGAGCTGATTCGCCACCTGAAGCAGCTGCCAGAGGAGGTGAGCAGGTTTAGCTGTATCCAGGGGGACTAACAGGATCTGTACAGACACCCTTCAGAGGCAAGAGACTGAACCTGCATCACACCAAAGGAGGGATGGCAGAAGCTGTAATGGTTCAGGGTTGGATGACAGAGATGGAGGAAGTTGGAGACAAGAGACTTGGAAACAGAGGAAGGCTCCTGCTCCATCTGCAGACTGGCAATGACAGGTTCAGTGTCCTGGGAGGAGACAGGGGGAACAAACCCCATCATGAGGGGCTTCAGTTTTGATCAAGCTTGAGCCAAGCATTTGCACTAGGAAGAAGCAACAGGTGAGAGTGGTTGGAGATTTCCCTTTGTGGAGGACAGAAATCTTCACCTACCATCCACATATGCGATCATGAATCAACCCAATACAACAAAACCTCTGATCAGGCAGAGAAACAAGACTTTGCATAGAAGACTTTTACAAGAAAGAGGCAGCAGTGATGTCTTAGTTATCTAAGCAGAGTAGAGGCTGTGTTTGTAGACTGTCCGGTTAGAAAAAGGTATCTGTATTTCAGTAAGGTGAGTTTCATGCACCTAATATCCATTTAAATACCGCTGGCCAAAGTACGCTGTCCTTCAGATTCCTCTTTCCCATGTGTGGTCAAAGTTAGTGGTATGCTTGTTGTGTGGGTTGTGAGAGACTTGCTTCCTGAAAGGAGCAGTGGACTTCCCCAACACACAAATAAAAATATGTTCTCAGAAGCAGAAGGCTATATGCTAATGGTCGTGTCATGTCCTCTTTCTTGGCTCTCCAATGCACACCAGACGAATCTCACAAAATAACACGATGTATTTATTGGAATTCTAGAGCTGAGGAATGTGACTTTGCTATCAGTGCAGCCACAAGCAGAGTGTACAAAATCCGTGGGAACATCTTGGGGAAATTAATTTATCAGGGGAATATTGAAGTCATAACAGCTCCCAGCAGAGTACCAGTCAACATTAAAGACTTTGTACTGTGACTGGTGGTGCGGAGGATGGAGTTCAAGCTTTTTCTCTTCCATCCATAATGCACAGCCCTTTTTAAACAAAATTGGTCTCCATATATATCCCAGGAATATTTCCTTTGACTTGCTTTTTGTAACGTACCAATCCTTCTTGGAATGCTGCACATTGTAATTGCATAGTAACCACATTAGCCCTGTTTACTTGAAATTGATATGGAAAAATTCTCAGATGATTTATCCCTTCCTGGCAAATACCTTTCACAGGATGACGCTAAGTAGGAAAAACTGATAGATTCCTCTTCTGTCCTATCTGGACCCTATCCAGATTTCTGTGAAGTGACTGGAAAGATTCCCATCATTTTTCAGGGCACCTGGACTCTTAAAAGAGCTGTAAGGGGGGGTGGACCACTCTCAGACTTCTTCTGCTGTTCTCATAGCAAATGCAGAGACATTTCTGTGAATGCTGAACATACCGTGCAGAGTCTGTGAGCCTCTTTGGGTCCATTGCTATTTATAATAGCTGTTGATTATATCCCATTTTTCTCCCTGAAGGTCCCAAAGGACATTGCAAACATCTGGTTGAACTACAATCCCTAGATCAGTGACTGTTTCAATCCAGCTGCTGCCAAACTAAGGCATGACAACTGCTTAGTGCTTCGAGGCAGGGAGAATGATGATGCCTTTAATCCTCAGACCTGCTGCTGTCTCCTGTGCATTTTGAAAAACTTGCAATATATTTTCCAGTATTTCATACTTTAGATACTTGAGCTGGAAGAGCATTTCTTAAGAACAAATTGTTCATAGATCATAGAATAATGGCTGCTGTCCATCAAGAACCTGAAATAAGGCACTTACCCATGGGCAAAAATTTCATCACTGGTTGTCTGTTCACCTGGGACACTCTAGTGAGAAAGAATTGATCCTGGAGTATGCTCCCAGATGGACCTGCCCCTCCTTGTTGGGTGGCCTTGTGTCCATCATTAAAACTCTGATCTTTTACGTGACTCAGAATTTTACCCAGTAACTCTTGTATTCACCTTGCAGTCCTTGGTTGAGGCCTTGCTTTTAGAAAGCTGTCCTGTATTGCTTTCAAGTGTTCCAGTAACAAAAACCATGCCACAGTGGCTGATGCATTGTCCTAATAATTTATTATACTGCCTCTTAGAAGGCACAGCTCATTCTTGCACTAAATTTGGTTAATGGCTTCTTTCAGCCATGAGTGCACTGAGGATGCAAGTCTCAGGCACCCCGTTTATGTGCATAAATCTGCTCCAATAATAAACTTTGGGTATCTGGCTTGCTTTGTCTACAGAAGATATTATAAATCTGTTCTTTTTTGTTCTAATTTATAATGTGTTCTCAGAGTCCTAGTGTTAAATGAATTTAACACTTTAAAAAAAAAATCTGTCCTAGCTAATGTGATTTTTCTAGATTAACTTTTGTCCATGACTAAAGCACCTTCCTTTCCTAACAGGAATTTGAACAGATTTATAGCAACTTTGCTATGTCTTTATAAGTAAACTGAAGCGAGTCTGGCCTTGGTCTCCAGCACATTGCACGACCATGTGTGCTGTTAAATATTTAGCACTCTCCATGGCATGAGTTTGGCTTAAGAAAATCAATTTCCTCCCCCAAACAAATCAGGGCATATCAATATTTCAGAAATTTGAGGGTGGGAAGAAGTGGGATGCCCACATTGCATATTTGTTTTCAAAGTCCCTGGGATGCACTCAGTGAGGCTCCCCAGCTGGGTATGTGGTGTCAGCCATGTGAGGACAGGCAGTGCCTCGTTATTTTATTCACAGAGTATAAACACAATTCCTAGGCAAACCTATGTAGGCATTATGGAAGAAGTCATCAGGAAGAAATTCTTTACCATGAGGGTGGTGAGGCACTAAAACAAGTTGCCCAGAGACGCTGTGGATGGCCCGTCCCTGGAAGTGTCCAAGGCCAGGCTGGATGAGGCTTTGAGCAACCTGGCCTAGTAAAAAGTGTCCCTGCCCATGGAGGGAAGGTTTGGAAGCAGGGTGATCTTTAAGATCTCTTCCAACCCAAACCCTTCTATGATTCTATGGTTCTGGCAAAATACAGAAGTGTATTAATAAAACACTGTTGGGTTTGTTCAGAAGGAAGGGGAACACCTGGCTGGAGCTATTGGATGGCTGGTAGGAAGCTGTAGATGCACAGATCATTTGTCCACTGAATGAGCAGCTATTGAGTGCCTGGAGGACAGATCCAGCTCCCTCCCTGTGTGCTGTGTTTCACACATCACTGTGGCTGGGAAATCCCAGCTGTACATGCAGTAGCCATAGGGATGCGTGCAATTGTTAATATCTATAATGCGTGTTGGCAGGATGAGTCCAAACATCCCTTCTGTTTCAGTGCTGTGTTTTATATATAACACCCTATCAGCTGTGTGCAGGAGATATATCCACAGAGGTATGAAGATGCTTCACCATTTTTAGAAGCCAAACTCTCCCAGTTTCACAGGGAAGACATATCTAAATGCCTTTGTAGTGTGAGTAAAAAGGTCTGGAGGGAGAGTGGTGAATATTTTAAAACTCTTCCTACTCTCTCTTTGTTCTTTCTCTCCTTATTTTTGTTGTATTCTTCTTACATTACACACAAAATTACATTTTTCAGAATTTGAATGAGCATATACATTATGTTGCTGTTTTATAATATTATTGCTATAGAGATTATTTTGGCAAGTAAAATTTCCCCCTACATACTGCAATGAAAATATAGCACATTTTAGAATTCATCTGAGTCAGATTTAATTTCTTGACAAGTTGTACATTGAAAAAAAAATTATTTCATAAAAATTATACATAGTGTTTATTCAATCATCTGTTGCAACCATCTGCTGCTGATATATTATTTTGATTTATCATCCTAAGCCTTGCAGGGCCCCATCCTGTCCCCAAGGAAGTCAACTGCAATTTTATTATTCCCTTCACTCAAAGGAGGATAAAATCTTCATTTAACTTACTATACAAGGTGAATTATAATGTAATCGTCTTCCACTACTCTGCAGTTAAGAGTTTAAAGTTTCTACAGCAATGGGATTGTCATATCGGATTCTTTAGCAAGTTCTATTCAAACTTAACATCCCTGTCACAAACATTTTTGCAATTGGCTGTAGGTTATTGATTTTTTAAAATTCACAAGAAAATGTAGCACTAAAGCACAAGTATTTTGAAGTATTCTGAGTTACAGGCACTGATCTCCTTAAGATGCCACTTATTTGGCACGACAGTCACCAGATTCATTAATGTTTCTCTAATAGGTATAGTTGGTTAACATTCATAAAATTTCCCTGAAGTATATTATCTTTCGTATTCTTATGTCAAATGAACCAACTACTATATGACATAATAATTAGAGTTTCTAGCTTCTGCCATATCAATTTATCAGTAATGTCTGTATAAACTGCAATATTTTCCTTAAATCCTACTATTTCTGGCTGCACGCTAAAATTAGAAATTAAAACCTTATGTTTGCAAGTGCAACCTGTCCAAATATTTCAGATATGACTCTTCAAGACTAGCTGCTGATTTCTCTAGTAAAACGGCAGCAGGATATTTTCTATTTAAATATTTTTTAAAAACCCACACCCTTATTCATATGCACATACCCTCTTTCTATACAAAGAAGGATTCTTTTTAAAACAAATGAGGCAGTGCTTCAACTATCCTTTATATGTGTGAAATACAACCTTGTTACAGACATTCATACACACAGAACTCTGCCTGAACAGATGCTATCATTTTATGTCCATTTTTATTTTGACAGTGCTACATCATATTTTTCCATGAAGCACAAATGTTTGGTGTTTCCTGCCTCCTGAGACAGCTTTTGGATGAAATGAGGCACTTTTAGTCAAAAATACAGTTTCAGACATGAATACTGAACAGCTAGAGGAGCTTGACCATTCCCAGAAATATTTATTGAAGTGACCACGGTTGACAGTGAAGACGCAATATTGTTAACTCCCATGCAAATTTCAAAGCACTGGGCCTAGATAAAATCAAAGCTGAAGATAAAAAAACCTAACACAATAAAGCACTTCTCTGCCCCTTAAGATATTAAAAATTACTCAGACTTCAGTGGGTCATGCCTTCCTACAGATGGAAAAATGAAGTTGACAACTGTGTATAAATTAATGGTTATTCCAGAAGTTATTGTAAGGTACACACAGACACTGGCTGTGGTTTATACTCTGAAGTACAGTCTCAGGGTATGTGGCTAAAGCTGATGTGGTCTCAAGTGAAATTCTGCATATCAGCTCTGGGGCAAATTATAATAAAAATTGTCTGGTTATGACCAAATTATGGATATCATCTTGAGTGACAGGAGCTGAATTCAGCAGGTTGCATTTGGCATTTGTAAAGTCCTTAGAAAGAAGGCATCCTACAACAAAAACCTGCTCAGTGACTGCATTTATTGTACTTAGCCAGACATTCAGTCTGCACTTCCAACTCCCTGACCTCTCCCTGGGCAAACTGTAAGTGAAGTAATTATAATGAAAAAAAGACCCAAATGAAAGTAAAAATCATTATGATTTCTGAGTATGTTGATAAATGCAGACAAAGGTCACTGGGCAGAGGAAGGAACAATTTTTTCATTCTATACAAGTTTTTGATCCTATATTGCCTCTATCTGGAAAAAAAAAAAAAAAAACTTTTATTCTCTTTTCCAAGCAAGCACTTTAAAAAATAAGTCTGTTGAGAAAACCCAAAAAACCAAAAAAACCTGCCTATTCCTCCTACTTAGGAACATATTTCTCTCCACTGAATATAAAAAGGAGACTGATGATCAGAAGTCTTTGAACCCCAAAGCTAGGGCATCTACAACTTCACAGGTCATGAAATTAAAGTGTGAAACTTCCATGGGTTGTTGGAGATGCTGTCTGTTTAATTAGGTTGAAATTAGAGGTATTATTGAGAGAAAACGTACTTTAATGTTCACTAAGACAAAGATACCAATTTTGATGCAGTAGGCCTCTATCCTGAAGTATGCTGGAAACTGGGAATGAATACAAGGGTAGTTACGACTTCCTGCATTCCCCAGCTCTGCATTTTCCCTCAGCACAAGTTTCTATCCCCTTGAAGCACATTTCTGGCAACAGAGGAGAGCAAAGGGACTGAAAGAGAATATGTTTGCCAGGATAAATCATATTAGACCAACCTGACTGCCTTCTCCAGTAACATGGCTGGGTTTGTGAACAAGGGGAGAGCAGGGACAACATTCACATCAACTTTGGAAAGATTTTCAGAAACATGTCCCGCAGTGTTCCCGTATTCATGTTTGGACACCACTGTCAAGCTATGTGGGTGACTATATTGGTAAGAAACTTGATAGGCAGGCTAATCAAAAGAAAATAAATACACAGTGCAACAAAAGCTAGGGAAAAAATAGTGGTTTTTTCTTCACGTCTTTTTTTTCCTACTGGTACATGAAGGTATGGCTGGAGCAGTAGCTCTCTGAGGAGAGCCTGGGTTAATCACTTCTCAAGGAAGTTAATTGTTGTCATGTAGTTTTGTTACACATTCTGCCATGTGCTTTCTATTTACCCTAAGAAAGAGTGTTAGTAAGAATACCTATAGAATATTAAAAATATTTGTAATTTCTCTTAAGAGAATAATTATATGCATCTGTTCCAAACTGTTTGAGTAGCAACAGGTATACATAAAAGATCTACCTGAATAAAATGTCTGGTGATCCTGTTACCAATGGCTAAGAAGTAGTTTTAAGCCACACGCTCTTCTTCTGATAGCCTTACTCAGANGGAAAAATCCTTCAGGCAAGAGAGTCACTGGCCTGCTGCTTGCATTAAAAATGTATTTAGAATTTAGCAACTGTGAATGAAGAAGGACAGAAAGAATTGAAGCCTCAAATTGCTATTTCAAATGTCAAGAAAGGCTGGGTGAATCTGAACTTTGGGCACATTAGGTAAATGAGACCTGGGAGTTGTTTAATCTAGACAGTGGGAACTATAATCATTTCTAGTGTAAGTGGATGCAACTTCATTTCCATAAATGAAGCCAGAGCTGTACTCTTCCCAATCACCCTCTATATTACAGACTACGTTAGATTAATGTGCTGCTTTTTATTTCCTGTTTTCTCTATGGTCTTTGACAAATATTTCACCTTTATGGGTGAAATTCATTTCACCTAATTTTGGCTTTTAAAAGTTGGACATCTGTCATAGAGTTGGGCATCTGTCATAAAATGAATTCATTGTGTAGACAACAGAGATTATAAATTGAACAATTGTTTTTTTTTTCTCCTGCAGGAGCTTGTAACTCTGGGACTGTTGGGAAGCAGCAAGGACTCAGGCAAGCTGCTGTGGACCCTCCAGTCTGAACTCCTTCCACCAGACACACTGCAGTTCCTGGGTGACCTGGCCTCGCTGCCAGTTGTTCCCTACACTGATGTTCCAGCTCTCAGCAAGAAATCTGAGCACTGACAATTAAATTTGTTTCCAGCTTCTTCTGTCTCTCAGCGCATGAAAGATGCTTTAACAGCTTTCCCATCACCTTCCCAGATGGATTCTCCTGCCCTTGCAGCCCAAACTCCATATTTTCCTTTCCAAAAGTGCTATCTTACTCCAGACACTTTTAGAGATAGGCTTAGATTTCAAAACACCATTACAATCAGAACCTTTCTCCTCTTCAGCACAGAATAGTAGAATTTTTAAATGGTTTGGTTTAGAAGGGACCTTTAAATGTTTCCTAGTCCAACCTCCCTGCCATGAGCAGGGACATCTACCACTAGATCAGGTTGTTCAGAGCCCTATCCAGCCTGACCTTGACTATTTCCAGGGATGGGGCATCTTAACACCTCTCTTGGCAACTGTTCCAGTGTTCCACCACCATCACTGCAAAAAAACTTCTCCTTATATCCAATCTAAATCAACTCTTCTTCAGTTTACAGCCATTGCCCTTTGTCTTGTTGCAACAGGCTCTGCTAAAAGGTCTGACCCCATCTTTCAAGTCCCTTAATATCTTTTTTAAGATATATAAAAGCAGTGTACCATTAGGCTATTACCCTTTGTGCATGACAATTTGCTCTTTTTAAGTGTACTTTCACAGTGATTGAAATTAATGATTGAATCTTCTGCTTTAATTACATGTGTCAGAAGTAATTTGTCAACAGACAAGTAATTAATCTGTGCTTTAATAAGCAATAGCTCATATGATCTGTAGAGAAATTTTTAATCTGTTTTTCTGACTCTTGGAATTCCCAAGGATATTTTAAAGGAGATTTAGTGAGAACCATATTTTCTTAAGTTATTCACTACAAGTTGCTTTTTGATGTAGCTCATTAAAAGAAAAGTGGTAAGAAATCAAGATATTTAGATAAAAGTCAGATATAGATACTTTTCCTCAAAACACCCATATACAAAGTGTTTTAATCTTCTGAATACCCATCAAGTGACAAAGTTTTCAGCAGAGTAATTTTAAATGCAAAACAACAAACAATGCTGTTTAGACCTATAGTAATTTTTATCTGCAGAAGTAAAATAAGAAGGTCACCCCTTTAGATTTGAAAAGACTGTTCCAAGCTATAGGTTGGTTTGATTCATTAATAAGTGTAATCATAACATTGCATTGAAGACACAAGGCATCCAGTGAAAGCCAATAAAATGACAAAGTTTATCAGGATTACAGCTTTGTTCACCAAAAACAAATAGGACTTTTGGATTGTAAAAGGCTAATAAAGAATCTCTATAACTCAAATATGCCTTTAAAATAGAATGGCATCCTGCTAGGAAATTCAATAGAGCTGGCTAATAAATAAGTGCAATGAATAAATTGGGGATAATGAGTAATGCTCTGCCAACCAGTAGGTGCATTTCTTAGAATAGTGGCCTACTTGTTTGCTTAAATATTTCACTGTCACCTTAAAATAAAACATTAAATTTGGCTGAAGTAGTATTTTGACAAAGCATTTCTAACACTCAGCCAAACTATAGAACATTGTTTTATATCACTTGTTTGCAAAACGCACTTACAAAATATGCCTTCCTTGCAATTGCTTGTCAAAATATGACATTGAAACTAAAAGGACACCCATTGTGTGGACACATATGAAAGAAAGATGATGATGGAACATATAATTTTTGAAATGCAGGCTTCAAATTTCTGCAAAAGAACTGTTTAGAGCCAATCAGACAAAACAAATATAGTTGTTCTAATGTCCTCTTCATTGAGCATACTGAGTTCTAGGTATAGTTTTTCATGCTGTAAGAATAATTTTTTTTTTTCTGAGTGATTGGATGACCACAGATTTATTTATAATTGCTTGCATGAAAACTAAACATTTAATGAGGTTTAGCATTAACAGTCATTTACACTGAGATAGGGCTGAAAGTAATTCACTGTTTTTCATGCACTTGTCTCCTCTTTTAAAAATGCCAGCAACCATTCATAAGCAGAAATTCCATGCAATTCAGAGAGCGAATCATAATCAGCAGGCAGCAAGGAGTTGATGCCTAAAAATTCTGGTAAAAAAATTTGAGCCACAGACACGCAGTATAGGAAAAAGTTATTACCTTGGTTTAATAGAAATAGGATCCCAGATGCACACCGACGACCAAGAGAGAGAGCGACCTCCCCATATACAATTTTATGGACTCCCTAGATTAGCATACCTATCTAAAATTCTCCAATGAGAAGTCTAACAAATGAAGTAATTGCCCCCTTGTTAAATTTACCTCCCCCCAAAACGGTTACAACTTAGTTTACAAAAACATGTCCCAGTGATGGGGCTCTTTTCAAGGTTGGTGCCTCATGCTCTTGAGATTGTGGGGATGTTTCATCTTCTCCAAAGAATTCTGAGCGAGGCAAAGGTACAAGGGTTGTAAACATGTAGGGTTAAGATACAGAGAGTAAAAAGTACAGGAATGGGGAAGGGTATAAAGGATATAAAAGAATATAAAAGTATAATGAAAAAAAGGACAAAAAACCCGTCAGGCATCAGAGTCACTGTTCCTCTAGAAGAGGGAAAAGCAAGAAATTAAAGGAAATATGTCTGTGAATAGGAAAAATCTGAAAGAATGACCAGATTCTCCCTCAGAGAAAATAATTGTGGATGAGAAGGGGGTAAAATCACATCCCAGGGCAGAAAGTAATGGGATGCAAACCCAGGCTCAGCAGAGTAGTAAGTTCTGCTGTGAGATCAGGGTTGACTGCTGTAGGATTTGTCCCATGCGTTCCAGCCTATCCTCACACTGTGGTAGATCATACCACATCATGTCTTTATCACAATAACACCCGATGTTTGTAGCTGACACTGTTGTGACAAGCTCTTGTGCAGAGTTTGCTGCCTAAACATCCTTGTCATTTTATAATGGGCTGTCATGTGTTGTGGCATGCATGGACCAGGCTGTTCCCTCATCACAGAGACCTTTCTAATCAAGAGTGAAGAGTTGTGGAAAGCTCATTCACCACGTGTGGGGCTTTTAATGGGGATTCAGAGATCCATAGGATGCTTAGTTTGGCTTCTAGAGCAAGGTGCTTCTTGGGCAAGGACAGAGAACAAATTGACTCCCTCTGAGGAATCTGACATTGAGGTTCTTCCTCACTTCTGCTTTTTGCAGCCAGACTGTGCCACATGCAGCCAACAAAATTCAGATTAAACAAGTTGGTTCTCATTTACTGTGTCTTCCACAATAAAGAGCTGAAACAGTTTTGCACAGACACATCAGTCATTCCTATTCCTAAAACACTGAGTCTGACTACCTTCAGAAAAATAGATGGATGTCCAGAGGAAGCATGGTCTGTTAGAAACTTCAATTGGTTACTTCATGATGTAAGACAGTCTTTGTCTAGCCTGGACTAGCCCTGTCTGTACATGTTCTCATGCAGATAAGAAGGCAGCCTTTGACTCTGGGCTTGTCCCAGTGTGTAGACACTGAGGCTGTATCTCTAAAATCCTACCCAACATCCCCATGTACTCCAGGATTTGCCTTTTCTTGTCACACAGAAGCACTGAAATCAATGACTACTTTAAACACTGACAAATATCACCCCTTTCAAAACCCTGTTGAAAGCTCCAAGGATTTCAATGTCCTTATAAGGTTGCCTTGAACAACCTTATAATAATCTAAGGGTGGACCATAATATAGCCAGGTCCCTTTGAACCCAGACTTTCCTATGATCCTGTCAAGACCAGATTTCCTAGCAGCCCTCAATATAATTTTTATGTGTATTGCCCTGCTGTTTTAGCCTCATCTCTTCTAAGATGTTTCACCAGGATGTTCAAAAACATGCACAATATATTTACCTTCATTACCTCTTAATGTGCCTGGATGGGGTGGAAGGGGAAAGTTCAGAACTCCCCTATCATTTAAAAATTCAAGCCAAGAGATATGACAAAATAATGTGGAAGGCAATGAAACTGAGAATATTTTCCATTCAAGTTTACACATTGTAATATTTAATACAGTCCTTCTATAGTTTAGCTGGATATTGTAATGTGGTTGCTGCCTAAATTGGGGAATTATTTAGATGCATGAAAAACGCTGCTGTTCAGCTTGGTGCCAGGTGGCAAAAGTGCTGCTCACATCCAATCCAAGAGTCTTGGTTCTAGTTTTATACATCCTCAGGTGACAGCAGCAACACTTGGTGCGAATGCCCCTATGGCATGGATAGGAAAGGTTTCATCTCAAATGCTCCAATAAAGAGATTTATATGCACAGTAAGTCAAGCAATGGAGAAGATTGCTTAAGGAGGCTGAATAATCTCCATGCTCAGAGGTTTTCAAGCCGCGAATGAATGAAGCCCTGAGCTGTCAGGTTCAACCTGAAGCTGAACCTGCACTGAGCAGGAGGTTGGACCAGAGGCCTTCTGAGCTCCTTTCCAGCCTAATTATTGTGATCCCAACCCCGCTCATTTGCTAATAAATCCTCTGTGCAGAACCACACTCATTTCTGTGAGTTTGACAAGAAGAAACACATTCTAAGATACATTCATACTGGCCAGATTTAGATATTATTCCTTGTTGCCAGACTTTTTCACATCCTTAAGTTATAAACTTTGTTTTATTTTATGACACATTTTCTCTTTCAACACAAATATCATTCAAAGTTGTACGAAAATACATATTCAAACTGAACAGCTTTCCAGAATCCTGTTGGTTTGTTTCTTTCTTCTCTTTTTCTTTCCACTATATTTTGTTGGACTACAAGTCTTCAGCCTTCCCTTCTCACTGTAACTTTGTGAGAATGTTACTTAGAGGAAAGATGTCTCCTTTTTTTGACCATTAGAATAAAAACAAAGGCTGGAAGGAGGAAAGAGAGTAGATTGTCACAGGCAGAGTTGGAATGATGGAAATGGAAAGAGAAGTAGAGGACAAGGGGTGCTGGAACCATGAATGGAAAGAGAGATTAGGAAGAAATGAAAGTAAAAAATCATCTGGAAGATTGGATTTTAATTGTCAGCTCAGATACAAATAGGCTTTGGAGCAAAGGCAACTCAAGTGAATAAATGAGATGGGAAAAGGATAAAAGTGAGTTTTCCTACTGTGGGAAGAAAGGAAGGAATAGGACTAAGGAGAAGATTTACCATATTGGAAATGGGGAGGCTGACTGAGCAAAGAACTGGCCAAGGAGCTGGAACTTGAGTAAGAATCCTGAGGTGGTAGAGGGACCAAGAAACACCTGGGACAGGGGAAAGGGTAGGGGTGCAATGGTTGGGACACTGCACAGTGAAAGTGATGAGATGGGAGGAGGTATGGAGGTGAAAAGAGAAATATACTGACAATGTCAGCCAGAAGAGGGAGGATCAATACTAGCTGATGAGGAAGCCATAGGTACCTGTTTAATTAATGCAAATTGCAGTCTTACCCCTTCCACAGAGTGTATGTTTGGATATTCTGGATGCTGGATTTTTTTGTGCCCATGGTCTTGCTTGCTTTTTTTTTTTTTATTTCTAGTTAAAATTAATTTATAATTTCACATAATTGATGAGAGAAAATAGATCCACAGTTTGCAAGACACAATGTTTCCTAAAAATAGAAAGAGTATAAATAAAGACTATCTCTCTCGCCTAGAAATTGTTCTGTAATTCAGAGCTGGTTGCTCTGGTAACTTCCAAAGATACTTTTTCCTCCTGAACTGAGAAATTAGCCGACTTGTAAAGCCACACAGCCAAATAGTTCAAGCAGATGGTGAGTGACCTCAGAAAGCAGGAAAAGAGAGAGGATTACCAAAATTGTCCCATATTAGGGCTACAGCATCTGTCTTCCAAGGGAAATTTCTGAAGTATGTCTTTTATACAATCCACTTGACACTTTTCTTCCTAAGTCTGTTATTCAGATCAGGAAAAAAAGGATCGTTCAACATCTTCTTCAGATGGTCTCATCTCAAATATCTGACACAATCACATTGCAATTTCCCTGCACAGTACAAACTATGGTTGTTTTCATATTTTTTAATAGAATAGAGTGTTCTTTTTATGAGGAGAGGAGAGGAGAGGAGAGGAGAGGAGAGGAGAGGAGACT